>JAEQBH010001770.1:1200000-1690117 GCA_016808115.1 Tetrastigma voinierianum
CAGCACAGCCTGTTTGACAAGTCAAGATCCAATCTCATCATGTTCGCTGGAAACAATGGCAAGCAAATGGATAACGATTGAATTCAAATAAATATGATAAAACTACATGATCACGGAAGACAGAGGGAATTCAAATCTTGGTTTTAACTATCAAGATTATAGGAAAAATAAAATTTCATGAGAAGTTTCTACAACTCAAAGACTATAAGCAATTAATAAAACTAACTAAATTGAAGGTCTGAGAAATGATTCTAACACGACAGATTGTAGCCCTTTGATTCTAATCCAGTTTTCCAGTTGAGATTTTTGAGGTCCAACAAAAACAATCCAGAATAAGAATCTCAAATCAGAGGCTGAAACAACACTTTCAAGAGTTCATCAGTTACAACTAACAGAAAAAAAGAGGCAAGACTGTTGCAATTTCTAATTCCCAACAAAAACTGTCAGAACCTCCATCTACTTCAACTAAAAAGAGGCAACATACATAACAAACGATCCAGATTATAAAAAATAAAAAATGAAAAATAAAAATGCTACAAAACAAAGAAAACTGATTGTATCACATAAAGGAAAAAAAACCAAATAAACTAAAGCTCTGATGACAAATCAAAGGAAAACTGATTGTATCATATAAAGAAAAAAAAAAACTAGCTAAATCTCAGATCAAAGCTTAAGTTCTCAATATTCAGACCTTCATCGAAATACAAAGAAAACCACCTGAAACCGAACCTAAGGCTCCAATATATCAATTCTTCTCAATCTAATTCAGAAAACAACAAAAACTGGCAGGCAAAGAGAAACACAACCCGAAACGACAACACGGCGATTCAAATGAGCAAATTGGAGCCAAAGATGAGGAGAAACGGATTCAATTGAAGCTCAGATAATGCTGCATCTAAACCTCCTATCAACGGTGCAGATTAAGCAAAAGAGATTACCTTGAGATTACGAGTTATCCTCAGAAGCGCGAACCAAACTCCACCATGCGTTCTCCAATTTATCTCTGCGAATCGAATGGAGGAGAAAGAAAGAAAATAGAAATCGTTTCTGGAAAGTATTTCCAAAAAGCGCCTCGAAAGAAGAAACAGAACACGGAAACCGTTTCTCCAAAAATGTGTTCTACAGCGAAAGCGTGGGAATGACAAAGGCGGCGCTCTGGCAGCGGTATTTATAGTCGCTGGATTGCCGCGTTGCGGTTGAAACGGCGTCGTTTGGGTGTTTAACCATGAAAATGAAATGAAGCAATTTTTCTCGAATCAGAATGAGAACCGCAGCAAAATTTCAAAATTATCAAAATTATGAATTGTTTGCCAGTCCGTTCAAATTGCTTCATTAAATCAATTTATATTATATTATAAATGGAAATAATTTTTTTTTTCTTTGAAAAATAATTTTATTTATTCAAACTAACAATATATCACTTAAACATAAAATTCATTAAAATACCAATATTGATAAACTTAACCTGGTTAAAAACCTACATTCGATATTACTATCGACAAAAAACTGATGATTCCACTTCAGAATATATTCACATTACAATTGATTTATCGTCGATTTGACATTTCACTGCCTAAATCAAGCCTCATATAAACAAACGTCAGATCAAAACCACTTAATACAACCAAACACCGCAGCACTAAAATGATGACACAATCAAATGTCAGACTAAATGATGATAACTACACGTCAGACTGTAGCACGACACGACACCACACCAAGATAAACGACAAACCACTCGATATTAAGCAAGACGATTAAAACACTAAAACAATATCATTTAAAACCAAATCTTGGTAGAGATAACCACTCTTTATTAAAAGAAAACGATGGAAACGAATTTTGTGGTATTTACTTCAAACAAGAATAAAATCATCTCAATTTTCGCTTAAAGGAATAAAGGCTAGCAAGAGAAAATTGATGCAAAGGAGGTTAGTTAATTTGTTAATTATTATTATAAATGAAATGGAAATAATCTTTTAATCATGTTTCATACAGATTTTAACGCCTTTGGCGAAATATTTGGTTAAAGACATTTAATACTCATAAATTCATGAATCTAACATCTCTCATGTTTTTTTTAAAAATAATATATTTTGGGACATGTAATAGTTTATCTATTTCTATGTATTTACATTGTCTCTTAAAAATTGTTATTTTTACAAGAAAATAAGAAGGGCATTTTTGTTAAAATCAAGCCAAAAATTAAAGAAGATTGGGCTTTCAAAAGTTGGGTTTTGAAAAAGTCATTTAATCAAATCACCCTTTTTTAAATGGATTATAAACCATTTTAGTAACTTAATAGTTTAATTTAAATCCTAAGGAAGGGTTTATATTTATTACTTAAATATAAGTCTCTTATCTAATAAAATTAACTTAAAAGTTATTGAAATCATTATATTATTATATTTATTATATAAATCATAATTAAAGCAAATGAAATTGAGCAATAGAATTCATAAAAGAACAAAGAAGAAGATTGTGAAGATAATTAGGGCATATGAATAAACTTAAAGTGTGGTTTTAGTTGTTTTTATTTAATTCATATCCTGTTATTTTATTAATCACATTTTATTTAATTTTCTTACGACTTAAATTGTTAATATATTATTTTAAGTTATTAAATTGGTTTATCAATTACCTAAAATAATATGTTTGTAAATAATTTAATAATATAAATTGAAGGTTTTAACCCATCATATCAATCAAGTTTTTTTTTTAAAGAAAAATGCACAGATTCAAGACATGTATTACTAAAATCATAGCGATTTAAAACAATATTCCAGACAGATTAAAAGATAACAAATCGACATAAACTCTGGTTAAATTTAATACACACACACGGTAATAGAATATCTAAAATTTAATTCTTAACATACTAACAAGTCGATATATCTTCGAGCGATCGACCAACTCATGAATCAATTGCACTGTCACATAAATAAACGCACAAATGCTGAAAACATTACGTCAGAATAAATTAAGATAAAATCAAACATCGTAATAAGATGACGATAAAAAACAAAAAAAAATTCTAAATCTTTGGGGAATAATCAATGTATTAAAAGATCAATAGAAAAAAGTTAATTGAAGCCAAAAATGGCTTAAAATCATCCGTCATTGATTAAGGAAAGACGAGTGGTCAAAGTAGAAAGAAGGGAAAGGAGAGAAAAAAAGCCCCTTCCTCGATATAAAGCAAAGTTAGAAATAGTGTTTCAAAAGGGTAAGGGAATAGGGAAGGGTTGATCCTGAGTCATAATCAAAACAATTTCCTATATTATAATTAAGGTGTTTAACTTTCAAAAAAATAAATTATTTTTATAAGAAATATTATTTGTAAACTTCAAGAGCAATTCTTATTAAATTAAACTATCATTTCCGAGAATTGTTCATTCAAAAGGGTTCAGCTATAAAGCTCGTTTTCATAATGCAGAATTTGTAGCTTCATACCATTACGATAATTTTATCTCTGTGACATTCTAGATACTAAAATTTTATTCAAAGCAAAATAATAAGATTAAGGCAAAAATTTATTTTTCGGCATTTACGTTTCAATAAAATTAATTTATACAAATTTAATGTTAGAAACCTTGCTCTCGTATTTATTAAACTTTTTTATAACTTAACCTCTTTCAAAATTGTGTTTGCTTTGAAAAGTGAAGTTTGAATGATGAGCTGTGACATGTTTGCTATTGTTTTTTTTTTTTTTGGCTTTTCAACTTTTAGCTTAATGTGAAAGTAGTTCAAAAGATGATCTTGATGAAAGTTTAACAATTTCAAAATAAACAAATTCCCAAGTTAAAATAAATAAATAAATGCTATGTTTGGTTTTTGTTTTCAAAAATTGTTTTTTATTCTTAAAAATAAAAACAAGAATAAGAAAAACATAAAAAACACTTTAGGTTCCAATTTCTTTTTGTTTTTACCGGTCCTAAATCATGGAATGACAAGCTCCTATCCATAAGCCCTTTTAGCTCTTTGATATTTAAGGCATAAAAATAATATATATTTGAAATAAATCATCTTTCACTTTGTATAACATTAATCTCATTTTTAAAAATAACTAGCACATGGTTTTTGGGTTTTTTCATATTTATCGTTTCAAAATTTTAAAAAATAATATATATTAAAAAATAATTAATTAATAACTTTATAATATATTTTATAAATTATTATTATTGATTAGATAAAATATTGAATATTAATATATATTTTAATTTATAAATTAATGATAATAAAATATAATAATAATAATAATAACAATAATTTATTTTTAAATAGAGTAAATTCTAATAATATATATATTTTAATTTTACATCACAATTATTTCATTTGAAGGATAATTTTTTAAAAGATAATATTATCTCATTTTTTATTTAAATAAAACGTAATTATAAAAATAATAATTTATTTTTAATGAATAAATTCTAATAATATATCTTTAAATTTTAACAGATTTTCATGCAATGATAATTTTTTTAAAAATTTCAAAGTATTTTTATGAAACTTATCTGACTTGTGTCTTATGGATATCTAATCTAAAGAACAGGTTGCAAAAATAAGAACCAAATAAATCCAAAAATTCAATGTTTTAAAGATTGGACACTGAATATTTTAAATTAATGAAAATTTTGAATTAATTTCTTTCAGGTTATAAAATATTTTTAATTAAAAAAAGTTATTCTCAAATCTCAACAAACCCGAAAAGTAATAAAAGGGAGATTTTGAGGTGGCTCTTTGGAATCTTGTGAAGTAATCAATGGCTGGCTGCTTTTCTAGCTTCTGAAGATACTCGAAAAACCAAGCAAGAGCAACAAAATATCTAATATCAATCAAATAAAAAGGGTCACCAAAATATGGTTGAATCTCTCTACATAAATTAAAAAAAAAAAAAAAAAACAGGGGGTTGGATCTAGGCTGTTGAGAAAAATAAAGAAAAAAAGAGAGACCCTCAAGAAGGGAACCATGCTAAATGAACCTTGATTTTTCAGAGTTCATAAAAGACCCGTGCCTGAATCACCCATAAAGATATTCATGGCATAAATGTGATAAAAGTGGGTTCCAACACAGTAAAAATTGCTGACACAGTTAAACAACACAGAGAAAGAAAATCCAGGTAAAGAGACATTTCACATGGTGACAGTCTGGGGTGCTTTCATTGGAAAGAAATCAAGGGTATGTTTGGATTTTTTTTTTGGAAACTGTTTACTGTTATAAAAATCAAGGAGAACAAAGGAAAACAGGTGTGGAACACTGATCACTCATTTTTCAAAATCATGAAAACAATGAAAACACTAAATTCGCAGTAACATAAAATGGCCACAGCACACTAGAATCGCTATTAAGTTCTCGTTATTTTCAAAACTATTCTCGAGATCAATATTAAAAAATAGGAACCAAACACATCCCAAAGCTTTGGTGACAGAAAAACTTCTGGCGGGTTGAACATATTGCCGACAAGCATTAACTTTAAGAATGGAGTGTGAGTATGTGTATTTGGTCACCGAAAATATGAAAAACACTAAATTCAGATAACATAAAACAAATAAAGAAAACCCACCGTGTCAGCTCCTTAGGCTTTCAAAAGCTATTCTCGAGATCAATATTAAAAAATAGGAACCAAACACACCCCAAAGCTTTGGTGACAGAAAAACTTCTGGCGGGTTGAACATACTGCCGACAAGCATTAACTTTAAGAATGGAGTGTGAGTATGTGTATTTAGTCACTGAACCTGGTCTTAGGAAGAGTAGAGAAGCAAATGAGATAATACAAAAATGGGGTTGGAAACAACCATGGGAACATAGATGCATAATTAATTCCACATGTAAAGATGCAGAGCAATGGGTTGAGAGTGGGAATTAAATGTCTGGGTAGAGGAGGGTGGGATCCGTTAGATATGGATCACGCCCACCATGCCCTGAATCTGGAAAACTTTTAATATACATATGTTTTGCTGTTCAAACAAAATCTAGCAGGCATCCTTTACAGCTATAGGAATCAAATCAGGGCGGAAAAAAAAAATCTAATGACCGGTTTATGACTCTTATCAGGAGCTCTGAATCAGAATGAGCTCCTGTATTAACTATAACAATCTAGCCCAATCATTTAAATATTTTGGATCAAAGGGATTGTCACAGCTTTAAAACACATTTATTAGACAGTGAGAATATTTATATAAATGGCAATTCTTCCTCTATCTCGACCCCATGCTATGCTAACGTCTCTACATGTCGGCCGTGGATTATACAAATCGAATAGACATAATAATTTCCTGAAGGTTCAAACAAACCCCCACATTGAGGTCGGGGATTGTCGCAACATAGTTTTTACCTTGTTCAGCATCTCGCCAGGCTTCATTTTCTATATCGGCATATTTTTAGTAAGTATTTTTTTCTTGAACATCACATAAACTTTGCAGTATCGTACATGGCTCTTCTCAAGCTGTTTGGTTTATGTCGCGATATTATGTCTTCATGACATAAAAACCTTACTGCATCAATAACTTGTCATTTTCATTATTCAATTACTTATTATAAATTTCTTTGTCATGACAATCTTCTCGTTTCTTCTTCATCTTTTATCACAACATAGTTTTCGTCGTGACGTAAGTTTCTTCCTCCAAATTTTTCAACTTTAGTTAAATATTTCTTCTTACTATGTTGCAACATTCTTTATGCGGTTCTTCAACCTTGTCTGATACTAATTTCTTTGGTCGCGCCAGAAGCTACAAGATGGATCCGTTGTCGTGGACAGACTTTTTCATTACGGACAAAGTCTTGTCAGTTTTTGCACCTACCAAGACTTAACTCAGGTCGCTGATGCTCCAAGATGTCGCGCATTTTTCTTCTTCGGAAGCTTGCTGTTGGCTGAATTGTTTGTTGTAATATTGAAATCTTTGTCGTGGACAAACTTATCTTCGGTCGTCTTCATGTCTCTTCATTTTCTCACGCGGAGCATAAAACTTATTATTTCATAAACATAAATCTCTTGCTTCAACAACTTTTTTATTGTCGCTGACATAATCTTCTTTTGTCGCGACAAAGACTTTTCCTCAGTTCTTTAACGTGGTCGCGTCATGCTTCGTACCGCAATATTCTTCCCCGTAATTCTCTCATTATTCATCGCGACAGAGCCTTGTTTGTCGCAATAGAGTTCACTTCAACCTCATGTTGTATTTGTCGCGACATAAAAATTCTCTATCGCGATAGAGTTCAAGGCGATATTTTACTTTACATCGCGATAGAGTCAGAGAGATGTCATACAAAATTCCACCTCATTTGTTTGATTAATGTTACTATAGAGAATAATGTCACTACATTCTTCTTCATGAACTTCTCCAAATTTCTATCGTGACATAAAAATCCATTGTTGCGGCGTGTAAAATCGATCATTTATCTAAAATTTTGTTGTGACAGTCTTCATTCATGGCTTGATTATTTGATCCTGTTGCGATATAACTCCCCGTCGCCGGTTTATCAGATTCGTCGCGATATCTCTCAACCATGTCACGCTACAAAATTCTCGCTTTAACCACTTTTTCTCCGCTTTTTCTTTGTTGAAATTATTCTTTCTTTAAACATGCAAACAAAAGTTGGTAATATTCATAATTCAACATTAAAAATGAATCATAAACTCTAAAATAAGTTAGGAAATGAATTAAAAATAGACAGAGTTTATGACTCATCATATTCCCTAAACTTAAGTAGTTCTTGCTTCATCTCAAGTAATACATTTTTTTGTTGTCTTCAAACAATTTTAAATTTTTATTTTTAAGAATATTTTTCTCGTTTAATCCTCCACACCTAGTAGGAATTAGTTAGTTGTAAAATTATTTCTAAACATGTTTCCAATCTAGAATTAGGAAGATTTTCAATTAAGTTCACTAAAAAGTTAAATAATTTCTATAGTGTAAATAATTTAATTATTCAACACTGATTTGTGAGTGTGTAATGGTCTTCTATCTTCTTCCTTGGTAGATTAGTTAATCTTCTGGGATATTACTCAGATAACATACTTCTCTTTTAGTTTTTTAAAGCCCCATATGCTTGTTTGTCATATTAATCTCCACTAATGTAAGTACATACTACCTTCAGAATCAATTAGGTCTTTTAAGCTTATAATGTGAGGCTTAGGTAATTGGGTAGATAACATGACAATTTAGGCTCAATTTTTACCCAGATTTCACTTACAACTTGACAGACTTGCCTTCCTATGCATTCTTGACTTTTTCCATTCATGTCAACCTTCTAACCTCCCATTTGGTTTGGTGCATCTTTCTACATACTTTCTATGGTGGTATTTTTCTTGACCACACTCATACTATAAATTATCTTCTTTATCTTAGAAGCTTTTCCACTTTTCACCTTCTATAAAGGTTTATGGAATAATGCAATGTTTTGTTTTTTTAAGCTTTCTATCACCCTTAATCAACTTTGGGTCAGTAACTCCCATACCAATTGACCTTAGGTACTAGATGTTGAACACCCATAAAGACTTAATTGTTCAAGGGAGGAAGGCTACAAGACCAAACTTATTTCACCTTGACACTTTTCTTTTCACAACTTCTTTTCCTCATTTTTTTCATCTTTCCTCATCTCAATTGATTTTTCTGTCTCAACCCTTCTTATCCTTCTTTGTACTTTGAAATAATATTCCCCCAAACTTGTCCTTTTCCATCATTGATGTATTTGTCATGTAATCTAGGCAAATAAGGGTTATTTACTGTAGGATTATGTTCAAGGGAGGATTTAGGCTTTTCATTTATTGGTTGATGATGAGATGGACTATTAGCTCAAATAAGGAACTAAGGTGTATGCTTATGCATATTAATAGGGTAGGCTTTGAAAGGCTTAATCTTCCAAGAATAGCCTATATCACTTCCTGTTAGTGGTATTACTTAGGATTTCGCATTGACTAATAATCTAACAAGTTCTAGGACATTTGGAGATTTAATTGTGATATCCCAAAAGATGTCCCTAACCTTAGCACAATATGTTTCAAAGATACTTTTGACCATGTGTAGTGTTTATCAAGATTCTTAGTATTTGAACTGTTTACAAAACATAATTACATGTGTAAGACCCGGGAAAATTCCAATTTCTAGAAAAATGGCAAAATCGTAATTTTGGTAAAAATATGAAATTATTCTAGATCTCGGATGACGAAACGGGTTTCACCGTTGGAATTGTCTCGTGAAATCTAACTAACACGTCGAATTTCGTCGAATTCCGAGACAGTCGGAATTCACACGTTTTTCAAGGCATCGCGAATCGGGTGCCGTAAAACGACTTGTGATGTGACGAAAGTCACTTATAACATATACTCATATGTATTTGCATGAGTAGAGAAATGATGGAAATGGAAGTAGAGATAAGCGCCTGATGTCGAATCCAAGATTTGAAGGCATCAGGTGAATAGTTAAATGATAATAAAATGAAATAGCAAATAGTGTTGTGCTGCCTTTAAACCAAAAAGACGAAAGCGTGAAAGGAAGGGATGAAATCTTACGATGGCTTTTAGGTGCGTTTTAGAGAAGTGTAGCTTTTCTCTAGGTTTACGGGCGATCAAGTAGTGGGTCTTCGGGACAAGAAGGAAGGTCAAACCTGCGTGGTGAGGCTGCAGGTGGGCTGGGGTTTGGAGTTTGACAAACTCCGTGAGGTAGAGGTTTTATCCTACTTGAGTTTTACACTTTGTTTAAGTGTTTTATGATGTTTCGGTTAGTTTGAGGCTTTGAACGACCGTTTGATCGGTTCCAAAACTTGGGACCGAATTGTGAGAATTTTTAGAGCCTGTTTTGGACAGTCCGTGACGATGCACTGATTGTTTGGGCTGCTTGGGTTATGCTTTGTGCTATAAATCATGTGTTGGTTGATATGAGGCCGGAAATGGCCATGAAATTCGAGTTCTAAGGTGGCAGATATTGAAGTGACCCAGCGTGAGCATTAACCCGAGGTTTCCGCGTTCATGTGAATAATATTCGAAAATAAATTTTGTGAAAATGTATATGGTTGAGTAATTCAAATTGAATTGTTCGTGTTTGTAAATTAGCCAACGCGAACTAATTTTTGGTGTAATGGATTGTGAAATTACATAACATGTTTGTGTGATTTAAATTATGTAAATATATGCATGATGATATATTTGCATGTATTATATAAATTGGGTGAAATGGCATAATGCATTTCATATGCACCGGGTAACCTAGAAATTAGGTGTGAGTGCATGACACGAATTTTCTGAAAAACGAGTATGATTGCGAAAGGAATTTCACTGGATGATTTTTCGGAGAATGGGGTTGGAGCAGGTCAACGGATCATTGGGATGAGGACCATGATTGTTCGAGAGTTCTCGACACGTTCGCCTCGGAGGGTAGTCCCATATTTTTACCGACACGTTCGGTAGTGTATTTTGAAAACAACAAGAATTGTTTTGAAAATGATATTTTCTCATACATGGCTTAGGCAGGGTGTGAAGTCGGTGAGGACTCGAGACATGGGGTTGGTCATTTAGACATTCCAATTAGGATCACGAGATTTTCTTGAATGTGTGTTTACATAGGAACATTGCATATGCACTTAGGTGGGGAGTAACCCATTTAGAGGTGATTCCACTGCGGGCATTAGCTCACCTTTGTCGGATATATTATTTCAGGTGGGAAGCGTGCGAGGCGGCTCATCTTAGAGGCCGATTTTGAAAGAAAGTCGGGTTGACACTGGCGGTTTATAGTATTACATGTATTAGAATTCTAAATTTTAATATATGTTGTATAAATAAATTTTAAACTCTTGTATGGTATATAGTTGAGTGTATATTGATAATTGTATTGTTGTATGGGCCCAGTGACCCTTTTACTCATGTTATGTTTTATGACGTTGATTGGGAATGGGTTAGGTACTCGGGTAAAGCTCCCATTGCAAGGGAGACTCTGCCCGATTTCCGTGAAATCGTGTCGGGTTGCAGGCATTCAGTATTCCGCGAGTTGACGGAAGGCGGTCAGCGGACACGGTTTTGACGTCATGGCTTGTATGAAGGTTAGGTATACGAATACCTAGGGAGCTCGGGTTTGGGTATCTATCACCACTTGGCGTGGCTCGATGTAGGTTTAGGTATGAGATTACCTAGGAAGGCACGGAACAAAACTAGGACATTGCATGCATGTGTTTTAGGCGATCGTTTGATGTGTTTTATGTGTGAACATGTGAATTGATGAATGGTAGTGCCAAATGGTGTGTATGCCGTGTTATGTGTTGTGATTGTTTGTGCTTAAGGTAAATAGCACATAGATGTGTTGGAAAACAAATTTTGGGGTTCTGATTATGGCTGGAATGAAAATAAATGAAATAAATTTGAATAAATGTATTTGGGTTATTGAAAAAAATAATAATAATAAAATTTTAATAAATTTTAAAGGTTGAACACTAGGTTTAGTGTTGGATTAGGAGGTTGAGGAAATCTTGGACAAAATGTCCAAAAATTAAATAAAAAAAATGAGATGAAAATCATTTTTCTAGGTTTTTGGTAATGTATAAAACTAAGAAGATGAATAAAATAAATTTTATAAATTTATTTTAAGGTGTTACAGAAAATGAAAAAAAAAAATGTATATATATATTTTGGGCATTTTCCGATGGCTAGAAATAATTAAGATGAAAAAAAAATAAATAAATAAAGCGAAAAAAAAAAGAAAGATGCAAAAATTAGTTGAAATTTCATTGCTTGATAAAATTAATATTGTATTCCCTAGTCTTGTAGGTAACAAATTATATTACAAGAGGGCTTGAATTGCTTGTGGTATTTGCAATACACCATTGTATCATGGCCCGGGGTGTTTGGGTGTGCGTGGTGGAGTATATTGCGGCATGGGGTGGGTTGGGTAAATTTTGTATTGCAATAAGGAAGAATTGTATTGCAAGAGTGTCTGATGCTGAAGTGTGTGCAACATGAAAGAGCTTGGGCTGGTGAGGTGGTGTCCACGATACACTTAGTGTATGACGGAGACGAAATTTTAGTTCTTTTGGAATGAGTTAATGTGCATATCAAGTGTTGTATTAATATTGAGAGGAGTTTGGCTAGGGAGGATTGTATTGCAATACACAACGGTGTGTGTAACCTTGAGAGGAGGTTGGCTTGAGGCATTGGGTCCTGTGTGAGTGTATTAATGACGGGGCTGGGACTATGCGAGGTTAGGAGTTTGTATTGCAATACGCTGCGATTGTATTGTGACCAGAGCGGTGCCTTTGTTTGATTCTGATTTGGACCTTGTTCATGAACACTTTGTTCACAAAAAAAAAAAAAAAAAAAAAAAAAAAAAAAAAAAAATGGAAAAAAAAAAAAAAAATAATAAAAGTAAAATAAAATGAAATAAAATTTTGAAAAAATAAAATTTTCAAAAATAAAATTTTTGATGTTAAATATGAATTGATATATTGAAAAATTATCTTGCATTGCCCATAAATGCAAAGGGCATAGTATATAAAATGTTCTCTGTGTATGAATAGTGTCTTAGGGTTGTATTCACACCCTTGAGGTACGTCATTAATGTTGCATGTTTTGATTGCGTGATTTTGTGTTTCAAATTGCGTGGAAGGACATATACACGGTGTGATGTATATGGGAATTATGATTGCGCGGTTGTTGCGTAGGAAATTATATACATGGTGTAATGCGTATAGGATAAGAGTAAATGCTAAGGTTAGGAACTATGACCTTAGGGATTTGGATAATGAAATGAACAGGAAAGCTTAGAATTTTATTGAAATAAATGGTAGTGGTTGGAAGTTAGGCAATTAGGAAATGAGCGGGTTTTAGTTCATGGTTGTAAGTCTATTAGTAATTGGGCGTGTGCATTGCTAGTTAAGTGAGGCTGAAATTAAATGAATCTTGTTGCCCTTTAGACATATGTAAATGGCAAGTCGAGGGGCCAGCGGACGTGGGGTCGATCCACGGAGTGCTAGTCGGGTACCGGCTTTGACCCGGCGGACATTTCTTGGGGCGGTAGGGTTCACGGGTTAACCTTCTCCTTACGGGCATGTCTGATAGTGGCGGGTGGGTGAGAAACGATCTGGTAGCTTAGAAGCCACAGCCTCGTCCTCGATGGTTAGAGGAGAGTGGACTCTACAGGTCGGGTGTTATGACCACGGAGAAGGTAGATGACATGTGAGGCATCCAAGATATGGGTGTTGGTACTAAGAGGAAGGAAGATCCATCTTCTTCCAGCCCGGGAAGAGCGAGAAGACTACATTTGTAAGGATATCAGGGCAGGTGAGGTCACGGGACCCAGGGACGGGGATGGACATTTTAGTCGGGTAAAGGCGGATGTATTTGTTGCTTGGGCGGCTGAGACACTTCGACGGGATTGTCCGCGGAGCGGGAGTCCCAAGGTTATGGGACACATAGTCGATCACCGGTGAGAGCCAGGAGTTAAGGGTTGCCGGTCGGGATGGGCGGATGGTGTCTTTACCGTTGCGGCCGGACATGTAGGGGAGGATTGCCTCGGAGACGGGGATCCGGGGTTTTGGGATAAGTAGTCCCGGTCGGTAGTAGGACATGAGAGGACTGGTTGTTCCTCCACACCTAGTGCGGTCAAAGGAACCGGTTTCGGTTCGGGTGCTATCTGAGCACCTTCGGGCGTAGGTGGACGGAGGGGCGAGTGTGGGTCGAGGTCGGTCTGGGACTCACGGGGCGGGGACGCTAGTCGGGTGGGGCGAGACTATATGTTATTTCTATCGGCTTGACTTGGGCATATGGGACGAGATTGCCTAGGAGGCAAGGTCTCATGAGTGCAGAAGAGAGGGTGGAGGCATAGAGGCGGTCGGATGGTAGGGTACATTTCTACTCTTGCACTTGTTGACTAGAGTAGCGGTTAAATAAGATGCATCATATTCATTCATTATTGCATCTTGTGTGATAGAATCGGGCTTAGAGGTTGAGGCCTTTAGAGAAGCCATGTGTAGATGTTCTTCCCTAGGATGTAGGGTGAGGATTGACACGATAGGTTGGGTTACGAGGTTAGGGTCTAGGATTCTACTCATGGTGGACCCCTGGGAATGGGGTGTCATAGTATGGCATCGTTGCGTTCATATGCATGGTAACATCGCGTCGAGTCGGGTGTGGGTGCACTGTATGGTCATTCACCACTCCTGGTGAGTGTAGGTTGAGTTTGTCTTTGGGACTATGTGTCAGTGAAGATAATAGTTAATTAAGTGAAGAGTAATTAAAGTGTGTTAGGCGAAAGCGAAGAGTCGTTAATCTCCTAAGGTAGAAGCCTGGAGTTAAGGGTGAAGAGGACCGCGATACTATCCGAAAGATCTGTGTGGTAGCAGAGACCATGGGAGTATCTTGATTTACGTGTGGGTGTAAGAGACCAAGGGAGGTATCCCCAATTTACATGGGTGTAAAGGGGGCAAGGGAGGTATCGAATTTACGTGTGGTTGTAAGGGCAGGAGGTGTCACGAATTTCTGTGTGGGTGTAAGAGGCAGGGGCTATCACGAATTTACGTGTGGTGTAAGGGCCAGTGGAGAATCAAAATTTTTGTGAGGGTGTAAGAGACCTTTTGTGAGTTATCAGAAATTTACCGTGTGGGTGTAAGGGCCGAGTGAGTCATCCGAAATTTCTATGTGAATGTAAGAGGCTCGCAGTGTAGCCGAAGAGTTATGTTGCCCGAGATGAAAACACACGGTCAAGTTATCACATAGACTTAGAGTTGAGTGATAGGAGTCGAGAGTGACTCGAGATGAAAACACGGTCATGGTTATCACGTAGACTTAGAGTTGAGTGATAGGAGTCGGGAGTGACTCGAGAATTGGATAACCCTTTGGAAATTGCATTGGGTGTTGTTGAGCCGGCAAGGGCTCGGTATATGGATGTCATGCATGACATGGACTAGGCTGACGGTCCATTGGATTATCAGTGATTGTGACCTTGGGAAGGTCAGCATTTACACACCAAGCAGGGGTTGTGTAGGGTTACATGTTGTATAGATTATATACAAGTGTTAGAGGACACGCTGCGAGCATGCGTCCTAGATCATAAGGGTAGTTGGGAGGAGCAATGCCCCTTAGTGGAATTCGCCTACAACAATAGTTATCAGGTGAGTATACAAATAGCATCATATGAGGCATTGTATGGGAGGCCATGTAGATCACCGTTATGTTGGACCGAGGTGGGAGAGATCTCCATCACGGGTCTGAATACGATTAGAGGCACTTTCAGGAAGGTGAGGCGATACGGCGGCGTGTTCTCACGGCTTAGAGCCGACGGAAGAGCTATGCGGATGTATGGTGATTGTGATTGTCGAATTTGAGACAAAATTCCTTTACCCCAAGAGGAGAATGGGCCAGAAAATTCTAATTTTTGGAAAAATAGCCATCGTAATTTTGGTAAAAATGTAAATTATTCTAGATCCACGGATAATGAACAGTTTCACCATTGGAATTGTCTCTCTTGATCCCAATAACTGCGTCAAATTTAAGTCGAATTAGAGGCAGTCAAAAAATTTGTCAGATCAGGGCGTTCAATTTACACGTTTTTCGAGGCATCGCGAATCGGGAGCCGTAAAATGACATGTGATGTGACGAAAGTCACTTATAACATGTACTCATGCTACTTATGTTGCATGAGTAGAGAAATGATGGAAATGGAAAGTAGAGATGGCGCGAATGTCGAATCAGATTTGAAGGCGTGGAGTGAATATTTAAATGATAATAAGACGAAATAGCGAATAGTGTTGTCTCCTACCTTTAAACCAAAGACCAAAACGTGAAAGGAGGGGATGAAATCTTATAGTAGCTTTTTAGGTTACGTTTTAGAGAGAGAGAGTGTAGTTTATACAGGTTTATGGGCGATAAATGAGTCGAATTCTTCGGGACAAGAAGGAAGGTCGCTCTACGCGGTGAGGCCTGCAGTGGGCTCCGGTTTTAAGGAGTTTCGACAAACTCCGTGAGGTAGGGGATTTATCTGGGTTTACACTTTGTTTAAGTGTTTGCGATGTTCCCGGTTGGTTTTGAGGCCTTGAGCGGCCATTTGTCCGTTCCCAGGCTTGGAGCAGATTGTGAGAATTTTAGAGCCGGTTTGGGCGATCCGTGGTGCAGATGTTGTTGAAGTTTCAACAGGTTGTGCTTTGTGCTATAAATCATGTGTTGGTTGGTACGAAGTCGGAAATGGCCGCCGAGGTCGGGTTCCGCAGGTGAAAGCGGAATGTGGGTATTTGGCCGTGACGATGGCACGAAGGTTTCCTTTGTTCATGTGAATAGCGTTTATGAATTAAATTTTGTGAAAATGTATATGGTTGAGTAATTCAAATCGAATTGCTCGTGTTTGTAAATTAGCCCACGCGAGCTAATTTTTAGTGTAATGGATTCTGAAATTACATAACATGTTTGTGTGATTTAAATTATGTAAATATATGCATGATGATATGTTGCATATGTTATATAGAATTAGGTGAAATAGCCTTAATGCATTTCATGTACCGGAGTAACTAGAAATTAGGTGTGAGTGCATGACACGAATTTTCTAGAAAAACGAGCATGATTGCGAAAGGAATTTCACAAGATAATTTTTCGGAGAATGGGGTTGGGAGGCCGGTCAAATGGATCATTTCGGATGAGGACCATGACGTAGGGAAGTTCTCCAACACATTCGCCTCGGAGGGTAGTCCCATATTTTTACCGACACGTTCGGTAGTGTATTTTCGAAAACAATAAGAATTGTTTTGAAAATGATATTTTTCTCATACATGGCTTAGGCAAGTGTGAGGGAGTCGATGAGGACTCGAGACATGAGGTTGGTCATTTAGACATTCAAGTAGGATCACGAATTTGCTTGAATGTGTGTTTACATAGGATCATTGCATATGCACTTAGGTGGGGAGTAACCCATTTAGGGTGATTCCACTACTGGACATTAGCTCGCACGTGAGGAATATATTGGCCCCCAGTGCGGGGCGTGCTAGGAGACGCTCATCTTAGAGGCCGATTTTGAAGAAAGCCGGGTTGTGGCTTTGACGGTTTTATGATGTATTACATGTATTAAAATTTTAGAATTTTAATATATGTTGTATAAGAGTAAACTTTCAACTCTTGAAATTATGGTATATAGTTCGTGTATATTATTAGGTATTGTTATGGGCTAGTGACCACTTTTTACTCATGTTATGTTTATGAGCGTTGATTGGGACGAGGTTAGGTACCTCGAGTAGAGCTCCCATTACAAGGGAGACTCACGCTCGATTTTCATGAGTTATTGTGCAGTTTACCCGACATTCCACCGTATTAGCGGGTTGGCTGACGATCAACGGACACCCCGGTTTTGGGGCGTCACAACATGTTTTATTTGTTCTATCAATTTGTTACAATCTTCCTTATTCTTGAAGTTCAACATATTCATCAATATCTTCACAACTTTCTTTTTCAATTCATCTCATCCTACCCCAATTCATCTATTAAATTATTGTTTGGTTCCTGGATATTTTGCTATGCTATTTGACCAATTAAAGGCTCATTTAAATCAACCATTCAATGCAGAGAAATTTAACACAACAACTAATCAATTTCATCAACATTTCAATTCCACCAAACAATTCTCACACATTAAGTAATTCAACCTAGGTAAACTGGCTTCTCCATTATTTATCAAGCCATACACTGAAAGTCATCAAATTTCAATTATTTAAAGTAAAAGAAAGAAAATATAAACAAAACACATAAGAAATGCAAAATGAGAGTGAGCACCAATTTTTTTTGAAAGAATTTTTCATTGAAGTTTTTAAGTGTAAGACATCTAGTTACAAAGAAGGAAAAGGGAAAGAACTACAGGACAAGCTATTTTCTTCTTCTATCATGCCTATGGGAGGGATGCAGATTCACTAGTTCAAACTTGTAACCAGCTGCAGAAGGAGAGAACTCAGGAATCTGGACTTGTGGTTGCTTGGACCTGCTGCCTTCTTCACTTATATTGAATGCAGACCACTCAATGGAAAGGGTCATTTGCTTAATGAGATCATTTTCCTTCTGCCCAATAGAGTTTAGGGTTCCCTCAAACTCATCCTGGGCAGAGTACATTTTTATCAGATTGTTATTGATCATATCTAAGTTTTTTGTCCAACATTTTTCCCTATAGTTTTGGGTACCCTCCATTTCCTTGTCCCTTTTCTTCATGAGGAGCCTTATTTCTATATGATGTTCCTTGTACAAATACCCGAAGGCATCTGTTGTGAAACCCCAGAAAATCCAAGATTTTGGATAAAGGGTAAAATGGTAATTTCGGCTAAAGTCGAATTTTCTAGATCTCGAATGGCCAAGCAGAGACTTCTCCGTTGAAGCGAGTCTCACGAGATTTAGCTACCATGTCGAATTTCGTTTGGTCCAGGTGGTCGGGATTTCATGTTCTTCGAGGCGTGGGGTGTCGGATGACACATAGCCCAGTGAGAATCTTACGTGGCGTCACAGAGAATGGCAGCAGCGAATGTGGTCCACTTAAGCTTATAATCCCGCAGTGCTTGTATGTGGAAAGAATCTCATGGCTCACTTGTTAAGTACGAGTGCATGATGTCGTAATAAGAGATTAAGAAATAAGAAAAAGAAACGGCCCAGAAATATGCACAAATGGGTAGAGGAAATGAGGAGAATTGCGTAAACATTTCACATCGTTTAGTAATGGTCAAGGGAGAGAAAATGGCAAGGGGAGAAGAGAAAGAGAAGAGAAAATGGGTGAGATGAAATGAGAAAAGGAATAGAAAGAGCGAAAGGAAGGAAAAGAAAGGAAGAGGGAAAGGAAAGCGGTTCTTAGAGAGAAAGGGAGGGAAAAGGAGAAAGGAGGAAAGGGGAAAGGAAGATTTTCCTGGTTTCGGGAGGTCGACGTTCGACAGTTCAAGTACTAAAGTTGGTGCAGCGATTAGGATGCGATGTGGGCCTTTGAAGTTGGAGTTTCGACAAACTCGAGAGGTAGGATATTTTCCTACTTGGTTTACTTTTTGCTTTAAAAGGCTTTATAATGGAAGGGTTGCTTGTGGGAGGCCGTGAGGCCATGTAAAGATTAGTTAGAGCCTTGGGACTAAGGGGTATGAATTTCATGACCGGTTTCACGGACTGTGGAAGTTAGGGTTTAATTAGAAACTAAAAGTTTCTAGGTGTTGTGGTTTGTTGTTGTGATAATAATGCTTGGAACTAGATTGGTTCAGGTTGTGAAGGGACGGTGAAGTGCCCTGTTGAATGGTCCTAATTTGAGACTTAGTTGTGTGTTATGACTTGCTTGAATAACATGCAGTGTGTGGAAATGTGATATTGATGCATGCTATTTGATGTATTAATATGGTTTGCATGGAAGGTAGATTATATGTATAAATTATAATTGTCCATGGTGTGTAAAGGTTTCATGTAGTGCTCATTCATGCGTATGCGTAGAGAAAATCGTTGGCATCATGCATTTCATATACCTGGAGTCATCGCGTCGAGGTCGGTGTGGGTGCGAGGGGTAAGGTTTATTCACTTGGCATTGGTGAATGGGTGCCGTGAACTCGGGGAAAAATGGGACAAAGTCCAGTGAGATTCGAGTGTGTAAATGATCAAAATGATAAATTACATGTTTGGGTGGAGCAAGTTGGGGTAGATCCCCCAGGGGTGAAAGTCCACATATTATTCAGTTAGACATGAATCCGTGATGTAAGTTCGTGAAAATGTTGAAAAGCGTCACGGCGTCCTACAGTGTAAACACGTCACAGCGTAACAAAATAAGGAAAAAGAATTTGATAAATAATATTGGAGGGGTTGTCGATGGTTAGTCGTAATTGTTATAATTACCACGGATGAGCTTATTTTGAGTCACCTTGGCGGAGTCGAGTGTGAGGGTCGTGGGACTCGGGTGGTGAGCATGAGGGTGCATCTCATGCATGATATGAACATTTCATATAATGGTGAATAATTGTATGGAATGTGATTTATGTTTATACATATGCCATTGCATATGCATTTTAGGTGGGGAGTAACCCTTGTAGGAAAACTTTCTGCGGGCACACACTCACCCAGTCGTAGATCCCCCTTTCGGTGCAGGGACTATTCGAGAACGACACTCAGTAGAGGTAGCTTTTGAGAAGAAAGCCGAAATGTGGCTTTGAGTAAATATTTTTGTAAAGATGTATAAATCTTTTTGTAAAACAGGCATGGAAACTATGATAATATAGTTTGGATATTTATTTTGAGTATTGGTTTATGGGCCCCGAGACCATTTTACTTTCAGTGTGCTTCTCGTGATCACGGTCTTATAGATTTTCGCGGGTTGACGGGTAGTCACGGACACCCGGTTGGGGCGTCACATCGAGCTCACGCCCGATTACCCGACCAGGCCACGGAGTGCGAACTAGATCAGAGACGAGTCCTCTCTTTTACAAATCGATACAATTCGTTTTCAATAAAACATTTCAAATACTCATTTATGAGATAATTATCCTTATGAAAATATACGTATATATCACATTAACTTCAAGGGGGCCAATCATTTTGTTCTCAATACACATATTCATTTAATATGGCATTATATATGCCAATTTAACTCAATTCATAACATACATTCGCATTATAAAAATTTATTTTAGATATAAAAAACATTTACAAACATTTATTAGAGTTCAATTTTCACAACATAGTTTTAATACAAAAAGTATCAAAAAGAGATCATGGGGTTTCATGTATGCATGGTTGGAGCTTTACTTTTACTTCGTGCGACTTTTGACGATGACTCTGGCAGCTTACGGTCTTTGCTTTTGAACATTCATTCGATACTGTGCGGTAATGCTCTTGCGATAAGCATTGTCATCTTAGTGGTTATATACGATTCTCCTGCTTGTTTATTTTAACACAAATCATCTGACTTTTCTAAAGCAATGCTTTAAACCTTATTGAATAATCAATGCAATACAATACGTTATATATATATATATATATATATATATATATATTCATTTCATATACATTTATTTACAATTCATTAATCATTTCAAATATGCACTTTCATATGTAATAACTCATTCAAAACTCAAATCATGCTTTTCATAAATACTCTTATCATTTTGCCCTTAAACGAATTTAGCCAATGTTTTCGGTGCGTAGGATAGCAATCAAACGCGGTCCCGCTAAGTACAGTAGGAATTTTGAGTATAAAAGGTTTTATAATGCGATGCGAGTCCGTTAGGTCGTGTTAGTTATAAAATCGTTTGTGAGCCTTCTTAGATACTATCACGTTGAGCTCACGGATCAGTGACCAGCTACGTGCGATGCGTTCACGAAGCGCTAGTTTGACCCTTATTGGTATAATAACCTATCCTTAACTTGAATATGATAGATAAAATTCTATTAAGGGCATTAAAAATCAGTCATAGAAATTTACAATAGGGTATATATATTTATACTCAAATAGCATATTTCTATACTCATGCAATTTTTTTCATGGCAATCATTTCACAATCAATTTTCTCAAATCATTTAAAATAAATCAATATGTAGTTTTATTGAAAATCATTTCAATAATTGCACAAACAATTTTGATACTTGAAATAAGAAGGGAAGAATAGAGAACAAACCAAAAAGGTCGTCACACTTCGATTCCTATCCTCGGAATCTGAAACGGTCGGGTTTCGCGTTGCCTTTAATCCATCACAATTAGAGAACAATATCAGTTAGCTTATTTAGGTTTCTAATTAGGGTTGTTTTCTACCCAACACATCTTCACTTGTAAAATTTTTCTGGGAACAAATGAGTCGTATTTTACCCAACTTCCTTCAAGTCCATTGTTCCTCTATAAATCTATTTTATTTAGAAATTGGAATCATCCAATTCGGAGCACCGAAGCTCAAGATATGTCCTAAACATCTGGGACTATTCTATTTTCAACACAAAACTAGAATTTGCCCAAAAAAGAGCTCCCTTTAGACAAATTTTTGGGTCTAATGGGGTCCAAATTTGAATATACTTATTTCAAGAAAATTTGTTCTCCTAGAAATCTAGTTTATCCAAAGGGCCCCGAATCACTTTAATTTGGATCAGGTGAAACTCGACTTATGGCCTAAATACCAAAGCGTTAAAGTAACACCAAAAGCGTCGAGTGAACGGAAATTGACCCGAAAATAGAGCCTCACTTTTGACTAATTTCTGGGTCCTAATGGAGTCCAAAATTTGGATACATTTATTTTAGGAGATTGTTCTCTAGAAATCTGGTTACCCAGTTGAATCACTCACAAAGGATAAGTGTTGGCCAAAACAAAAACATGGGTTTTGGAAAATTTTGTAACATCTCCTAAAAACCCAACATTTCCTTTATACAAAAATTCATCAACACCAATCCAAACAACTATATAACAACTTAGAGTAACCCCCAAAATTGAAATAAACCAATCAACATCATTTTTATATCAACTTAGGGTTCTTTCTAAACCCAAACACAACATTAAGGAAAGTTAGGGTCAGTCTCTTACTTTAAATATCTTCTTTTCTCTTCTTTCTTCTTCATTCTTCTTCTTGATCACTTAAACTCTTGATTTCATAGAGAAAAATCACCCACTCATCTCCCTTTTCTCTCAACCAGATTTGCCCTAACTTTTCCAAACGTAAATGCTTAAATAAGAGACTCTCTCATTCTAAAGACCAATTTGGTCTCAACACTCTAAACCTCCATAAGGCCATGTTTGGCTTACACATTAATTCATATTTTTCCCATTTTTTGCATTTAAGGCTTCATTTCTCTTTCATTTCCACTTCATTTCATCAAATTTTCATTTTGGCATATCACTTCTTCATTTATGACCCTTGGGTCCTTATTTTGACATTTTTACCAATTTAATCTTGTCCCTTGTATAATTTTCAAGTTTTATCATTTTTCGTTTTAGCAAGTTCGCATGAGAAAAATACAATTTAATTTATTTATACCCTAAACATGTTATAAAACTATTAGGAGTATTTTAGGAGTTACAACTCTCCCCTCCTTAAAGAATTTAGAGTCTCGAGAGTACCTTCGATGAACGATTGCGGGTATTGTTGCCGCATAGGCACAACCTCACTTTCCCCGCAGTGGCTTCCTATCTTGTGGTTTCTCCATAATACTTTGACCAAAGGAATCCACTTGTTTCGCAATTCTTTCACTTCTCAAGCCAAGATCTCTACAGGCTCTTCTTCGTACTTCAAATCTGGTCTAAGCTCAATTGTCTCTAAAGAGACTACATGCGATTAGTTTGACCTATACCTCCTTAGCATTGACACATGGAAGACATTATGGATCTTTTCCAACTCAGGAGGTGAGGCTAATCGATATGCCCTTGGACCTTTCTCTATCTTCATCGACCCATTAGACCTAGAGCTCAACTTGCCCATTTTCGAATCATGACTTTCTTCAAGGCAATTGATTATACGTGAGAGTATAGATAACCCACTGATTAACACTTATATAGGGCCTTACAATTCTCCTACATCTATGTCAGGATTGAATAGAGTTGTTTGATAATAGAATAAAACTTATTTATGTTAAGATTAATAATGGGGTTTAGTCTGTGACCTTTGCCGTGCACAAGTCATTCAAGTGACAAAAATTTGGTGTAAGTCTAGATATCATTCCGCTAGAGATTGACTTGGATTCTCGAATCAACTACTGCGACTCTTTAAGATCCATACTATTTGGGCCTCAATGATAAAATTTATCAACTAGAAAATTAAGGATAATTGTCCTAAAGAGGACATCTACACCCTAGGATATTAAAAATAAGCTCATTAAATCATATTAACTACAATGAGTTGGACTTAATCAATTCTCTGTAAAAATGGACACTGACAAGAAAATACTGTGAACAGTCAATTTCTGCATTGTATCCCATTTAAAACTCTATCCTAAATTTGGGTAGGGATTTATCAAAGAGGCCTACTATTGCAGTTTAGATTTCTCCTTTTATTTCACAAATTAGAAGACCTGTGTAAAACCCGAGAAAATTCTAATTTTCTGAAAAATGGTAAAATGGTAATTTCGATCAAAATCCAAAAATTTTCTAGATCTCGGATGACGAAACAAAACTTTCACTGTTGGAATCGTCTCGCGAAATCTAGCTACCACGTCAAATTTCGTCAAGTGCAGAGACGTTCGAGATTTCACGTTTCGAGCACAGTGTAAATTGTCCGTGTAACGACTTATTGAGAGACATGTGATGTGACAAAAGTCATCTACTACATGTAACCATGTGACACATGTTGCATGATTAGAGAGAGGATGAAGATGAATGACTTAGATTAAGCCATGTGTCAAAAAGCTTTTAAAATCAAAACTAAAGGACAAAATGGAAATTAAGTGAAAAGATTAAATGAATAAGACAAAAAGGCTTCATCTTCTCCATTGGGCTGCTGGAAACGTGCAGTGAATGGGGGAGAACTAGTTTTAGAGAGAGAAAGTGTGACTTTTCTCTAGATTTCCCGGCTTTCGGACCGTCGGTTCTCGTCGGGCAAACAAAGTTGATCACGCTCTGAGGGCTATCGTGGACACGATTTTGTGGAGTTTGACAACTCGAGAGGTAGGGATCTTTCTACTTGCTTTATTCTTTTAATTTAGAGCCTTGTGAATGGATAGGGATGTTACGAGGCGAATGGCCGTGTGTTTTCGATTTCAACGATTGGGATTGGTGAGAAAATCCTATGGTGGCGCGTGAGCAGTCTTCGGGCTAGGGTTTCCAGCATTCCGCGTGATTTATTGTGATTTTGTATTTGTTTGGGTAATTGAAATGAATTGCTTGGATTTGTTATTAGCCCACGTGAGCTAATTTTGGTGTGTGTGAATTGAATAGCATGATGGTAGAAAGCCGCGGTGTATAAAATGAATGCCTAAGTGCAGGGTATGCAGCGTAGCCCCAAGTAATATAGTGTACTGAGTGTGCAGTATCGATCCACGGGAAGATGAATTATTCGCAGGAGATTACCTTTTAGACGATATACGAATAAATGATTCTAAAGAGAGGAGAATTAAAGTACTAACTGTAACTAAGCTATTGGTTTTGGTGAATTGATAATGTGGGAGCCTAGGGTTAAATCTCCCCCTGTCACATTCGATGGATTATTCTTCTAAAGATGTTGTTATTCCAATTGTTTATAACATATCAATGGCGAGGTGATCTTGCCTACGAGATATCCTCTCTCGAGGTATATTCGCCTATCTCGCAAATAGAATCGAGTATATCTCTATCTCGACTCGGTATTCCGAAATGCTTAAATGTTCTACCCCTAGATACCACCTTCAGGTCCGGAATATCTCTATTACCCGAATCGGCTAAAGGCTACTCTACCCAGATCCCTGAATACCCTCATCTCTCGAATCTCGGATCTTCAGTGTAAGTATGTTAATATTGGCCAGATATTATCATATAATTAACATGCAGGCATAGAGTAGATGCGATAAATTAACAACAATTAATTAACATGAAGGTTAAACTCCTAATCCATTGTTTGTGTGAGTTTGATGTAACCTTTAGAAATAAGTTTAGGAACATCATGAAGGAAAGAAATAAAATATGTAATATGAAGAACATCCTCATGTGATCAAAAAATAATCAAAACAATAAGGAAGAAACCAATACAAAAATCAGGAGATCCTTGAAGTCGTATTTGCGGAGTTCTCCCGGTCCGTATCTACACGGCCGCGCGTTCTTGATCCCAATCCAAGGCCCCTCGCATTTAATGATGAGATCTGAGATTTTTGAGAGTGGCGATCGCGGCGTGGTGGCGTCAGCGGCGTGGTGACTGGTTGACCTGCGCATTTGTTGGCCCACGTCGTGACGTTTGGCGTCGCTGGCCGTGGAGGCGTCTCGGCGATGGCGGTGACTTCCTTGCATGCTCCTCATTTCTCCCAATGGCTTCGAAATTATTCTTTCGCCTCATCCTTTGTATTCCAAAGCAAGCTAAATAAGGAATCTAACACTAAAATTATATAAATAATGCCAAATCAACATGAAATACACGGCCCAGTAGTATAATGCGAGTGTTTTAAGCTCATCACACCCCAAACTTAATTTCTTGCCCTCAAGCAGGCAGGCTATCTAAGGACACACACACGGAGCTATCTGACTCACACTAAGACAGTAATGCCATACTGAAAAATAGGGGATCAATTTGGACTGACTCACATACCCACTGTTTTGCTCGATGTTCAGTGAAGGCATACGAGATGCGGCTTTGGTGACTTGATTGAGGTATGGCAGAAAGCGACTAGTGCATCCACTCAGAATAGTGTTGATAGGCGGGTTCCCACAGAAGCCATGTGCCTATGGTGGTGACCTCAGAATATGCCGGGTTCGATACCCCCCCGAACTTAAGTTCAACCCACCTATTAGGAAGAATCGAACTAGACAAGGACGAGGCAGCACCCGATTATTCATGTCTACATATCTAGAATTTCCTATGTACCAAACGAAATGGAAGAAGACTGGTGCGAAGTTTTAGCGAGTGTTCTGTAGCGGGGATCCATTGGTGACTCCCCACCGGTTGGTTAAAGAGGCACCCGAGGAGCATTAAGTTCCCTTCAAACTTCACCACAGAACACTCAACCAAACTCGATGGCCCTAGGTTGCGTGAATGATCATCTTACATCCCATGTAGCAGGCGGTGAAGTCAATGACTCGGCCCGGTTAGCTCGGGGCATTAGGCTTTGATAGGCCCCTCGAGGCGTACTGGGATTCGATTGGATGATCCGGCATTCTTGTCATATGCCTATTTTTATTTTATTTTTATTTTTTTTTCTTTTCTCTTTTCTCATGTTTTTGTATTTTTCTCTTTTTTGGTTGGGGCTCGTGTGATCCTCTTTTGTTTAGGTGTCCCATCGCTCGAATGGTTCGAATCTTCACTAGGTTGGTCGAGCTTTAGTAGTTGGTTCGGTACTTATGCATACTCGTCGTCACTAGTGTGTGAGTGTGATAGAGTTTTGAGAATTGGTTTCTTGACTGCCGAGTTGGTTCACTAGCCTTTTCACCTATTCAATCCTAATTACAGAGCATCGAACAAATGTATGCATTTGAACAAATCTATAGTGAATTCAATCTAAAATCTGATCCTCAATTTTTCAACATGGCCTGGCCAGATACAATTACTACATTATGCATGAATATCCTAAAACAAACAAACAACTAACAAGCGGCTCACCAACATAAGCAAAATATGTGATGCCTGATAACTTCGAGCAAATACTAACACTACCTCTGATTGCATGCAATACTAAAAACAAAACCTGACCCAATACGAGCAACAACAATCTTTATAAACTACTAAAACTAAAACAAGCATAAATAAACGATGATAAACAAAACATAGTATAGAACAAAATACCCCCCAGACAAAGATCCGGTGTCCCAGGTAAAATAAAAACATAGAGGGTAAGGGACTCCCCTGTAGATCACTGCGGTGGCGGCGGCGGTGGATGGTGGGCCCAGGGCTGCGCGGTACAGGCTGCATAACTTCTTCTTTGTTTGTAGAGATGATGGCACGATTGGCCGGGGCGTAGCGCATGTCGGCCGCGCGGCGCCTCCATGTCTGAGTAACGGGGACTCGTGCTCAGGTCTCATCCGAGTCGTCAGCGCTCGATTGAGGAGAGCAAGGGTCCTGTGCTCGGGGAAGGACTAGGAGGGACGATCGCTGAGAAATTTCTTCGGGGTGGAGTGGAGGTCAGGCGAGGGCGGCCAATGTCCTCACAGGTGTCACCCGGAATCCATAGCGAGCCCGATAATGCAGGCTCGTCCTCGATGCGAGGGGCTCGTGGCCGAGTCATCGGCCCCCTCGGGTTGCGGGACACAGGTGTGTCGTAGCAACGAATATGGTCTTAATTGGGTGAAACCGGGCCTCACATTGTTGGCCAAGGGGCACCCAGGCTTGTTTTACTTTGCAAGCCAAATATCGAAAAGATTGCCCCCGGTTTCATTTCGCATCCAGTTATGGAGGATGGCATCCTCGATAACACCTTGGCAATCAAATGGTATATCTGTAAGATAGGCGTAGTTGATTGAGCAAGGGGCGGGCGATCACCTCACACGTTCAGCGTCGGTATAAGGCGAAGTGATAAAGTGATGCCACCTTGGAATGTAGGCGAATGCTTGGCAGCGGGGGTTCTTGCGTGGCCCGCGCTGTTGATCACGCCGCTCGCCTGACCTTTGGTCGACACTCGGATGACCTCGCTGGTAGTCGGGGTGCTCGCGGAGGCGATCAAAGGGGCCAGTGGGATATGCTCGAGGCCATAGTAATGTTGATCGACTCGTAACAGTGGTGATACACCTACGCACCGACCTTTTTGAGGGCGTGGGAGGCGGGGATTGGCGTAAGTCCCAGAACTACGCTCATGGCAGCTGGGCGAGGGGGTTGGCACAAAGCACGCCAACCCTTGGCCTCGATAGTTTTGCTAAAAAAATCGTCGGGGTGGTGAAACCCCTTCTCCTTAATGAAGGATCGGTTTTTGCAAATTATGCTAAACCGATCCGCGGCATCCGCGTTTACAAAACGCGAGGCATCGAATGTGGGAGTCGGGGCCTCGGCGGCGCTCAGCAGCGGGCAGCTTTTACTTGATTGCGGTTATCCTAAGTTAAACCAAATAACAAACACCTAATATACGACAAAAGAAATTAACTAAACACTATCTAAAGACTCGATCAAGACCTAAAAACGGACTTTCAAAAAACCACTAATGAATCTAGTTAACTCGAAAGGACCCTAAAGACCTCTAGAGAGTACACAAAAAACACATAAAGAAACCCTAAACGACTATACCCAAGCTAGAATCGGACACACAGTGGTGGAGAAGCCACTATGGTCCAAAACCGGCCAATGTGGGTGACTTACAGTGGTCGGCGAGCAAAGAGAAGATCTCTTATCGGTCCAGTGAGCTCCGGCGTGCAGCGAAGGCTAGGGTTTCGGGGAGGAGGTGGTGCGGTGAAGGCGAAAATGGCACATTCTTGGTTTAAAACCGGTCTCACGTCGCTGACGTGCGGGGCGCGTCGCTGACGTGACGAGAAACGATTAGGCGGCGTCGCGGCGTGAGAACCGCGTCGGCGTGGCGAAGAACATGTCAAAATGGCGTCGCGACGTGGAGATTCGCGTCGCGACGTGGCGAAGAAGGTGACCAAATGGCGTCGCGGCGTGTAAAATAGCGTCGCGGCGTAGAAGTGCGTCGCGGCGTAAAGAGATCACGTCAGCGGCGTGACCTGGCGACTTCATAAATTGGCGTCGCGACGTGAGAATACCGTCGCGGCGTGTGAAGAGTGTTAAGCGTCGCGACGTGAAAATCCGCGTCAGCGTGACGGAAGTAAAATTTTGGCGTCGCGGCGTGGAATCACACCATCGGCGGCGTGACGAGCTGCTCAAAAAATGGCGTGCTGACGTGAAATCTCCGTCAGCGGCGTGAGAGAAGGTCTCCAAGATAATTTATATACGAAACCTCAATTTTTCGAACTCACTTGTACTTTCCTTGCGGACTTGAACATTACGCGAAGCCTCGAGCCCTACATAGGCTCCACGAAATTAAACGACAAGCGAAACACGATCATGATTGCAGCTAGAAATCAAAAATTGCTGAAAACACAATAGAACTAAAAACTTAAAAACAAAGTTTTTGAAAACTTGGGTTGCCTCCCAAGAAGCGCTATGTTTAATGTCGTTAGCTCGATGACCCTGAATCTCAATGTGTTCAGGAACCCAAACACATGCGATCGTTGATTATACTGCGTCTGCAGTTGTCAAAGAGATAATTGTCTTGTCTGCAGGAAACACGCCTCCATAGTATGGCTTCAAGCGTTGTGTGGCGACTGTGAATGTGCCTTTTTCAGGGTGTGAAACTTCTGCTCCACCATATGAAAAGACCTTTGTTACCGTGAAAGGCCCTGACCATCGAGACTTCAATTTCCCCGGAAAAAGCTTTAAGCGAGAATTGAATAGAAGGACTTGTTGTCCAGTCGTGAACTCCTTTCTAGTGATGTGTTTGTCGTGCGAGCTTTAGTCTTTTCCTTATAGATGCGGGGCGTTTTTCATGTATGCTTAGTTCACGAACTCATCTAGCTCAGCGAGGTTGGAGTAGGCGTTTTTCACCGATGATGTCTGCTTGTCCATGTTTAGTTGTCGAGTGGTCAGTAGGCTCGATGCTCGATTCAACGGAGATGACGGGCTTTACCATATCACAGTGCGAGACGGAGACATGCCCGAAGGAGTTTTAAAATGCGGTCGCGGTATGCCCGAGGCGCGCCGATCTATCTTTTTAGACCCGATCTTTCTTACCTGGAAGCGTGGATGATTTTCTCGAATATACTTGATTTCGCGATTGGATACCTGCAGCATCAGTTTGATTGTGGGTGATATGCAAGAGATGCGATGGCGTACCCCATACTTTTCTTGACACCTTATCGATTACCTTATTGCAGAAATGGGTACCATTATACGTGATTAAGCTTCGAGTTCAAAGCGAATATATTCTTTGCCTTGAATTGAGCCACCAGCATCATTGGTGTGTGTAGAATTGCTTCCACCCACTTTGATACATAATCACTTGACAAAATGCGAGTTGTTTATGCGATGCGAAATGGTCCCATGAAATCGATCCTTAAATCAAACAACTCTACCTCCAGATGGGATGCATGGGTGGCTCGTCCTTTCTAGAGATGTTCCCACTCGTGACATTTGTCGCAAGTGGAAAGCAGATTGGTGAGCATCTTTAAATGGGAAGGCCAATAAAAACCATTGTAGAACCTTGGGTACATTTGTTTCTCTGGCGCAAAGTGTCCACCACGGTAGAGTGTGGCAATGGTTGAGAATACCTGCATTTCATCTTGAACACACATTTCCTTATCACTGATCGACCTGAGTGTACGCAGAAATTGGCTCTTCCCGATAGTAGTGTTTAGGGGTGTGCGAAAAACCTCTTCTTCTTGATAATTAAACTGCAGGGGAATCACCTTGGCTGCAGATAGTTCACATAGTGCAAACGGGAGCGCCTCTTGTCCTCAATATAAAAAGTTTCTCGTCACGGAAATTCGTCATTCACGGAACATCATCTACGGCCCCTTCCGGTCGCGAGAAAGGAATTAGTGCGCCCACTAAATTTTCGATTGCCTTCTTGTCCTTGTTTCTCATTCGAACTCACCGCAGCAGAGAAAGACCCACCGAATCAATCTGGGTTTTGCGTCTTTCTTGGTCATCAAGTACTTAATGGCCGAATGATCAGTGTGCACCACGACTTTGTTGCCAATCAAATATGGCCTGAATTTATCGAAAGCAAAGACAATGGCCAATAGTTCTTTCTCAGTAGTGGCATAATTCAGTTGAGCGTCATTCAAAGTCACAGCATAATAATCACGAAGATTTTTCGTTTTACGCCAATCTTGATCGCATAGTCATCTTGCATGCACATCATTTCGAATGGAAAGGACCAATCTAGCGCTACAACAATAGGAATTTGAGATCAACTTATCTTTCAATCTGATAAAAGCATGTACGCATTGGAGTCAAATTCGAATGGGATCCACAGGTTATGAAATTAGACAATGGATTTCGCAATACGTAGAAATCCTTGATAAACCGCTCCTAGAATCCAGCATGGCTAAAAACTTCGGATCACTTTCACGAAGAGATTGGAAGTAACTTCTCAATTGCTTCAATCTTCGCCTATCTGCCTCTATCCCTCTTGCGGAGATCCGATGTCAAAACAATACCCTCTTGTACCATGAAATGGCACTTCTCGGTAGTACTAGATTGGTCTCTTAATCTTGCGAGGACAGTTCTCAAATTTGCTAGACAATTGTCAAATGAATTTCCCATTACTGCGAAATCGTCCATGAAAATCTCAATCGTCTTTTCTACCGTAATAGGAGAATATGGCCATCATGCATCTCTGAAAAGTACCGAGCATTACATAGTCAAGGGCATCGTGGGTGAATGTACCATAGGGACAAGTGAATGTTGTCTTCTCGATCTTGGGCGCTATGGCGGTGGTTGTAACGAATATCCATCCAAAGCAATAATATTCATGCGGAAACTGTCGGTCGAGCATCTGATCTAGAAATGCGTGGAGGAAAGTGATCTTTCAGTGGCCTTGATCGATTTTCTATAGTCAATACAAATTCTCCACCGGAGTCTTTATTCTAGATGGCGGTAAGATATTTGTTTTTCGGAGTCTTGATAGCAGTTATCCCCCACTTTCTTTGTTTTTACGAGCAGGGCTTACCCATCTTATTTATCTGAAATGCAGGGTAAATCACGCGATATCCTAGCCATTTAGGCTTTCTTTCGAACTACACCTCTTTCATTGTCGGATTGACCTCTCTGCGCTCCCTGCGAGGGCTTGTGACCATCTTCTAATAAAATACGGTGCATACACATAGAAGGCGGATCCTTTTAGGTCGACTAGAGACCATCCAGTGTTTGTTTGTGATCGCGAAGAACCCTCGATAACTTCTCTTCCTCGTTTCGATTAGAGATGAGATAATTACGGGTAGTAGATTCTACCCCAGGTATGCATACTTCAAATGGCTAGGTAGAGGTTTTGTTCCATCTTAGGTGGTTGCTTTCGATTGATGGAACCATTGTTTAGCCCTTCGCCCTGCGATTAGTATTTCCTTCTATTGTGCCCCGAAAGAGAATCCATCCATAACGTATTCTTACGCCTCGTCCGCTCGAGGTTCTCGGATCGTTTGCCACTAAGGCTAGTCTCGAAAGTCGGTGAGACCACTTTGGCTGAACACCCCTATAGCCTCTGCTATATCAGCCATTAAGCACGTATCACTTCTATTTGGGTGTCTCAGCACCTCGAATACATTGAATTTACTTCTTCTTGTACTCTTAGTTTCAGTTCGCCCCTCTGCACATCAATCATTGCCCTGCCAGTTGCTAGAAAAGGTCTTCCCAAGATAATCGGTATTTCTTTATCTTCTTCCATGCAAAACTATGAAATCTGCTTTGGAAAGATAAACATGCGACCCAGCACTGAACATCTTCTATTAACATCCTCTCGGGTGCTTCAAGATGCATGCGCAAGTTCTCCCAGTGGTTGTAGTCGGACGGGCTTCTCCTAATCCCAAGCGCTTAAAAAAGATGGATAAGGGCATAAGATTAATCGGCACAGATCACATAGCGCTCTCTCAAAAATAGCATTTCCAATTGTACGGGATGAGTGGCTGCACAGGTCTTTGAGCTTACGCGGTGGCTTCCTGCGAAGGATGTACTTTGCATTCTTCGGTTAGTTCACGAGTCTCGATGCGCTAATCTTCTCTTTTGAGACAGAAATGTCTTTCATAGAACTTTACATAGCGGGCATTTGCTCCTGGGCATCGACAAATGGGATGTTTATAATGCGACTTTTGGCTTATCCATGAACCATTGAATTGCTTGTCGATTTATGTTTTCTTGAGGCGTTATTAGATGAGGACTAGTATCTTTAGCCTTTATTTCACTAGAGTCTTCTTGTTGTTTCTCTGGCCGCATTCTTTATTGCATCATCTTTTGCATTACGTTTGTGCGGCCTCCTCGGTTTCGCGCTGCAGTGGGGGTTGCACTTGTGTTCGATTCTCTCCACTTCTCAGTGGCCTTTAACGTGCTCATTCCGTCTCTTCTTGGGTTTTACCTGCAGATTGCTCGTGAAGAGAACCCGGTTGCCTTTTCGGTAAGTAAGCTTGCCATTTGGCCCATTTGTCCTTCCCAAGCTCCTTAGGCTCTTTGCAGTTGTTTCTTGGGTTGTTTGCTCTTGCATGTTCGCCTTAGTCTCTCATTCATAAGCGTGAGATAGAGAAGTTAACATACGTCTTCAGAGCTTGCTTTCTAAATCCGACTTCTTTTCGGGGAATTTTAGTTCATTAGTTCGATTCGATTGCGTATTGTGCGATTGTTCCTCCATCCATACCCTTAGTTGTTTGATTGTTAAAGTTACGATTGTTCACGTAGTCTTGTCACGATTACGATTCGGTAGCTATTACCCCGTCACCGGTCCTTCTTCTTGTGATTGATTACGATTAAACCTCGTCACGTCATGAGCTTGCTCCTTTGTGAGTTCCTTGGTGACATTCTACACTCTTTGTCTTGTCCTCCACGAGTCACACAACTCCCATGGAGTGAAGTGCGTATAGTGTCTTTGTTCCTCTTCATATTTAGCGTTTAGTCGGGTGGGCCACACATGATTTGCAGTTGTTGAGGACTTCGTATGCAATGCCACCCACCGTGTTTGCGGTGTAGCCTTCTCTCTAGGCCAGTTAGTGTTGGTTGCGACATCTTCCAATATCTGCAGCAGTGCAGTAGTTTCTTCATCAATGATCCTCCGGTGAGGCATATCATTGTTCGGGTTGTATTTCTCAGACCATTTGTAAAAGGTGTGGACTTGGCATCCATGCGGTTAGTCGATGGTGAGGACACTTCACAATAATTCATGGAACTGTCCCATGCTTACGCCGGGTTCTCCCTCTAATTGACCCGAGCGTATTGATCTCTTGCACGGTTGTGCAATCTTGAAGAGTGGAAAGGGCAGTGAAACTTTTGTACTAACTTCGTTCCATGTAGTAATGGAATCGGTGGTATTGGTTAGCCAATGTTTGGCTCTATCCGAGGTAAAAAGTGGGATAACCCTTGATCTTAGGGCTTCTTCGGTGACCAGTTGTATTTGATGGTATCGCGAAGCTTCGAGGGAAGTTAGTCAAATGCATGTTCGGGTTCTCATGGGGTAGTCCATTGGAACAATATGTTACGAAGCATTTGTCGCGTGGTGACTTCAATTCAAAATTGTTTGCTTGAATTGGCGATAGTCGATCATTTGTCTGAACAATTTGTTGGAGGTAGAGCGAACTCATCTAATAGCATGTACGGATCGTCGAATTTGTATGAATGGCCTAGGCGCTTGATTTCTAGATTCGACTTCTCACGTAGTTGATTTGTTCCACGCCAAAATCTTGTTCTTCAGTCTTTTCCGCGGCTATTGGGTTCTACTGCGATTTCTGTTCTCTGTTCGGCGCAATGTACGAAGTCTTTCACAGCTCGGATCCACACAAGTGTTGATTAATTCGGTTTCTTTATCGCATGTACTCGCGAACCTGTCACTGCATGATAACACACCCGACTAACCAAAACCCGATTACCGATTACTTGTAAAAATAACAAAAAATAAAGAAAAATTCAGAATATTATCTATATGCTTACTACTCTATATCAATTTAAGCCTTTCCCATAAACGCGGCATAAAACTTGACGGGGTAGAAAGCGCGGTGTATAAAATGAATGCCTAAAATGCGCAAGAATTATGCGCGTAGCCCAGTAATATAGTGTACTGAGTATGCAGTATCGATCCACGAGGAAAGATGAATTGACTACGAAGTTACCTTTTAGACAATATACGAGATAAATGATTCTAAGAGAGAATTTAAGTACTAAGCGCTAACTAGTATTGGATCTTGGTGAATTGATAATGTAGAACCACAAGTTTAATCCTGTCACGTCGATGGATTATTCTTCTAAGATGTTGTTATTCTAATTGTTTTATAACATATCAATGGCGAGGTGATCTTGCCTACGAGATATCCTCTCGAGGTATGTTACTTCATCTCGCAAATAGAATCAGTATATCTCTATCTCGACTCGGTATTAAAAATGCTTAAAATGTTCTACCCCTAGATACCACCTTCAGGTCCGGAATATCTCTATTGCGAATCGGCTAAAGGCTACTCTACCCCGGATCCTGAATACCTCATCTCTCGAATCTCGGATCTTGATGCTTAAGTATGGCCATGTGGCGAGATATTGTATCATATAATTAACATCACCGGGCATAAGTAGATGCGATAAATTAACAACATTAATTAACATGAAAGGTTAAACTCCTAATCCATTGTTTGTGACGAGGTTTTGATGTAACCATTTAGAAATAAGTTTGGTATCATGAAGGAAAGAAATAAAATATGTAATATGAAGAACATCCTCATGTGATCCAAAAATAATCAAAACAATAAGGAAAAACCAATACAAAAATCCAAGGAGATCCTTGAAGTCTGTGTTGCAGGTTCTCCAATTCCGTATCTCTAGCGCCGTTCTTGATCCCCAAAATCCAAGGCCCCTACGCATTTAATGATGAGATCTGATTTTTGAAATTTGGCGTCATGACGTGGTGGCGTCGCGGCGTGGTGGCTTTGGTTGACTTACGCATTTGTTGATCCAGCGTCGTGACTTAGTGGCCGTCGCGGCGTGGAGGCGTCGCTGACGTGCTGATGACTTCCCTTGCATGCTCCTCATTTCTCCAAATGGCTTCGAAATTGTTCTTTTAATATCATTACTGTATTCCAAAACAAAAACTAAATAAGGAATCTAACACTAAAATTATATAAATAATGCCAAATCAACATGAAAATGCACGACTGACGCGAGTATAATCTGAGTGTTTTAAGCACTCATCACATGATTTATGTGAGTTAATTTTGTTAATATATGCATGTAAAATATATTAGCATGAGTTGTTTGGAAATGGCATAATGCATTTCATATGCACCGGGGCACCCTAGAATGGTAGGTGTGAGTGCATGACATGAAATTGAAAGAAAAGATGAAAATGATTGCGAAAGGAATTTCAAGGAAGATTTTCCGAAGAATTGCCTTGGAGAGTTGTCCAACAGTTCATCTCGAAGGCGGACCATGGTATTTGGAGAATTACCCGAATTCACCTCGGAGGGTTGTCCAATATATTTACCGAAACTTGGTAGTAAGTTTTCGAGAACAAAAACTTTTTATTTTGAAAACTGTATTTTTCTCACATTCGGCTTAGGCATGTGTGAGGGAGTCGGTAAGGACTCGAGACATGGGATTGGGCATGTAGACATTCAAGTTGGATAATGTATTTGTTTGAGTGTGTTTGGTTGCCATTACATGTGCACTTAGGTGGGGCGTAACCCATGTAGGAGATTACCACTACTGGCCATTGCTCACCCTGTCTGAGGGATCATTATTTCAAGTATAGGGAGTGTACGGGAGAACGACGCTCACTAGAGGCCGCTTTTTAGAAGAAAGCCGGATTGTGGCTTTGATATTTTTTTATAAAACATGTATTAGAATGCTAAACTTTCGATATGTGTTTCGATTAAGAGTAATATAATAACTCTTGAACTATTGTTATATAGTTGATGTATTCTTGATGAGTATTGATGTATGGGCCCAAGTAGCCATTTTTACTCATGTATAAGTCTCATAATATGAGACACAGGTATTCCGCAGGTTGACGGGTTGTCAACGGGACCCCCGGTTTTGGGGTGTGACACCCTATTTCTCTCGAAGACAGGGGTCTAACCAGCTACTTGTATTTTGCACATTCTTCACAAGATCTTGGTATTTTTCTTTCTCAATACTTCATACCCATTTCTTGAGACTGCAGATTTCTTACTTCCCAAGTTAGGGATATTGCAAGATTTCCACAACCTGATTGATGACTCAACCTTAAAATCTAATGAATATTCCTCTTCCCTTGATTAGATCACAGCTAACATAGGGTCAAGAGTTTTCCAACATATTAAGGTGAAACCTCTGATCATTTAAATTGATAAATAATCCCTCAGCATCAATTATGAGAGGGTAGGTATTTATCTAAGTGAACCTCGAGCTCAATAGTTCTTCAATAATGGTCCAACATACCCATAATTAGAATGTTCCTAACTCTCAGGAATTGTCATCTCTATGTCACTCAAAGGGCCTCTTGGAAATCAGAGCATGATACAATCCTTGGACGGGTATTTGAAACTACTATTGGGAACAATTACATGAAAAACACATCAATCAAGTAAATCCTCCCCAAATTCCAGGTACTTCCTTCTAATTTATGCAGGAAAGACTGTAAATAACAATAAATTCAAACTAGTGGAAGGTAGACCTGAAAATTGCATTCCTGATCGACAATAGAGCGATAAATTACACCATTGCGTTGCAATGGCGAGAAAAATGATTTCCAGAAATGGTCTAGATTTCATTTAAACTTAGGCAATAAATTGAAATATTACTTCCAGCTTCAACATTCCAACAGATCGCTGGTTCAGATCCAACGAAATGAAAGAAAAGAAAAAAAAATCTATTCTAAAATATACAATGAGTTTTCTTCTTCCCCCGTTCGGATTGAAGAAAATTTGCTAACTAAAGCGTGTACACTGTTGTAACTTTCGAAATTGGGCACGATTTAAGGCTCAAGTGGATTTCCCTAAATTCAATGGCCCGATTCCTTTCACATTTTGGTCGTGACTTCAAAGTTTGTCGCGATGTAAAATCTGGTTGGTTTATCAAGTCTATATTGACCTCGGAAGCTGGTTGCAACCTTTTTCACTTGATGCCACAATTCTTGACTGCGACTTGATGTTCTCGTAAGTATTTGGTTTCTTGATTGCCTTTGATTAGTGGTCGCGACATGAATTCTTTGTCGTGACTATGTTAGTTGTCAGCAGTGAGACCTCTAGTAGCGACCTCCCTTTTCTTGTTTCCAGGAATTGGTGTCGCGACCTCAATTCGATGTCGCGACCTCGATTAGATGTCGCGACCTCATTTATGTTGTCATCCTCTTTGCTTCTTGGTCACAACTTCTCTTTCATGTTGTGACATCCTTCGGTTGTCTTGAGCTTTCAAGCAGGTCGTGACTCAAAAGCTGGCGGTGCAGCATTTTCTTGTCGCGACCAAATGTACTCTTTGTCTTCACGAGATTCTTAGCCGTGACCTCAGAAGTATGTATGACCATCCTTCTTCCTATCTAATCAGCCTCATTTCGATCCTCAACAATTCCTTGATTTTATATTTAAGTCCGCGACGACTATTACGCCCTATTTTGGAATATATGTCGCAACCTTGAGTTGATGTCGCAACATCAGTTCGTGTTGTCAGTTATGTTGATCTTTGTTGCGACCATGTTTTTCTGACCCTTCAATAAATTCTTTGTCGACCGATTCCATTATCGCGACACGAGCTACTTGTTTTACTCTTTGCGTTACATGTCGCGACCTCAAAAGCATGTCGCAACCTCATTTTTGTTGTCAGCCACTAATCCTTGGTCACAACTCCCTTTCTCATGTTGCGACTTCTTTGAATTGTCTTGAGCTTTGTCTTGTCGCGACCTAATCGTTTCTTTCCTTGCTGAAATCTATGTCGCGACCTGAAAAGCATGTCGCGACATCAATTCTGCCCATCCTGTTCCAACCTCACTTCTTAGTCACAACATTGTCAACTGTATAACTCATTTTTATTGTCGCGACATGAAATCCAGGTCGCAACCTAGATTGGTGTCTTCAACTTACATTTTTGTCGCAACATGAAATTGCCTAGCAGAGACATTGCAAGTCCATTCAGCATTACTTTTTGGTCGCAACATTATTTCTCTGTTGCGACCAACAATATCTTCTTTTCGTGTTGCGACATTATCTTCTTTGAAGTCCCTCCTGTCTTGGTCTCAGCAAGTGCTCTTCTGTCACAATAGCTTTTGTTTGGCTTGCCATCACTTCTAGTCGTGACTTGCATTCTCTATCGTGACTTCAAAACTGATGTGTTACTCAATTACTTGTTGCGACCTTAAAAATCTGTTGTAACTAGACTTGTTCTCCTTTGGTGTCATGAACGAGTGGTGTATTTACATGAAATCCTTCCTTGAAGCTCTTCTTTACATCTCGGCAACTTCTCCTTTATATGACAACTTTTCATTCGGCATAGTATGACTTACGGTCTCGACCTCGATTCTATCCGCGACCTCACGTGGCCCATTGGACTATTTCATACAGTCCTTATTGGAATTTTCATTTCAGCTAATTATTTCTGCAAAATAGAAATTTAGTAAATAGTACATATTTCTGCATAAAAACAAGCAATTACATTGTAAGAACAATTAGAAAAATAGACTAAAAAATTCAATGAGTTTTTGACTCATCAGCGATAATTTCAAAAACACTTTTTCGCCGATGTCATATCGAATGTCCTTTCTCTTTAAGTCGGCGTAGGACTTTTGTTTATCCGTGGCTACTTTCAATCTTTCTCTAATCATTTTCACCTTTTCTTCGGTCTCTTGAATCAAATCGGTGCCAATTATTTTCTTCTCACTTAACTCTGTCCAACATAGCGGTGTTCTACACTTTCTTCCGTAGAAAGTCTCATAAGGCGTCATTCCAATACTTTCGACTGGAAGCTATTATTATACACAAATTCAACTAGAGGAATATGTCTATCTTAACTACCCTCATAGTCGATCACACAACTTCTTAGCATATCTTCTAAAACTTGAATCACTCTCTCTGATTGTCCATTCGTCTGCGGGGTGGAAAGCTATGCTGAAATTCTGTCGATTGCCTAAAGCCTCTTGCAATTTCCCCAAAATCTCAAAGTAAACCTCGGATCTCTATCTGAAATGATAGACACTAGAATCCCATGTAGCCGAACTATTTCCTTTATGTAAAGCTCTGCTAACTTATCAAGTAAAAAGTCGTTTCTCATTGGTAGGAAGTGGCGGCGGCTTAGTGTCGATCTACCACATGGCGAGTCATGCTTTCTTCTATCACTAGTAACGACACAAAATCCATTGTGATTGGTCCCATTTCCACTTAGGTATTTTAATAGAACATGACAATCCAGAAGAACTTGATGTTACGCCCTTTTGACACACCATACACTTGGTGCAAATTCGAAACATCTCTCTTCATTCCGGACCATCGGTATGAAGTCTTTAAATAGCGATACATTTTTATACTACCGGGATACATAGCAAAGGATCCACTATGTGCCTCTTCAAGAATGGATTTCTTTAGTTCATCATCATTGGGTACACAAACCCGATCTCTATAATACAAAGATCCATCATCATTCACTGAAAATTCAGTTTCTTTCCCCTCTCTATTCTGACTTACAATAGTAGAAATTTTATCATCACTCCTTTGTGCCTCTAGCACTCGATTCAACAAATCTGGTTTTGCTATTAGTTCCGCTACTATTACACTATCATCTGACAATGACAAATGAACATTCAACGCTCGAAGTGTTTATGCTGACTTTCTACTTAGAGCATCTACCACTACATCAACTTTCCTGTGGTGATAATCAATAACACAATCATAATCCTTGATTAATTCTATTCATCTACGTTGTCTCAAGTTAAGCTCTCGTTGCAAGGGCAAATCCTTAAGACTTTTGTGATCGGTGTAAATGAAACACTTTTCTCCGTAAAGGTAGTGTCTCCATATTTTCAATGCAAACACAATGACGGCCAATTCCAAATCATGCGTAGGGTAATTCTTTTCATGCGTAAGCTACATGATATAAACTACCACTTTACCCTCTTCCATAATGACACATTCAAGTCCATTTAATGAAGCATCACTAAAAATCACATATTCTTTACCGTAGGTCGGCTGAGTAAGAATCGGTCCCTCGGTTAAGAATGCTTTCAAGTTTTCAAAACTAGCTTGACACTTTTCACTCCACTAAAATCTCACATTCTTTTAGAGCAATCTCGTCATAGGGCCCGTAGTCATCGAAGCCCATACTTGAACTATACATGTGCTTTGCCAATCCCGGGAAAACTACGCACTTTCGTGACATTTCTCAGTGGTTTCCATTCAATAATCACCTCTATCTTCTTTGGATCCACTCAAATTCCTTCTTCCGATACAATGTGTCCGAGAAAGGACACTTCTCTCAACCAAAATTCGCATTTAATCAATTTTGCATATAACTGTTCATTTCTTAAGGTTTCTAGCACTGCCCGAAGGTGCGTATCATGATCTTCCCGATCCTTTGAATACATAAGGATGTCATCAATAAACACCACGACAAACCGATCTACATACGATTGGAAAACACGATTCATTAAGTCCATGAAAGTCGTTGGTGCATTTGTCAACCCAAACGACATTATAAGGAACTCATAATGTTCATATCGCGTTCTAAACGCCGTCTTATGCACATCCACATCCTTAATCCTCAATTGATGATACCTAGATTGTAGGTCAATCTTTGAAAAGACATTTGCACCTTTCAATTGATCTAACAAGTCATCAATCTTGGGTAACGAATACTTGTTTTTCACTATCATTTTGTTCAGTTGCCTATAATCAACACAACCGAAGCGTACCATATTTCTTCTTAACAAAGAGTGTTGGCGCTCCCCATGGTGATACACTCGGACGAATAAATCCTTTCTCTAACAATTCTTGCAACCGAAGCTTCAATTCTTTTAACTCCACTAGAGCCATTCTATACGGTGTAATGGATGTCGGAGTGGCATCCGGAACAACGTCAATTGTAAACTCAATCTCTCTTTGTGGAGGCAATCCCGGTAATTCCTTCGAAAACACATCCAAATAATCACAAACTATAGGGGTGTCTAATAAGCTAGGCTTCGCCTTTTTCGTATGAATCACATATGCCAAATAGGCTTCACACCCCTTTCGAACCATTGTTCTAGCGGTAGCGAAAGATATCACATTAGAGAGGTGGTTCGACCTCTCGCAGATAAAAGTCACTTCCTCGCCACTTGGTGTCCTTAAGGTCCCTCGTTTCATTCTATAGTTAACCACCACTTGGTGTCTGGACAACCAATTCATCCCTAATATCACATCGAACTCTCTCAATGATAACTTGATTAAGTTTCCTGGAAACTCATACTCTTGAATTCTAATGGGACAATCTCTGTAAACTCTATTCATAATGACACTATGCCCTAGCGAATTAGTCACCAAGATATCAAACCCAGTTTCACTCTTCGGTAAACTACCCAAACTTGGAATGGAATACAAACATAGGAATGGGTTGACCCTTATTGGAGCTTGAATTTTCCATGTTTAACCTATTAAGACCGACAAGATCCGCATCAGAGTCACGTCATCCTTTATATGCAAATGCAATGCATGTCATAAACAACTTCAAAAATCATTTTATAGAACTGCCTAAACCTAGGCTCTGAAACCACTAAATGTCGAGAAAGCTCGTGCCCCAGTACCCAACCCGACTCAGAGTATCCAGGACGCGGTCCTCTATTTTACAAATCCTGATACAATTCATTTTCTCAATAAAACACATTTCAAATACTCATTTGTAAAGAATAATTATCCTTATGAAAATATATACGTATATATCATGTTAACTTAAAGGGGGTCCATCATTTGTTCTCAATACACATTTTCATTCAATATGGCATTATATGTCAATTTGCTCAATTTCCCACCTTTATACATTACGACATTATAAGTCGTTTTAAATATAAAAAACATTTACAAACATTTATCAAAGTTCAATTTTCACAACATAGTTTTAATACAAAAAGTATTAAAAAGCGATCATAGAGTTTCATGCATGCATGGTAGGAGCTTTACTTTTACTCTGTGTGGCTTTTGACGATGACTCTACGCTTGCACGGTCTTTGCTTTTGAACCTGTTCACTCGGTACCTGTGCGATGATAAAAACAATACGCTAAACATTTTCATGCTTAGTGGTTCTAGACAGTTCTCTTTTCATTTTATTTTAACACAAATCATGAGACTTTTCTACCGCAATGCTTTTGAACCTTATTGAATGATCAATTCAATACAATACGTATATATATATATATATATATATATATTCATTTCATATACATTCATTTACAATTCATTGATCATTCCAAATATGCACTTTCATGCATGATAACTCATTCAAACTAAATCGTGCTTTTTGCAATATCTGTATCATTTTTTCCCATAAGCAGATTTGCTTGATGTTTTACGATCGCCGTGGGATAAACGGAATCGCAATAAATATCCAAGCTGGTACGCGGTCGGTATAAGGTTATAACACCTTTCTGATCCCGGCGAGGCTGCGATTGGTTATAAAAAAATCATTTTTTAAACACTGCAATCATCCTGAGCTACGGATTGGAGTGATACTACATTACGTTTATTTCGCGGTATTGCTAGTTTGTACTTATTGGTATATCGTCATCAGCAACTTCGAATATGACAGATAACATTCTATTATGGACATTAAAAACCAGTCATAGAAATTTACATTAGATTATATACATTTATACTCAAATAGCACATTTCAATACTCATGCAATTTTTTTCCATGACAATCATTTCACAATCACTCAAATCACTTAAAATAAATCAATATGAAGTTTTATTGAAAATCAATTCAATAATTGCGCAAACAATTTTGATACTTGAAATAAAAAGAGAAGAATAGAGAATGAACCAAAAGGGTCTTCGCACTTCGATTCCTATCCTCGGAATCTCTCGACTTCAGTCGGGTTTTCCTCGTAAGTCGACTACTAATTCATGCTGATTAGAAATAATATCAATTGGCTTATTTAGATTTCTAGTTAGGGTTGTTTTCTACCCATTTCCTTCACTTGTAAAAATTTTAAGGAAACAAATGAGTCGTATTTTACCCCAACTTCCTTCAAGTCCATTGTTCCTCTACATAAATCTATTTTATTTAGAAATTTGAATCATCGGTCGAGCACAGCTCTAGATATGTCCTAAACATACGAGAATTTATTTTATTTTAACCTGAGAACCAAAATTTGCCCAAAAACAGCTCCCTTTAGGCAATTCTGGGTCTAATGAGATCGAATTTGAATACACTTATTTCAGGAAAATTTGTTATCCTATAAGTCTAGTTTACCCAGAAATTTGAATCACTCAATTTGGATGAGTGAAACTCAACTTATAGTCTAAATACCAAAACTGTTCCGAAACACCAAAATTGTATCAGAATTGAATTAGAATTGACCCGAAAATAGAGCCTCACTTTGACGAATTTTTTGGGTCAAATGGGGTCCAAATTAGAATACACTTATTTCATGAAAATTTGTTATCCTAGAAATCTAGTTTACTAAGAAATTTGAATAACTCAATTTGGATAAGTGAAACTCAACTTATGGCCTAAATATCAAAACTTTTCTAAAACACCAAAACTATATCAGAACTGTACCAAAATTGACCCGAAAACAGAGCCTCACTTTGACGAAATTCTGGGTCTAATGGGATCCAAATTTGGATATACTTATTTGAAGGAGATTTGTTCTATTAGAAGTCTAGTTTACCGAAAAATTTGAATAACTCAATTTGGATAAGTGATGACCAAGTTTTGGCCAAAATAAAAACATGGGTTTTGGAATATTGATAGCATCTCCCCTAAAAACCCAACATTTCCTTTATACAAAATTCCTCAACACTAATCCAAACAACCATATAACAACTTAGAGCAACAACCATATAACAACTTAGAGCAACCCCCAAAACTGAAATAAACCAATCAACATCATTTTTATACCAACTTAGAGTTTTTTCTAAATCTAAACACAACATTAAGGAAAGTTAGGGTTAGTCTCTTACCTTAAATCTCTTCTTTTATCTTCTTTCTTCTTCCTTCTTCTTGATCAATTAAACTCCTGATTTCATGGAGCAAAATCACCCACTCATCTCTTTTTTCTCTGAACCGGATTTGCCCTTGCTTTTCCAAAACGTAAATACCTAAATGAGACTCTCTCATTCTAAAGACCAATTTGGTCTTAACACTCTAAACCTTCATAAGGCCATGTTTGATTTACACATTAATTCCTATTTTTCCCATTTTTTGCATTTTAGGGCTTCATTTCCACTTCATTTCATCAAATTTTCATTTTGGCATATACACTTCTTCATTTATAACCCTTGGGTCATATTTGTAGTTTACCGTTAACCTTGTACCTTGTATAATTTCCGGGTTTTATCATTTTTTTTCGTTTTTAGTAATTTAAACGTCGAAAATATAATTTATTTTATACCCTAAACATGTTATATTTTCAGGGCGTTACATCATCTGCCTTATGCAACAAGTTCTACTCCATGGCATCCTCTCTCTCCTTCATAATCTTAAGTAGCTCATTGTCCCTCCTAAGCTGATATGAGAGGAAGGCATCTTCTTTTGCCCTGAGTTCTTCACTTAGTTCTCTTTCTCTTATTTCCCATCTGCTCTTCCATTCTTCATCTCTCAACCTGAGTGCTTCCTCCAGATTCTAATCCGTTCTTTTTAGCTCAGCATCGATATACTCATCCCTGAGTTGGAGTTGGATTTTCAGCCGGTCGTCCATCTCTTGCATCTCTTGTCTCATAGCCTTTAACATTTCCATCAATTCAATATTGCTACCTTGAGGCTGTGAGCTTCCAGCTTGCTCTTGATGGACTTGTCTCAAATTTGGGGAAAGGGTCAGAATTGGGCTCAAACTGTTCTGCATCTGTTCTTGCTCTTGAGCTACACTATCAATCTGTATCTGATTGATTTCTATGTTCTCTTCTTTCTCTCTTGGAACTTCAGCTTCTCTTTCCCTGCCTCTGTTCTTAGGCCCCTTGGTGATTCCTGTCACTGTTAAAGGTGAAGTCCTAAGGCAGGTTTCTTCTTCCTCCCAGTCTCCTTCTACACCACCCAAGATACAAAGCCTAGTGATCAGTGCTGGATGAGGTACTAGTCCCCTGTATCCACCTCTATATCTTCCGAGATTGAGTTTCAATAATCTTTCAACGAACTTGTACCCTTTCAATATAGAGGCGCTGTCGTCTTGCCTCATTCTCCCTTAACAGGTACTCAAGCGCTTTGTGTGCAGATAAGCGAACAAATGAAATAAAACAAAACCTTTGCTTGTTCAATCAATGCTCCTCTTGCGATGGACTCATGTGGGTTTTTCCTGGTGGTATTCCACTTTCCTTTGCCCTCATTCAGCAAGTCTACAATTTTCTGGAAGTTAGGTTCCTTCACCAGTTTCTTGAACTTCGAACCATTCTTCCTCTTGTTCATATTGTAGGTTTGGTCTATCTGCTCCCCCTATTGAAGGATATCCATTTCCCTCTAACATATATTGTCTTATCCTTCATTCCCACCATATTCGGATAGAACTCCTTCACCACATCTACGAATCCAGGAGCCTTGTGCTCATAGAAAAGATGTCATCCCTTGCTCTTAATGACTTCTTGGAAGGGGGAGATCCACTTGCTGAAACCTCTTTCGCCTGTGAAATCTTTGTGTTACAGTTTATCCCTCCAAGCAAAATAGGCCAGCTCTAAAACCCAATCGCTTGCTTTTTCCTCCCTTCGCTCAACTCTCGCTTCTTCAGCTCCCCTCTTCCTCTTTCTTGTTTCTTCCACTGGTTGCTCAAACTCTGCTCTAGCTTCAACTCTTTCTTTTTCCTGCCTTGTTTCTGCTTGAGTCGCTTGGACTACTTCTTCCTTCCTCTCGGTATACTTTTCCATGATTTCGTTTAGGTTAGGAACCAGGTTCAACGACTCAGACATTGTCATAAGAGGGCTTTGGGGATCTAGGGTTTTCGAAAGGAGGGGAAGAGATTTGGTGAAGAAAAGTTAGTGGGTTGATGGTTTATGAGGTAGGTGACCTTTCAGATTTCAAAATTCATCTATTTATAGGCCAATTATTTGTTGTACCATAATTAATGTCGCGACAAAAACTAACCTAAGATTTATTCCCTTTTTAATTTTATGTCGCGACATATTTTCCGAAATCATTTAAACCTAGGTCCAGTCCTTGTTGCGATAGAGCAAAAATGTCACGACATGAAAATGTGATTTTCAAGTGTATTTATGTCGTGACAATGAGAAAATATTGTCGCGACAAAAACTCTCTCTTTGCAACACATCGCCTAAAGTCAACTTGGTCGGACAAGAGAAATTGCTCGCAACAAAGAAAATTTATTGCAAACATGATGTGGGTGGATCAGCTTCAAATCAAATGCCGGGTTGCAGAAAAGCATTGTCGCGACATAGTTTATGCTTCTCCAATTAAATGATGTAGCGACATAAAAATTTTATGTCGTGACATAATTTCCTACTGCTTCTAAAAGACTAACCCAGTCTTTGTCGAGACATTAAAAACCAATGTTACAACAGTGTTTTGGTAATACTATCGCGACAAATAAAAAAAATGTTGCAACAATGAAAAAAAAATTTATTAGAGTTGCAAAATTCACATATTTCAATCAAATAACATTCAAAACACTATGCATTCATTCATAACAATCAGGACATACTTGTGAAAACACATCTAATCATCAAAGAACCTCAATTCAAGTATGAACAATCACTCAAGATGATTCAACAGGATGATATTCAGAGTATTCAAATAATGAGAATAACAAAACTACTATTCATTTTCTGCTCTAAACAAAATTGCATTCTCCTAAACTTCAACTATGCATTTGCTCACACATCACAAAGATATATGTTAAGGAATTTAAATACTCCCTTGTAGCATTTTCTCGCATACGCTTGAGAGATTGTGCTCGAATAAATCACTTTTAATTTAGTTTCACTGTCCCTGAAAAATCAACAAAAACAACACATAAAAATTTAAACAAAATTAAAACTAAACTTCAAACACACCAATTTAACCAAAACAAGCTAGTTATGAAAATTAAAATTACTTGAATTGCCTTCCAAAAAGCTACTCAGTTTAATGTCTTTAGCTAGACATTTGCTGCAAGATGTTTTATTTTCTGCAAAATTCTCCTCTTTCTTCAAATCTAGATCAATCCTCATTTAAGCTTCTTCCAAGGTAATGCTTCAATCTCCTCGACCACTCTTACTTAAACTCACTTCCGTAATCGCTTAGTATTAGTCTGCTCTCAAAAGGGTGTACTGGAAAGCTACTACTTTGTAAGGACCATTCCATCTTAACTCAATTTTGTCGGAAACAAATCAGTCAGAATTGCATAATAGGACTTATTCTCCCGCTTTGAATTGCTCCTCGTAATCACTCCAGCAAAATGGCAAAGTAAGAAACATCATGTCACATTTCTTTGTCTTCATCTGTAGATTCTCGTATTATCATAAGCTTCATTCCTCAACTCTTTACGCTCATTCAATCTGAGTAATTTTTCTTTCTTGGCAACTTGAAAATCAAATTCAGTTTCTCTAATGGCCCACATGGCTAGCTTTGTATTCCGCCATGAGAAGATTACAATATATTTTCCAAATACTACCCCAGTATGGAGACATTCAAATGGAGTTTTGTAAAGCGCTATAAGCCCACAATGCATCATCTAACTTATAAACCACCTTTTTCTCGTCGTATTCACTGCTTTTTTCCGTAATTTTCTATATCTCTATTGGAAATTTCGCTGTCTATTTGACTTAGTGATGGGCGACAATCCCATTACATGTCTGATTTCATATCACTAGCATCACACATAATTTCAAATTCTTTGTTTCAATCTAATGTTACCATGATGAGTGCTGTAACTAATTTGGGTTTAATTTCATCAAATGCACCTTTGCATAATTCATCAAAATCAAACTTTGCATCTTTTTCAAGCAATCTGCATAATAGTCTAGAGATTTTCGAGAAGTCCTTTATGAATCTCCTGTAAAACCAATGCTGTCCTGCAGAAACTTCTTATCCCTTTTGATCTAATGAGCAGGAGAGTTTCTACATGATAGAAACCTTTGTCGGGTCTACTTCAAATCCAAATGCTGTAAATTTCAGGACTCCAAGACAATACCCTCTCAAGTTACCATGAAATGACATTTTCCCAATTTAAAGCCAAATTCTTGGTCTTGACACATTTGAAGTGCACTGCTTCAAAATTCTCCAAACTACCTCAAAATCCGATCTGAGTACATCGAGAAATCATCCATGAAGACCCATTGCCTCTTCCAATTAAGTCTAAAAACAAAGATACTACATCTTTGAAAGGTATGTGAGCATTACATAATCCAAATGACATCCTTCCGAAAGCAAATGTGCCATAAGGACATGTAAATGTAGTCTTCTCCTGATCCTCAGGGGTTATAGCAATTTGGTTATAACCAAAATATCCATCAAGAAAACAGTAATGAGGATGTCCTGCTAACCCATCCAGCATTTGGTCATTGAAAGGTAGAGGATAATGACCCTTTTTGATAGTAGTGTTTAGTTTCTGTTAGTTCATACACACGCTCCATCCCTGGTCACAATTCAGAGGAATCAATTCATTATTCCCCATTTCCGATCACAATGAATCCACCATTCTGGGAACCACATGAACTCCAGCTCACCTGGCCGTCCGAGATTACATAAATGAAACCCGTATCTCACTATTTCAAGCATTTTCGATAACTTCCTTCATTATTAGATTCGGCCTTCTTGATGTTCAATAGAGGCTCGTGACATTCCCTAAGGATCTTATGCATGCAAATAGAATGACTGATTCCTTTAAAATCTTTTATTGACCAAGCAATTGCTTCTTTGTATTTTCTCATAATCTCCAACAGTTTTTGTTCTTCAAGCTCAATCAATGCAGTTGAAATAATAACAAGGTTTAGTTTTTTCTAGCTTTAGGAAAGCTATTACTTTAATCATCTGGTAATTCTTCCAAGGTTAACCCTTATGAACTTTGTTTTCTATTTCTTTTTGCTTCCTCTTTGGTTACTGCATATCTTTTCAGACGTTCTATTCATACTAAAGACGCCTGCTTTCTTTAATTCACAACCGGAATGCGTAAATTCACAATCAAGATCATCAAGATAATGGAAATTCATCTCATTTTCTCATTACTGAATTCTGAAAATTACAACCAAAATCAATTCTAGATTTGATGGAATCCTATAGTTTTGCGTTTCCTTACTAATCCGGACTTTCAAACTCATATTGTTTTAAGCTTGTGTTCAACTTGAAGTGTACTGCTTCTTCTCCTACTCTGAGAGTAAGTTCTCCTTTTTCACATCTATCAAGGCAGCCCAAAGGGCTTGAAAGGCCTCCAAAGTAGCAGTGGAACTTGTGTCTTCTTCCATATTCATGACTACAAAGTCCACAGGGAAAATGAATTTTCCCACCTGATGGAGAGTTAGTCATCTTCAAGGACTCCTTCCTAAGCAGGTCATGGTCCTATATGCCATTTGCAAAGTCATAGCTATGGGAGTAAGCTCCCCCAAACTGAGTCTCTTAACTACTAACAAAGGCATCAAGTTAATGTTAGCTCCTGAGTCACACAAAGCCTTCTTGAACTCAACATTCCCAATGGTGCAGGGAATGGTGAAGCCGCACGATTCCGCGGCCTCTCCGGGTAAGCTCCTAGATCACCGTGACCGCATGTAGTTGTCAAGTTCACCACTCCTTTTTCAGCCAAATTTCTCTTCTTGCTCAGGATGTCCTTCAAAAACTTAGCATAATTGGGCATCTGAGTCAATGCCACTGCAAAGGGTATGTTGATCTCTATCTTCTTGAAGACATCTAGTTGTCCAGAGAACTTTCTTCCATTTTAGCTACAAGCTCTGAGGAAAGGGAACAGCAGGCATGTAGACATGTTTATCTTCATTCTTCTTCAATTCTTCTCTCTCCACCTGCTGCTCAGTCTGCACCTTTGCCTTTTTCGCCTCTTCTACCAAGTTTGAATCGCTTCAACTTGTTTTCTTTCCGCTTTTGTCTCCTTCAACTTTCGGCCTTTTCTTCTCTTCTTTTCTCCTGCTTTTCTTTCTACCTCTCTTCCCACTCTAGAGTTACACCATGCAATCCTTGAGATCCTTCCCTCATGTCACTGGGGAAAGTAATCCTTGATTGATTCTCGCATTACTAGGCTAGTGCCCCGTTCTCGGGGTCTCTAAATTCTTCGAGAATGGCTCAGGAGGGCCTAAACACAATCAGGTTTGCTCTGGAATGTCAAGCAGGATCGCAGCCTCGTCGTGAATGTTCAACAAATTCTTATTTTCTCCCCCATGAAAGTCAACATCTGTTCTTCAAATGAAGAAGATCTCCGTCCCCGATTCGTCGACTTCCTCACATCGTTGTTATTGTTGCTGTTGTTGTTAGAACTCCGTGAAGTATAATGTAGTTTGAAATTTCCGCCAAGTCTTTGACTTTGTTTGCTCCTCCCCATATGAGAAATTCCTCACATGGTTCCCGGTGCGTTATATAATGATAGCAAGTCAGGTCGAACTTAAAATTGTAACTTCTATTAGCATTAAGATATTATGTCTCCTCAACTTGATAGGGACCCTCATGGGCTAGTCCCTCTTCAGCACTATTCCTCCTCTCATTTTCATCAACTGTTCTCACTTCATTTGCTAAATACATTCTTCTCTCTTGATTCCCCATTTTGCTCATCAATGCATCTAATATTGCTTCTATGGCAGTCATGTGGTTAAGCTCTATCATACCACTTCCTTTAAGTCTGTTGCTGCTCCCTAAAGTCTCAAATGGAGCTCTGTAATTGCATTTTGCAAGGTCTTCTATCAATTGCTTTGCCTTTTCATCACTTTTTCTTTTAAAAGCTCCACAGCAGGCTACATCAATTATACATTTGGAGGTATAATTCATAGAATGGTAGAAAATATTCATCTGAGTGGTCAGATCTATTCCATGCATGAGACATCTTTTCAGCAATCTTTTGTATCTTTCCCATGCATTGTAGAGACTTTCATCCTTTCCCTGCTTGAACACTATAATTTCCCCTCTCCTTTTAGAAGTGAGGGCAGGAGGGAAGAATCTACTCATATAAAGCCTCTACCAACTCTTCCTAATTGTTCACTGATCCAACAGGCAGTGACTCAAACCAAGTTGCTGTCACATCTCTCGATGAAAATGGAAATAACTTATGGGGCCAGATCACTCGTGTCTCGATCCCATTCAACTTGGATCAGACAACCATCCTCAGCGAATCTTCTCATATGCTCATCGGGGTCTTTACTCGGGATGTCTAGTAAATCGTGTCATGGTACCATTGTGATCAAAGCTAGCCCTTAGCCTGCAAATTGTTGGCTTCAATACAGGTCAGTTCCCACAATAGAGGATCATCTTGAATAACTGGCCTCCAAAAGTCCTCCATAGTCAGTTGTCTCTAAGGTCTCTCAATTTCTACTTCTTCTAGAATAGGTTGCATTCTTTCTCTCTGATTTGTTATAGTTGTTAATTCATCACTTAAACTTTTCTCATATTTTTCAATGTTCTTTCCAGTTCTGTATCCAAAGGCAGCAGCTCTGTTTCTGGTTTTCTATACATGTAAATCGTCCTGAAATAAAAACACATTGAGATTACATTAAATCTGTGAAAAACAGCCATGTCCAATTAAGCTCATAAAAATTTTCAATAGCTTACTCAGTTACTGCTGTTAAAAACTATTTTTGTGATTTTCTGAAATTTATGATAAAATAAAAAAAATGTCCAAATTAGCAATTATCTCTTTGATTATAATATTGATATTTAGATTCATCATTTTCAATCCCCAGCAAAGGCGCCAAAAACTTGTTGAAGACCAAATCTATCAAGTAATTAGCACTACCACCAAAAACCATTCAGATGTTGGCAGTGGCTCCAAAAACTTGTTAAACTGGATTTTTTTTTTTTACATAAACAAACTAATAGTTGAAGACCAAATTAACTAAATATGATCAAGTCAGTAGGTGTCATACTTCTGGTACCACCACCAAGAACTAATTAGTTCTTGTATCAATGAAGCCATAAATCCTTGATTTGACCACAACTAATATTAAAATATTTGTTTGGGTTCATAAGAAGGCTTCCATTGAAAATGTGTTTTGGTCTCAAACCCACGCAAGTGCACAGGTCTTTCAAGTAATAAAAGTGGATTTAAGTCCAGTTATCATTTCTACGAAGATTGATGAGAAATTTAAACATTAATTACCTCATCTACTCAAGATTCTTACTATTTGAACTCCAAAGTTAAAAATGGTTTGGCTCTAACTAATCAAAAAAGTGAAAATGAAATAAAGTTCCATAATTGTGTATAAAAAAATTAAAATAATTGGATTGAGAGATCACTAGGTAAGTTAACACTGAGAGTTAGATCAATGTACAATTATCAATTCCTACATCATTTTTACAACATAGCTCAACCATTAGTTTGAAATTTGAACTTGTCAGAGATGCAATATAGTATAATTTGGATTTCTCCATCAACCATACATTTTGCTAATTAGAGATCCATATTTCTTTCGGATACATGAGTCTAACTGCCATCAGAATAGACATCTTTTAAAATCTAGTATTTTTCTCTTCTTTTCGCATTTTTACACCCAAATCTTGGTGATCAAGTTAATTATTGGACCCTATAGACAAGATATTACAAGTCTTCTCCAATCTAACTGGTAACCCATTCATCAAATCTGATAAAATTCTCTATCTCCTTGATTATATATCTGCTAACACGGGATCAAGATCCTTCCATCAAATTGAGGAGAAACCTCTCATTAATTAAATTGATATATCATCCAACTATCCTCATACCATGAGTAAGTTAATAATCTATCGAAGTAATTTTTAAGAGTTCATTAGTTCCATAATATTAGTCTAACATACCCCCAAAGTAACTGCTCCGTCTATGTGTCACTGCAGGGCTTCATGAAAATCAGAGCAATATATAGTCATTCAGTACACGCTTACTAATATTCAATGACATCATGTCATTACCAATTAAATAAATTCAAAGTTCAAACTATGACATTCTTTTGCTGAGTAAACAATGAACATCATCCAACCCAAATGGTCTTTCGGGCCTTCCTGTAACTGCTAATAAACAATACCACTACCGATCAGAAATTCATCTTGAATTGCGCAACCAATAAATGAATTCCGTAAGATTTAAATTTCATTTACTCGCATGCGCAATGAAAACTCAGATTTTTACAATGAACCAACACAAAACTTCTCACTAGATCACTGTTCAATCCCAAAAAGAACTAACTGAAATGCTAATCTAAAACTATCTAAAAGAAAAGAAAAAATAAAAGAAAAATAATGACAGCATGAGTCCCAACTACCAAGAAGCCCTTAGTTTTAAGTGAAGTAGCACACAAAGGTCTCTGTAATGCGTGCCTCATTTATAGATTTTCAAATTCATTAGATCGCACTTCTAGGGCACAAATTATGGATCCCCAAAAAATTTAGCCAAATTAAGAGCTTTGGTTTAAACATAGAAAATCCCGTCATGATATAGTTTTCATCTCTATTCCTCAAAGATTCACATGGCCTCTCGTTTTCTGTCGAGACATATTTTTAGGATTTCTTCTCAGATTATGTTGCAATAAACTTTGATAGTGTCGTGACATAGTTCTATTGAAGTTGTCTAGTTTATGTCACGACATAAAAACCTTGTTGCAACACAACTTGTCATTTTCTGTTGTTCTGAATTCAGTCACGACATAAGTTTTGTTGTGACAATCTTTTGTTCTCTCTTCTTCATCTTTTGTCGCGACATAGTTTTATTTTGTCGCGGTAGAAGTTTCTTCCTTCAGCTCTTCAACTTTGTTGCAACATTCTTTGCTATGTTGCGATATTCTTTTATGGTTCTTCTCCACCTTTGTCGCAACACTAATTTCTTTTGTCGCGACATAGTTTCTCACAATAGCATAACCGCACAGCAATGTACTTTTTCTTTATCGCGGACAAAGTCTTGTCGGGCTTCCCACAATCGAGACGAACTCGCGGCCGCACAACTCAAGATGTCGCGACATATTTTCTTTTGAGCTTTCTTTGTCGGGCTGAACTGCTTACAAACATTGAAATCATTGTCGCGATAAATTTATCTCTGGCCGGGTCTCATGTCTCTTTCATTTTCTATCGCGACATAAAACTTTTCTATCGCGATTTAAATTTTTACTCAACAACTTTTATGGCCAAGACATATCTTCTTTTTGGCCGCAAATGCGACTTCGCCTGAGTTCTCTACTGTGTCGCAACATAAGTTTCTGTGTCGCAACATTCTTCTTGTAATTCTTCTCAACTTCTGTCATGACAGTAACCGTGTTTGTCACAACAGAGTTCACTTCAACCTCATGTTGTGTTTGTCACGACATAAAAATTCTCTATCGTGACAGAGTTCATCTGATATTTTCTTTTCTTTACGCTACAACAGAGTTATGAGATGTCGCGACAAAATTCCCATTGTCACGGTTTGATCGTTGTCGTGATTGCAGTGCAAAGAATGTCGCCACATTCTTCTTTACGGTAACTTCTTTCGCATTTAATCGCAACATAAAAAATCCATCATTTGCTACAGAAATCGGGCCATCTATCTAAAATTTGTCGTGTGATACTTTCATTTATGACTTGAGTTTAGCTTGATCCTTGTTGCAACATAATTCCTACTAGTTCTATTAGGATTCTGTCGCGATATTTTGAAACTGTCACGACAGTTGTCATGATCAATTTTTCTGCTTTTCCTATTGGAATTCTCTTTTTTCCTTTAAAACCTACAAAACAAAAAGTTGATGAATATTCCATAATTCAGCATTAAAATGAATCATAAACTTCTAAAAATATGCCAAAAAAATAGATGAGTTTATAACTCATCAGGGATAAACTCTGATACCATAAATAACGATCTAGCTCAATAATATAAATATTGTTCGTTTCGAGTCCAAGGGCTTTTACGGCTTTAAAACGCATCTGTTAAGTTAAAAGCAGCTCATACTTAGATAATGTCACAAACTTTCTCCCCTGTTTGAGGGATGTGACATTAGCTATTGACACGGAGTCACGAGAAACATGGGTGAGAGGCCTTAAGTGGGCTCCTACCAGAAGTCTTAAAAGGCAAGCCATGTGAAAGTATGTTAAAAGGATAATTGAGCGGAACGCTAATAACTAAATGCTTTGGCTAGCTCAGAAATTGATACTTATAAATAATAAGTTCCAAAACAGTGAAGAGTAAAAAAACCTAAACCAAACTCTTCAACAACCCATGCACCAAAAATTGGTAATAGTGGAAGTGTTTACCGGTACATCTAGTGCAACTAAACCATCGTGAAAAAACGAAATGGTTTTATGTATCTAGCACAACTGAACCATTACGCAATGATACCACTTATCAATTATAAAGGGTATCTGAAGAATAGCTATAGCTGGTGCCATAAGACCACAGGAAGAACATAGTTAAAGACCTAAAGAACTATACAATTTAACTATGTATCTGATGAAACTAAAGGGTCTATTTGGTTCATGTTTTTTAAAACTATTTTCTATTCTCAAAAACAAGGAGAACAAGGAAAATAGGAAGAGCATGTTTAGTTCTCATTTCTTTTTCTTTTTTTGAAAAACATAGAGAACACATAAAACACAATAACAGTTTTTAGAAAACACAAAAATGATGTTCTTTATGTTTTCAAAAACTATTCTCAAAAGCAGTTTTCAAAAACAGGAAGCAAACATGCTCTAATCTATTGAGTCGACAAAGTATACTGCTATATGCCATCCACATTAAGAATTTGGCCTCAGCATTCTGTTCAATTGTTAACCAACATGGTTAACTTTCCTGAACTCTCTGTCTCCTTCCAGATTTACCAAGAGGGAGAGTGAAGTGTCAAGCATGCTATTAGCAAAAAGGATCTCAAGCAACCATTATGGCATTACATCCTGTCATAACTTATATCGAAGTCCGAATTTTAGGGAAGAACCATTCACTTATTGATGCTAGAATTTCCTATCCAAGATGCTACAGAGATCCAACCTCACACCAAACGGAGAGATGCTAATAAAGAAAGAGGACTAAGGACCTGTTTGGTTTTCTGTTTTTGAAAACTGTTTTATGTTCTTAAAAACAAGGAAAACAAAGAAAACATGGAGAACACATTTGGTTCTCAACTATTTACTATTCAGAAAAACACAAAACACTAAATCAAGAGAACAAGGACATTTTTCAGAGAACATCAAATTGGTGTTCTCTATGTTTTCAAAAACAGTTCTCAAGAACAGTTTTTGAAAGCAGGAACCAAACAGGCCCTAATTGTCTGATAATCCTCAGCTTGCAGGGTACTAAAAACAATAAAGTGAACTGGTACAGATGCTCACAGAAGATTCATAAATCATGCAGTGACAATCCCAGCAATCATAACTTTTAAGACTATGACTTTGCAGCAGTAGAATTATAAAGATAACAAGCTGGTACACTAAAACTTCAACTTCCTCACCAAGAATGTTGCCAACAAGAGTAACCAGACTATAGAACTGGAGATATTAAACCAATGGCATAGTTGAAAGCACCCCTAAATTACTCATATCATTAATGGATGACTGAATCAGAAGATATAGAACCATGCAAAACAGAAACTGGGTGAAAAATATAATGCACCTCACACAAACAAAAGCATCCACTAAATAGAGAAGTAAAAAAATTCAACTTTTGAGCCCTGCAATCTTATTTTGCATTAGTGTAAGTAGGAAGGGTAGAAACTTATCCATTTAGGCAGAACTACTAATTTGAAAAGAGACACTCCAAGGACGAGCATAAGAAAATTCAAATGGAACATTGGATATTCTCTGCATTTTATTGTATTGCTAAAAAATAAGACATGTTAATCTGAGAATACAGGAAAAAACAAGGCTTCGCTCTAGAGTTCACATACATACAGCAGCAAGGCTAAGACGATGAAACTATAAAAAGGAAATTCATATCACCAAGGAGGATTAGAACCATCTCTTACAGAGGGCGACCTGGCAGTCGTGCTCCCATCTCTACCAAACCTCGACACACTCCTTCCATTTTTTGGAGTACCAACACCGGGGCTAGCACCTCTGTAACTAGCACGAAGGGATTCATCAACAGAGTTTGATGATTTGGCAATTGCATTCCTTACAAACTTCTGAGCTGCGGGAGAAAGCGTTCTCACACTTGGACTTGCACTTCCCCCTCGAACTGGTGATGGCAAAGGTGGCTTCTGAAACATCTTAGATCTCTCCCTCAAATTCCGGGCAGCCTCCCTGGATAAAGAATGTGCCTTCAGATCCCTAGAAGGCGGGAATGGAATCTTAAAATGGGGACCATCACCACTACCGCCGATATCAATTGGTGTGTCCTCAGGCTCCAACCTCAATGGCGTCCCTTCTATTTCCCCCCACGTAATGAATGGTGATTCATCCACACCAGGTGCAGGTGAAGGGGTTTTCACGTAGCTATACCCATTATCTCCCGATTTCTTCCGAGTCTTACACACAAACGATTTAGAGTCCTTCTCAACCCAAACATGCTTCAGATCACACTTCATAATTAGAGAACAAGGTGGCACTAATGGGTAAAAGGCACTACACAACATATCCATTCATCAGAATCCTAATTATCATGAAACCCATGTTTGGGAGGTTAACTTCTTTCATCAACCCTGCTTCTCTGCCTGCTCTTCTCTAATACTGGAGCCACCTCTGTCAGATGAGATGATCAACAGTCTCTTATTGTATACCCACCCATCCAAAGCACTATATCAGATCCAGTTCAGCTAATCATCTGTGGCATGATCCTCTGATATCCCTCAATCATCTATCCTCTTCCTCCCGTCAAGGCAACTTCCTCGCCATACTTCCTTCTTCCAGTTTAATCTTCTTCCAAATTCTTGAAAAACCGTCATTATTCTCACCGTATATAATCTCCCCAAAGAACTGATCGATATAATTGCAAAACGCCCCGTAGATCATCATTCGGACCTCCCAGCAGAGCACTCCATCAAAAACCCCAGAGTTTTATCCAATTCAAAAAAGTGAAATGAAAGTTCTCAAAAACAGAACCTGAGGTTCATGATTCACCCTGTCCGCTTCTGGCAGTTCAACGCCTTCTCTGTCCTGATCCTGATCTCTCAACTGAATGATCAATACTCATAAAAGATAGACCACCTGATTCTTGATCTGGCTCCAATCCATCTGGTTTTACCTTCCAATAAGTTTAATGGGAAGAACAATAGACTCTGATCGCCACACGCACGTATTCTCTGTTTCGGCGAACTGCTACTTCTTTCGTTCTGCAGAAACGTTTGAACTGGGAATAATTAGGTTTCTTCGAAACCCGAGAATAAAGAAAATATATTAACTTGGCATGTGGTACACGATAGAAAAACGAATGTTCAAAAATGCAGTAAACAACTCGAGGTTAGGCACCAGTTTGTGAACCTGATCTCAGAGCCATGATATATGTTAATTGAATCCTTCAACCCAACGTCAGATTATTTGTATTATGGTTTGTGCATTATGGCTTTGTGGTCTGTAGACTGTCAACAACAGGAAGTTAGAAAAGGAAGAAATAGTCAGATGGAGTCGACGGGTGAGATTGACTGATGCCTTTATTAGAATACCGCGTTTTTACATATTAGATGATTTTTATATATAAACTAAATAATCTTAAATTTAATTCATATCTTTGCGAAATAATTAAATATAGAAAATTCATTAAAGTTTTAAATATATTTTTTCGTTTCCAAATACATTTGTATAACCAAATATATCCTTAAATAATATTTATGAAGCTTTATAAGGTTATTTTCTACCTTTCAAACCAAAAAGGTTATTTTCTAATAGAATATTCTAGTGTTATTGTCTAATTTGGAGCTTTTGGAAATATTATTAATAGTATGAATAGATGATAGTTTATGATATTCAAACTTTTTTTTTGTTAAAATACAGGGTGTCTGATCGTAAGATCGTTGATGCTCACACCGAAGACACCTTTGCTCATATTATATTCAAATCAATCCTATACGACCGAATTCACTCATAAAGGACTTTAAAACCTAATAACAAAACTCAATCAGATTTTTAACGCTTCAAATTTTAGACTATCACACCATTATGCTTTGATCCCACTTCATCCTAAGGAGATATTCAAAGGGTGTATTCAAACATTTTTTTTAATATACTTTATTTTTAAGATAGTAAATTATCCTTATTAGAACTTGAACGGTCAAATCCCTCTTTATGTTCTATGTCTCTTTTAAAACCATGAGCGCTCTATCATTTAAATTAGGCATGATGGACAAGAATATTCTATTGCTATTACTCTAATTTTGATCTTTTGAGAATATTATAAATAGATGGTTTATTTGATATTAAAACATTTTTTTAAAGATTTACTTGATCCTTTATGAGCATCATGTATATTGATGGGGATTAAAATAATAGGCGCGCAAGCCTAAAACATGAGCCCAAATGCCAGCTAGTATGGATTCGCAAGGTCAGTACTAAAGTGTTGGCCTCGATGACATCCACAAATATGCGCCAAAACAAGGTCCCAATTCACCTATTCAAAAGGCTAGTAATAATCAAGAATTAGATAAAGGAAAATACCCAATTCACCAATTAGGAAAACATAATATTTCCTAATTATTGTCCACTAATATCCTCATTAACTCCGCTTACTTATGTTTAAAAATCTCTCACCGAATGTGAGAAATATCCGTATCATCATCATCCAACAAACGAAAGCTTATCACGATCATCCATTATAAATACCAGCACCCCATCGAGCGTGTACGCATGAAAATCATCCCCAAGCACGGATCTCTTTCCTAAATAACTGGTTTTCAGCATCGAGATGCAACGCTGTTCTCACGCATCCTTTTGTTTCCTTTGTTTGCAAAGGAGTCCAACGATTGAGCCTTAACCACCAGCCAAAGCAATTCAAGACGCCACTTTAGTTCCCAGCTGAAAAGTGATCACTACTTAAATTTCATTCATGGGAACTCGCTGGGCCTTTACTGAAATAAAGCTCTAACCTCTCACCGACTCACTTCAGATCAACTCGAACACAAAGAGCAACGCAACCTCCGCGTTGATGCAAGACCGGGCCTGCTTATCGTGACAACCGACCTCCCCGAGGCGTCGCTAGAGATTGTGCAGCCAGACGATAAGGTGGAGAGCCCACGCCACCAACCAACACTTGTCAAAGAGCACAACTCACCAGCAAATACGACGCCTCAAGAGCACGACAGTCCAAAGACCAAAGTAAAACCATGTTACCCGAGAAGAGCACACTCACCCGAGGCTTCTGACAAAGAAACTAGCCACTGTGGAGCAAGATCCTTACCATCCCAGAGGATCGCAACGAGGAGGTCGTGGGAGAAGAGGTTCAGGGACATCCAGCAAGAAATCAACTACATGAAGGAAGCGGTAAAGGGGCGAACCTGGGCCCCATTGACGCCCATAAACAAACCGACCTCCATTCACCGTCTGGTGTCAGACTTCCCTTCCCAAGAAAGTTCCGTAATGCCGCAATCTGGCACGTTAGGGCTAACAAAAGACTCAAGAAACGTAGCCGAGCTGACAGAGGGTCTAATACTAAGATCCGGGGAGTCTGTCTCACAGAGGGACCCAGCGCCCCTGGGAGCCCCAAAGTGAAATTTCCCGCCTCAGCTAATAGGCTCGGGAGGGTCTTGGGCGCCCAGGAGTCTGGGGCAGCTCGGGCTCACAGAGGCCCTAGCGCCCGTAACCCAAAAGAGGGCTCACCTGCAGCGAACCCACAGAGTCCCAACGCCGTGAGCCGCAGTCGCCCCGCAAGAGGGTCTTACGCCCCGGCCCAAAGAGGTTTAGCCTCGTAGAGCCAAGAGCTCGTGGAAGGTCTTGGCTGCCTAGGAGCCAAGAGCTAGTTCACAGAGGGTCTTAGCGCCTGCCCTCAATAGCTCGCCCGCAAAACTTAACACAATTTCAGGTCTTAGGGCCAGAGCCCGCAAACTGGGCCAAGGCATGAGTGGTCTGCCGCCCCAGAGCCTGGCAAATAGCTCAGCCCCTCGCAGCTTGGGCTGAGCCGAAGGGTCTAGTGACCCAGGAGCCCGTGAGCTCGCCGTGCATGAGGGTCTTAGCGCCCGAGTCCAACAGCTCACTCTGCGCAGAGCTTAACAGCCAGAGCAGCCTTAAGGCCCATGAGCCCAGCTCGGGTCGTTGTAGGGAGAGGTTTGAGCTAAGCCCAAGAGCTCAACTTGCGCAGCCATCACCAAAGAGGGTCTTGGGGCGCCAGAGCCCAAGAGCTCCCCGGCCTCGCTGCAGCAGGGTCTTAAGGCCCCGAAGCCCGCAAATGTACTCGCAGAGCTTAGCACCAAGAAGACCTACCGCCAGAGCCCTGAACCCGCTCAGATACCAATAGCTACAACGCCCACGCCAGAGCCCCAGAGCACTCCGCCTCAGAGCTTAATAGCCTCAGAAGGCCTTGAAGGCCCGTGCTTCCAGAAGCTCAAGAAATTCACTTTGTAGAGCTTAATAGCTCAGTGAAGGCCTCATAGTCTGCGAGCTCAGAATGTTTTAGAGCCTAACAAATTTCGTAAGGCCTTAGCTGCCACAGCCTCGAGTTTCCGCCTTGCAGAGCTTTTAATGTACTCAAGAGACAACCTTGTTGGCCACATGAGCCCCGTAGCTCGGGCCTTTTCAAGCCTCCACTGGTCAAAGGCACAATAGCCTTGGAGCCCAGTTTTGGGGCTAAACAGCTCAAACATACCAGAAACCAAACATCTAAATTTAGCGAAATAATATTATCCACCAAATCCTCGCATATTTCAAGAAAAGTCAATGCTAGGAAGCAATACGCCCTCGCTTACGTCATGAATAAAGGTCGTAAAGGTGAACCATCACGTGGCTTTAAAATAATGAAGGCCATAAATCTTAACACGGAGTCCAAATGCCGCTAAGAAGGATTAAGAAGCGGTGCATAGTACCGTTGTCGGGCCCTTAATGACATCCCCAACATGCTCCAAAACAAATTCGCCTCTCTCAATTCACCCTTCAAAAGGTCGTACGTAATTCAACACTAGATAGCAAAAATACTCAATCTCCACCAATTAGGAAACATAATATTTCATAATTTATTGCCCATTAATTATCCCTTATTAATCGGTTTACTTATACAAAAAGTTAAAATCTCTCACCCAAATCTCGCCAAGTTAAATATCCGTTTATTATCCAACTGTGAAAGCTTATTTATCATCCATTATAAATACAGCCACCTAATTCCATGAAAAGCAGACGCGACAAAAATTCATTTCCTGCTGCCGATCTTCTCTTCCCCGGAAGAATTTGGACTTAGGTATCTGGAGAGGCAACGACGAACCTCGCGATCCTTTTGTTTTTGTTTTTACAAAGAGCCTAAACGCATTTGAAAGTTGTATGATCAACTCCAAGAATTCAAGCACCCTCCAACCCAGTTCCGATTGAAAAAGCATCATCATATATAAACTTACATTTGCTTAAAAAATTTAGCATATAAACCTACATAAATAAATATTAAATTATATTTATATTTAAAATAAGTTAATAAGGTAGCCCTTTAAGGCTTTAATCAAATGGTAAAGAATTGAAATGGACATATGAAAAAATCAGTATCGAATATGGTAGTACAACCTAAATTACCTAATACACACAAAAAGTGTGAAGGAAAAAAAAATAGTAATATTAAATGATAAAATGAAAGATAAATGATCATAATTATATATATATATATATTCATGATGTTTATTTATTTATTTATTGGGATTTTTTTAATCATACCTTTGTATAGGAATGGATACAGGGGTAAGGCCCAAAGGGGCAAATGCCCACCTCAAATTTAAAATTTTTTTTCTTTGTATCTGAAGGGAATCCAACAAATAAGGAAAATGCCATCTCTCAAATCTATAAATATATATATCACAGTTGTAATAATTCCATCACATGCATTTATAGTTTCGTATTTGTAAATTTTAAAGTAATTTTATTTATATTTGATTTTTTTCATGGCTATGTTTTGTTCTCCAAATTTTTGAGGGAAAATCAAATGAAAGAAAATAAGAAGAAAAACTTAAAAAAAAAGAAGGAAATAAAATAAAATACAATTTTATAATATTTTATTTACTACATCAATCACTTTATTTGTTAAAACTCACAATATAAAGTTTAAATAATTTTAAAATAATTAAATTTCATAATTTTATTTATATTACTTTCTTAAAAAAAAATTATAAGACAATAAAAGATAAGGAAGAAAATATTTTCTTTTTTAACATTTTTATTTCAATATTTTACCACAATTAAAATATTTTTTTTTTTTTTTTTTTTTTACATATATTCACTGATTTACAATAATGTAGATTATGTACTCATGTATAATTCTCTAACCTTCCCTTATGTCTTGCTTAACCTTTAACTTAATATAAGGTCTTATTGACATTTCAATTTTTTTATTAGATACCTAAATATGGGAAAACCATTTTCTTTAGCATTTTTCTATTTCCTTAGTATTTTTTAGAAACCAAATACAACATAGTATATTTTTTTATTTCCTTAGTATTTGCCCCCTTTCAACTTATTTTCTCAGTCCGTCATTGCTTATACACTATGAATCGATAACTTTTCCACTTCAATATTGGATTTTTAAAACATCGTATACGTATATGTATTCATCTAGTTAATTATGAATATTTTTTGGAGCTTTGAACGTATTTAGTTTTTTTTTTAAATTACTAAAATAGTTTAAAAATAAGCACAACGTCTATTACAGCTTAATACGCTACAATCACTGGGGCCACAACAAATTTTTTAAAAGCACACCAGAATTACTTACCGCCAGATACAAACGTTTTCAAAATCTTTAAAATGCGTTATTACTATTCAATGATGAAAATAACATTATTTTTATTTTCTAACTATTTTAATAATTAAAAAAACAAATATAATTCAAACACTATTTTTTGCATGATATATTTTTGTACTATATTTGAAAGTTTCAGAAAGGTTTGTAGAGGAATATGATCAGCATCAATAATTAACCACAAGGAATCCAACTTTACCAAATTATCCGTCCAATCACGACCTCCCACTACGAAGCCACACGCTACGTTTTATGCTCTTCGTCGCACGCAACTACATCTTCCTACTCCTCTCTCTTCTCCTCAACTCGATTGTGGATGAGAGGCAGCGCACCCAACCGTCGCGATTCGACACGCCATCAGAGATGGCACCTGCTCGCCTCCCGCCCTCGTTCTGCCATATGTCTATGCCGCCGCGATTCCTCGACTTTATCAGTTTCTGAGACGGAGAATTTGGTGCTATTCTGTGTGCTTGTAGCTGATAAGAAGATGATAGGGTTTATGTTTTGAGTTCCACGTTTCAAACATGAAGGTTTGGTGTTTTGGTTGTGGTCTTGGGGGAATATTTTCTTTAATTTCTATGTGGATTGATCTAGGTGTTGTGTAACTAATGGTATTTGATTTGAATAACTGTTTGGTTGTTGAGAAAATTGAGGAAGAGGCTAATATATATAAGCTTATATTGAGAAATTTTCAAATTATTGGAATTGAAGGATGGAGTCAGAAATTCAGATGATGTATGGTACAGGTGGAATTTGATTTGAATCAGTGTTTTGTTCCCAGGGGAACCTGAGAGACGCTGATAAATTTTAACTCTTTCATCTTGTCTTTTCATTGTTGGGGATTAATTGGATCGATTTGGGTTCACAGTTCTTGATTTGTTTGTTTTTAGCTCGAGTCAGAAGAGGAAAAATGCAAAAGATTTCAGAGGGTTAAGTAGGGTCGGAAAGTCGAAAAGTTTTAATTCTTGATTGACTTACAAGTACCTGGAACTGAAAGTTAGGATACGGTATTTCCCCAGTTATTCTTGTTACTTCCTATTTGGGCAGGCCTTGACTGATTTAATAGTTCTAAATTGTATGTTGGATTCATAATTGTAGAATGGAAAATTCTACACTTCTTTCCTGAAGATGCAGTGATTTTCTCTCTTTCTACTATATTATTGAGTTTCTCCAACTGTTCCTCTTTTTTAGATTAACTCTTTGGTTTTCGCATGATTTCAATGCCGGCTAGGTTGCAAATTCTGTATTTTGAGCTATATTCCTAATGTCATGTATCTTTAAACTGCTCTGCAGGTTTCAACAACCAGTGACTTTGGTACACTTGTGCAAGTCCAAGGTCGGTTTGACTTCATGCAGCAATCATTTACATATAACTTAAGTTCAAATTTAAAAAGATAATGGTGCTCTGAGATGAACTGAGCTTGACCGTCACTGCTTCAAGATCCCAAATTCAAATGGGTACTTCAACAGAAGGTGTTCAAGGTGATGTTGCTTCTCATGAATTACAGCAGAGGCAGAGCCTTGATGCACAGGTTGATGCATCTCAATTTTCTCAAGAAGTGAGTGATCCTAAAGTACCTGAGAAAGCATCAGAAGCTGACTTAAATCCATCTATTGCTGCTTCAAGTTCACAAGTTGACATGGGTACTTCTGGGGAAGGTGTAGCAGATGATGTTGCTTCTAATAAGTTGCAGCGGAGACAAATTCTTGATACAAGTGTCCATTCATCACAACCTCATCAAGAAGCTAGCATGCCCTCCATCATACCTGAGAAGGCATCAGAAGATGGGTACAACTGGCGGAAGTATGGGCAAAAACATGTTAAAGGAAATGAATTTATTCGGAGCTATTACAGATGTACACATCCTAACTGCCAAGTGAAAAAGCAATTGGAACGCTCCCATGTTGGGCAAATAACTGATATCATTTACTTTGGCAAGCATGATCACCCTAAAATTCAAGTTGATCTTGCACTGCCTGTTCCACTGGCTGTTGTCTCTGTTCAAGAAGAAAAACCTAAGCAGCCATCATCGACTGTTGTAATACAAACTAATTAATAATTCAAGTTTTGTCCTTGAATTAATGAATCAGCTTTGATTTATTTGTCATTTTGGTCCTTTTTTAAGATAAATCTTGATGGGATACGACATAGGCAAATTGTGCCAGTGGATGCCCCCCAATCTGCTATTGCTGTGAGTGATGATTGTGTGGATCATGCTTTTCAAAGGAGCAAGACAAGCAGATGATAATACGATGATAACCCTGACCAAAGATATGTTAGATTTGAGAACCGTACAAATTTTCTGCATACTTGTAAATCCATGAGATAACAGCTCAATTGTGAAAATTTATGTTAAACAGGAAGAAAGACAATGTTGATGCCACTCCGACAGATAAGCCGAGTGGTGAACCACGCATGGTTGTTCAGACTTTGAGTGAGGTTGATATTGTGAATGATGGTTACCGCTGGCGGAAATATGGTCAGAAATTAGTGAAAGGCAATCCAAATCCAAGGTATGTGATAATTTTCCTTACACAGTTACAAACAAGAACTTTACTTGAAATTTGGCTTATTCATGGATTGCATATTTGCTCAAAGGTCATTTATGGAAATGTAAGAATCATATCTGGTAGCTTGTAGCTGCATTCATTCTACAAACTTTGGGTCACCTTACAGTGAGCTGCTTTCTTAAGTTATTTAAATGTGTAATTCCCAGTTCTTGCCATTTTCTCAGCAAAGAAAAGAGGGTAAGGAAACCTTTCTGAAAATCACCAAATTAGTTGAAGTGGTTAGGTTTTACTGCTTTGTGCTATACATCACAGAAAGATTTTTACCATCAGGCCTTATTAACAATTTATTCTATATTTGTCCAAATTGTTATTTTACACCAGCTGCTCAATGAACATAGTCTCCTAGTTTAGGTTTGTGCTTACAGTTCTTAGTGAGAAGGTGATTAACATCGGGAATGGTGTGGTATCAGGGTTTGAGGGGAAGCAAAGTGGAATGGGAAGAGAAATGAGTGGAGCGAGTTGACAGTATGCAAGGTTGAAGTCCTTAGACTATGAGTTGCACAATTATGGCTATCTGTGAGGTTAACAAGATGATTTTCTAATTTTGGTCATGGAGGAGATAGTCAAGATCGTAAGGGACATGAGAACAAGTCCACTTTAGGACCAATTTAGTGCAAAGTTTTAAAGAATTGGTGAATGAGGGTATGTTTGTGCCTATGAGGTAAGGCATATAAAACCAAAATTAAATGTTTCAGGACTTAATTTTCATAATCATGTAACATTTATAATTTTAAATCTATAAAATGAAATTAAGTAAATAATAAATTTCATAATAAATTCATGTTTCCTAAAAATCACATTAATAATTATATAACACAAATTAAAAATGATAATTATTGTGTATATTATTTTATTTGAAAAGTAATATTTATCTTAAAATAATAGAAAAAAATATACTAGAAAAGAAAATAATAATTACTAATTAAGTCCCATGCATTTCTGTTTTCATTATAATATTCTTGTAAATTTGATGATGATTTAATGTAGTGGATTTTTTTTTTCTTCCCATGATTTTAATTAAAAGAAGGGAAAAATATGGAAATTCAACCATTGGAAATAGTAAATAGGAAATCACATATAGGGCTGATGTTGGTTTGACTTTTTCCACACAAATAAAAGGGAAAAACATACATAAAACAAAGAAATGAAAGAGATGAATGGACGGAGATATAGAACCAAAGACAAAAAATGAGAAATATGAGTAGAGATGAGAGCAAAATAGCAAACCAAAACAGCCGAAAAAAAAAAATAAAGCCTATTTCCGCACAAACTTTGTTGAAGCTCACGCCTCACCCAGGAGGCATAAAAAAGCAGCTTGATGCATGCTTGAGCCACACGTTAACCCCTAAGGTGTATGCATCTTTGGGTTGATGTTTTTTCTTAGAGCCATAACATGTTTGGCAACTGCCTCAACGCATACTTGAAGAATGCCTTGAGAAACTTGAATCCAGAGAGTGGGTGAATACTTGATGGGCATTGGTACATAATTTCAAGTCCATGGGTTTTGACATATGGTCATTACAGGAGTGCTCTAGGTATCTTTGTGCAAATGGGTATTCTTGCAACAAAGATAAACTATGCCTATGTTAAAGTGGTTGAGGCACAATAAATGTGCATTAATATGTGAGCTGTCCTGGCCAAGGGGAGATGGAACTTACCAAAAATAAGTTACCATTTATAAGATAATGGTGAAAATAGTGGTCTTTCTGGCTCAAAACCCCTGAGTGCCTCCCTGTCATTGAGATGATCAAAAAAGACCTTTGCAGGACTTTTTTGCTATGATATATATTTTTCTCTTTCTCCCCATGTTGCTCTCTTTCTTGCACGATTGCTTGTAATTGCACTGTTTTGAACTTATATTGCATTAAGGAGATATATTTTGATGATTAGTGACATACATTTTTCCATGTCATGAACAAAATATATGCTCTTGTTTTCATTGCTTTTTGAATAAGTTATAGATATTGAGTTAGAATAATTTTTTTAAAATAACTACTGGGGTTTTACATTATCATATGCATGTTTGAATAAGAAATAGTAGCCATCGACATCAGTTTCCTTGATCCCGAATAGACCCTATTATTTATGTATAAACTTAGGAGCCAAGGTGCCTTTAGCATAGAGCAACAAGTCTTCTTTGAATTCTCTAATGCAAACTACACTACTTGCCTATCTGCAATATATTGATCATATATTAATCTCTTTGCTTTTGTGGTGGTGAATTGTTACTCCAACTCCTTGAAGCCCCGAAACTAGAACTCATGTTTGATTTTTTTAGCCATCTTAACAGAAAATAGAGCATGACAAATTTGTAGCACTACCCATATGCCACAAACAAGGAGGTGGTAGCTTCAGTTGGACCTAACTTGGAGGTGAAGTAAACCTATATTGCAAAAGAAAGTGTGTTAAGTGTGAGGGGGCATCATTAGCTTTTTTTTTCAGGCAGAGGACATCATGAACCATTCTGCTGAGAATCCTCAGAGTTTCTTGTTGATGGCCTTAGTGTACTATAAGTTACTAGTAGATCTTAGAGATCCTTGCTAAAGAAGGGGTTGCCATTGTTGAATATAAACTAGGTGAGAATGTCATTAGCAATTTTCATTGGTACCCATATACCTCTTAGAGAGTGAAGTGATCCAAATATGAGAAGGCCTAAGTCTTGGATTGAGAGACTACAACCATGTTTGGATTGGCCTTTTTGGGAGCTTTCTTTTTATATATATAAAAAAGCTTTATTATGAGCTTATGTATTTGGTTAATTTTTTTGAAAGAGCTCCTAGCTTAAAAAAAGGGTATAACAAGTACGGACAATGTTGCTTGGTGAAACCTTTTTGGCTTAGGCAAAAAGTTAATAGTTAATGGAACTTTCATGCTACCAAGATTTTCTCTTTGAAATTCGGTTATGGTTTCAACTTCTAACTAAAGCTAAAAGATAAAAATCATGACAAAAGAGGGATGATGTAGGGGTAACCAATGTGGAGTAATTGAAAACCTTTTAGCCATATTGGTGTCAAGGGTGCCTTGGACCTTTCCATGTTGAGTCTATACGCACTACCATCTTCAACATAGACTTACCTGAAAACCGGTTAAACTTGGTTGATGCAATCTAGGTTTGAGTTGAATCATGAGTTATTGAGATTTCTCTGGTTCAACCTAGAAATAAACTTTTCTTTCCTTTTAAAGCACAACATGGATCAACCAAAATTAAAGAAATCTTTGAAAATTCCTAGATTATCTTCAAAAGGAAATTAAGGAAATCAGAGATTCTCTTCAAAAAAATCAAAGTACAACAAAGAGCAACAACAATTATTTATCAAAAAAAAGAAAAAAGAGCAAAAGCAATTGAGTAATCTTTGAATGCTCATGTATGTGCTTTAATATTCCTTACATGCCAAGGTGTTTTGAATTGGGAATTTGAAAAATATTATTTTTTATGTAAAGTATGATATCAATTGTTTTGATGCAGTCGATGTATTATTTTATATGGTAATTGTATATATGTTGTATTACTCTATTCATTATTGTGTTAATATATTTTTTAAGTTTATTAGTTTCTTAATTTATTTAATTATATTATTGTTTAAATAATTTTTATCAGTTTTTGAACTTATTAACTATCTTATTTCCTATACCACCCAAAACCAAGCCAAGTTGTTGAGTCTAATGTGCCTTGAACACTTTGAGACAATGATTGATACAGCTCATGGTAATTTGAAAATTTACCTATTAAAGGAATACAGCTCATGATTGATACAATCAAGTTGCATTACCTATTAAATATTCAAAGTTCTGTGTGATAAATTATTTCTGTAATTACTACAGCTCAAATTTAATCAATTCAAGTTGGTTTCGTACTTCTATAGGTTTGTGCAATTTACATCTTCAAAGCCATGAGTCATATTATGAGTCAGATGATTCTCTCTATTCTGAAGTTCGTGACAAAAGAGAATTTTGAAGAAAATAAAATATGATTGTGTGGGCATGATTCCTTCTTTCTTCAATCTCAATGTTATGAGCAATATTACAGTACTCAGATGCTCAAGTTTAAACGATTGTCACTAACCTTTTGTTTGTAACGTCTTCCATGTCATGAGCAATATCACGAGTCAGATGACTCAAGTTTACATTATTATCACTAACCTGAAGTTTGCAACAAAGGAGAATTTAAAAGAAGTAAGATGTGGTTGAATGGGCATGTTTCCTTCTTTTCCTTGATCTCGATTTCATGAGCGATGGTGGTTTGGTGGGTCACGTTTAAATTAATCTCACTGATCTGAAGTTTGTAAATAGGAAAAAAAAAAAAAAAAAAGATTGTGTGAGCAATGCTTCCTTCTTTCCCTTGATTTTTGGCTTATTCATTATGCACGCAAACTCAGATGTGTGTGGGATATACTTGTATGTGCGTGTGCGTCATTATGAATGTAGAAATTCTGATTTTTTTTAATTTTCTATAATAGATTGTGCTTCTTTAGATAGGAAAACATCACAATGTTGAAACAATTTGGTCTATGTAGTTGCTGTTATGATCCATTATGAGCTCCAAATTGCTAAGTTACAGTTTAGCCTTGTGGGTTTATAAGCACTTGGGCTCCCTCCCCTTAACTGCTAGCTTTTAAGGATGAGTTTTACCTGAATGATTGTAACAGTTGCATGCTTGCATTAACAAGAGACACCTCTTTATGTTTTGTGGAACACCGTCATGAGATCCTTCCTTGTTTCTTTCTATTGGTGCATATAACTAACTCCATATTTATTCTGCTTGAAATTTAGCCATACTATATTTCGATCTAATATCTACTCGTCTTCTGTAGGAGTTACTACAGGTGCTCCAATGCTGGATGTCCAGTAAAAAAGCACGTGGAGAGGGCATCTCATGATCCGAAAACGGTCATAACCACATACGAAGGACAACACGACCATGATATGCCTCCAGCAAGAACAGTTACCCATAATTCATCAGGACCGAATACCACAACAACAGACACCAACAACAACGAATCAAGAGCTAAATCAGATCAAAGCGATGATACTGTTGCCCTTGCAATTGTTCTCCATTCATGTTCAGGGCCGGAGAATAATAAATCAAACGATCAACAAACTCCAAGTGCGGAACCTGTCCAGACCTAAACTCCATTTTCCAGTCTGAATAAGTTACTTAGGATCTCGGAAAGATCGAATGCACGTCATTGGAGGGTATGTCTTTTCTTTTCCCTTCTCATTTTTTGGGGTGATTTGCCATTTCGTAAATGGACACATAAATAAAGACTATAATCACTGGTGTAAAATTAGGTCCAATAGTCATGATTGTATCATGTAAATGTTCTCAGAAGTATTCAATGTCTTTGATAGCTGTTCATGCTGTCTCTTATTTGACTTCGTTCCTGCGTCTGCCCATCTTTCCACGTCCAGATATTGTAATTTTCTCATACTCCTTCATAAATACAAACTTGGCATCGAGAAGTACAAAAGTAGTTCATAACCGTTTGTCATATAATATTGCACTATCAAGGGAAACTTGTGTTTCACACCATTGATTTGAGAATAATTAGAAGACAAAAAATACAAAATACATGAATCAATATGGTTTCATATAAATAAATGTGTTTCAGGTATGTTAATATTTAAATACTATCTTAATAAATTGTAGATACTATCTTAATGTTTTATGTGTTATCATAATGAATAATGCTAGGATAATACCTTTAGGTTTATTAAAATAGTGTCCAAGTATAATCATACCTAACACAAAATTACTTCTTATGAAATCATATAAACTATGTATTATGTATTCTTTATATTTTCTTTACAATTATTCATAAATCAATGGAAACAGAAGTTTCCCTATAATCAATGTCAACCTGAGAACCATTTGGAGGGCAGCTAGTCCGCAAAATTCTCATCTGCTAATGCAAATTTTCTATCGTTACCCTTCAAATTGCAATTCGTTTTTGTATTTTATTTGTTAGAAGGTTGTGTTTGATGCTTCTGATTAGATTCCAGACAGATTGACACTGTCCAATGCAAAATCGCTAGAAGTCATCCATATCAATTAAGGCTCCGTTTGAAACCCGAAAAGTACTAACAAAAAAAAATTGAGAGAAAAAGTGAAAAGAAAGAAAATTTAAAGAAAGAAAATTTAAAGGAATTGAATTTTAGAAATTAATTCTATATGTTAACTTGAACTCATTTTATTTGTTTCTTTATAGGACCAAAAAAATTTTAAAATATGTTAAATTTTAACAAATTTTGATTTTATATTTTCTAATAAGAAGCCAAACATAAGAAAAACAATTTCCATAGTATTTTTTTTCTTTTCCTAGCACTTTCTAGGTTTCAAACATAGCCTACAGAAATCCCCAAGACAGGAAAAGGAGCAGTTGAAATTGGATTGGAAGAAAAAGAAAAGAGCTACTCTGGATTACCAAAGAGTACAGAATGGACAACAGAAAGAACCCCCATTTTTGTAAACTACAAGCAGTTAAAACAGAGAAGAAAAGAAACAGAAAGAATCTCAGGTTATACCTTTCCTCGCCTCCCCAGATTCTAAAGACTTAGTATACCTTTAACAGGAATCTTACTTTTCACTTCCACGCACACGACGCAACCAGAGCTCTGTCCATCCATCCGAGATAGAGAGCTCCTTCCCTCTCCTCCAGCCTATACTTGTCGCTGTAGTTTTCCAGAAGCCTTTTAATGGTGGCGTTCACCGGTGAGCTCAACGGGTATGGTGAAAACCCGGCCATTGCGAATCTGGACCTCCATTTTCCAAGAAGCTCATGGCGCTCCACTCTCTCGACCCCCTCACAGGCGATTATGTTAACGACGTCCCTGGCCAGGCAGTGCTGCTCGACGCTTATACGCTTCTTATGATCCCTTGGAAGGGTCACGTCTATCGATTCGAACATGGCGGTATAATAATTCAACGTCTCCAGGAATCTGGGAAAGAAGGCTGCTGTATTTGTGTTTGATTCTTGCTCAACTAGGGTGACCACCTTTGGAGATAAGCTCTTGACCAGCCTTAGTAGCCTGTCTCTGTGATTCTGTGTGCTGACGCTCTCGTCCGGCATGTGATGCAGCATGAAGGCGAAATTCACTGCCAACGCTTCGTCACCTTGTCGAACCCCGAGATTTTCTAGCCGGACGTCACAGCCAGAGACTGCTGCTGAATGGAACTCGAACGGAACCTTGACTGATTGTGCAAGCCTGGATAGCTTCTGTCCTACAATGTTGAGTCCTCCGCCCCGGGCATAAGCAGAAGTGGGATCATCGATGCCTGTTATGCGGATGTGTGGCGGGCCCCTGGGGCGAGCTGAGAAGGCCTGGATTAGGGTAATCCATTGGCTCCCCTGACCGATTTGGAAGTCGATGATATGAACCCTGTTTTCATCCTTCATGGCTTCTGCAATGGCGCCATTTGCAGACATGTATCCGAATTTAAAGTAGGGGCATACCTCGTAGAGTATGTGCATATACGAGAGCAGGTCTGAGCTGGCCGGTTCTTTGCATCTCAGAGCTTTGTAGATGGAGCTCCCGGAGGAGGCCAGCCGCGCCACCAGCCCTTCCAGCATGTAAGCTCCCAGCCGTTGGATCGGTTCCCCAGAAACCGACACCATCTGCCGTAGCTCATCCATCAGCCATTGCGCCGTGAGCAGATCATTATCCCACACTGACTTGGCGCAGGCGACAAGAAGCTGTTTTAAGTCCCCTCCGGAGATTACCCCCATTGTTCCTCTCCAGCTATCCATCATCTCCAGAGAAGACTTGTTGGTGGTGAAGGTACTGTTATAGCTGTTGATGATGTCAGAATCCGGCCCCAGCATTACAGTCTCCAATTCTCTCAGCTTGTGTTTCAGGTCGCTCACATCTTCGGTAACACAGGATGTACTCATGGGAGAGCCGTAGGCGTTGTCTGGGGAATGGCGTGGATCGGAGGACCGATACGACTGAGATTCTTGCTGTGAGTTGGGGCTTCCATAAGGGGAAAAACTTACAGTAGATGGGGAGTTGTAAACAGTATAACTGCCAGTCGCAGACGATGATTCCAGAGTACAATATGGCTCGTTGGAGCCCTGAAAGGAGAAGTCGGTTCCTTGGCTGCCATTGTTGTAGCACAGCTGCTGGTCGAAACTCTGGAACTGAGGCAAGCAATGAGCCTCAGCCTCTTCCAGGGTTCGGTAATATAACCTGTTAGACATGCCTGAATTTCTATCCTGTTGAGATTCCTGAATACCCTGCACTTACTTGCAGCTTAAAGGGGGAATCTAGTTCCCAGAATGTGATTTGTTTTTTATAATTCTCTTCATGAAAAGATCAAAGGAAGCATTCGATTTTTCTTGGCCACAAGTGATTTCTCCTGGTAGCGAACTCGCAAAATCTGCATTGGAGCATAACAAACACATTAAGAGAGAGAATCATGCAATATGGAATATCAGCAACCGCGTAATGTGGTTATGAATTTGACAACAGATATTTCTAATTTCTTGGCCAAATCATAGTTTTCATCAAATGCAGATGGAAAGGGGAAGATAAACAGATGGTAACGTCTATAACTCACACATCCCGCATCCGACAAGTGGAAAGCTTACGACACTATATAAGGCTGCACTCTCTCTACCAAGAGAGTTTTTTAAAACCTGAGCCTGAGCCTGGCGCTGATAATATCATACATTGGGACAAGGCCGTTACAAATGCCCAGACGAGTCGATCCTGACCTTGGTGGGCCCGCTCACGGTTCACGTTGGTCATCGTCTTAATCTATATATTGCCACAACTATGACAAGGTCATTAAGCATCCCACCATAAGAGAGTTCGCGACATCTGCAGCATTGACTCTTAATCTACTGTATTAATGCTTTAAAAACCGCGAGGCCTCGCCTCCAAGTCGCATAATATCTGCTACGACGATCGTAGCCGTTATAATATTTCTAAGAATCCTAAGACAACAACCAAAGAAAAATCATAAGAAGCATTATCATGGTTTAACAGAATCGGTGAACTGGCTGTGCTTGTGCAGGTATGGGAGGAACATTTGAAAATGTGCGCCGTATACTGGAAATTCCGGGTACACATCCATGGTCAGTCCACTCACTAGGCTCCTAAAACTAGTTCATGTCTTCAAACAAGACAGGTTAGTCGATTCATAGGCTGAAAAACCATGTTCGAATTTCAGTTTTTCGCTGAAATAACCAAAGGTGGTTGAGCCCCTTCACGACAAAATGCAGGGAATGAGATGCCAATACTGAAAGCTATTTGGTCCAACTCATATTTGGAAGGGGAAAAAATTCAGTTATTTTTTCTTCAGAAATTCAATCATCTGAATATAATCAAACTAATTGGGGATCAAATTTCTCGACAGCTGGTTTTCAAAGATGACATATGTCTATGGAAGAAACAGTCATCAGAACATATGGATTCATCACCAAATTCACACCATTAAAAAAGATTTTCATTTTCATTTTCTATGGGATCTCATTCATCTCAGAGTATAAACATAAAAAAAAAAAAAGGCAATTCTCCAATGAGCAGAAGACCCATTACCCATAGGCATAATCTTCAACCCATTTTTTCATTTGTTGAATTGAAAGTTTAAAAAAATAAATAAAAATACAAACAGTTTAAACCCACATCAGAAATGAGAGGCATTGCAGAACAGAAGCCAGATTTCAACTCCCAATCGGCTACGAAAAACTTCCAAAACCACAATAATAAAAACAAAATACCACAGAAAGAGCCAAAAGGGAGCAACCTTTCGCAGATCCATCACCAACCCATTTTGAGAAACATTGAATCATCCAAGAAAGCTAAACACCCATCTCAACCACCTATTAAAACTTCAGGAATTGTTAATATAAACACAAAACCAATATTCTTTCCAAAAAACAAAGAAAAAAATCAATGTTTCAAACACCAACATGAAGTGAATTCCACTGCAAGAATCAATAATTGTACAGTTACAACATCAAATCAGTTGAAGTTTAGACAAATACCAACCTTTCACTGAGGAATCTCATTCCAAACAAAGCTATAGAGAGAGAAAGAACAGAGTCGTTGCAGGGTACTCTGAGAGAGACAGAGCCACCTGCGTGTTATAAAAACAAATCTTTCGTTAAAAGCCCTCCAATCCTAGAATTATTACAAGACTGCCACTGAAATTTTATCATAAAGTTCCTATGAGCTTAATTTGAATGACCATAGTGCCATTAAATTTATTGATACCACATGATAATGATTAACATTAAAATTATATTTTATTTAATTGAAGTTTGATAACTTATGAATGGATTGAACAGTTAATCCATCCACATTGGACAATCAAATATTATTTGCCAGGTTATTGTAAACCTAGACTAATAATATATTTATCTAATAATTTATATTAGTTACAAATTTATTTTTGTTAACTTTTTTTTTTATCGACCAACACCTTTCTCAAGAATAACAAACGAGTCATAATCTTAATGGCCTAACTAGTTATGATAATTTTTAAGAGGTAGTAGTCATAAGGAAAAAATGATTAATCACTAAAATTTTCAACAACATTGCTTGATAATTACAGAAATGATATAAAATTAAAGATTTAATATTTTTAGATACTGGTATTAGTCATGCATATGAATACAATTTGGTCAAAACCCTAGCATCAGAATGCATAAATAATTGAACTTTGGGACTTATTATTTGTATGTCATGATATTAATCATTTTCAGTCCCAAACTGCAGAATTGAAAATCACCTTTTGACCTCAAAACAAAGATATGAAAGATCACTGCATCAAAATAACTTTATGCATTTAATCTATTTAATCAAAACTTAATTTTTTTTTTTTTTTGAAATAATAAACTAATAATATAAGATTAGCAAACGTTGAACTGGGCTAATTTTTTTTTCTTTATTATCTTTTCGCTTATTACATCACGTGAAGATCAGAACATCCCGCCAACCATGAGATTGTCGCTTTAGCGCTTCAAGAACTTTACATTTAAAACGTTGGTTAAGATTGAAAGCTTTCTTCCTTATTCGAGACAAGATATTAATATATTATATTCATATGGGACCGTTTAATCTATTCAATACCAATAATTTTTACTAATGGGGCGATGGCGCATCCCAAATCCGGTTTATGAAAGACTTGAACAGGAATCAAAAACCCTATAAACATGCTGGTTTATGAATTAATTGAATTACTTTTGAAATAAGATCATCAGACTGTGGACCATAACAGTGATCAAGAGATTTAGCCTAATCCCTAAACATTTTTTTTCTTGGTAATGAAAAACAAATCAGAAAGATGACAAGAGTTCACTAGCACTGGAGGTGAAAGGAGTGCATAAAATGGATAGAGAGGGTGACACTTGACAACAAGGTGCAAGAATGTTAAATGAGAACTGGAGTACACAGCTAACATACGTGCAAGGAGGGGGAGGAAGAGCTGAAGTTTTTGGTGAAAATGGAGGGCAAATAGGGGATAAAAAGAGGAGAGAGAATGGAGGAATTACCCAGAGAGAGATGAGGAAAGAACCTTAGATTGAAGGGCTTTGTGATGGTGCTGAAAAGCTCCACTTCAGCCAACATAATCATCTATCACTTTCATCTTCAAATGACATTTTCTGATTATATATCTGTTGGGTTCTATTCTTTTCTTGGACCATACTGTCTCCCAGCCCTTTTACGATATTTTCATCATTCATTCAGTTAATTGTAACCAAAAGGCTCTTGAGTAGGTTTCAAGTAATGAACGGAATGGATAAGAACGACGTAGAAGTAGATTCAGTCCTGAATCAAGATGAAATTTAACAAGATAATATAATATTTCAAGATAGACAAAGATAACACTGAGCTTCAAATACCCTTCGATACAATGAAAAATTTCAAAATCGAAAGTGTACCTCCTAAGAACTACTAGATGCTGGGTGCCTCAGCTCAAGTTTTGCAAGATGAGGGATGAGCACATGGTCCTATCTGATCGCTTTATATGAACCACACAATCATTAAGACTCGTTTCATAAGAAGAGACTAGCACTGGGCGCCTCAACAGCTTATAAAAACAGAGACTATGGGCTAAATATATACAGTTAATAAGTGTAAAAATAAAAAGCACTCCTTGATGAAAATTTTGAACTAGTTAGGAGTTCAAAAGGGTATCATTAATCAATATAAGATATTAATACTTTAATTATATTATATTTAAAAGTTTTTTTTTTACATCTATTCACTTTCAGATTACACTATAAGAATCGCTCCTCACAAATTGCACTGTCAAAATCTCGAACTCTAGATTCCTCCCCTCCGAATGAGTTGTTAACCATTTAAGATAGGTCTTATTGACATTATTTAAAAGTTAATAATCTATTTAGTAACTATTTTTTAAAATAGTTTTTTACAACTCTTCTATTATGCTTTAAAAAATAAAGTTCATTTTTAAAACTTAAAAATATTTTTAATTGTTTTTATTTTTAATCATTCCAAATATTTATATAATTATTTTCAAACGTGTTTTATGGATTCTTTATTCTAAAAAGTTTAAAAAATTCCAAAACAATTATTAAACAAGCCTCAAAAGGTTGTTTGAATATATTTTCTATTTTTGAAAACAAAAACACTTAGGTGGCTTTTGTTTTTTAATTTTTTAATGACTTATTATTGAAAATTTTAAAAATATATTTGATTTTTTTTTATTAAAAAACATACTTTAAAATGTAAAAGACAATCTTTTTCCAACAAGGAGTGAGAAGCAGAACACTCACCACCCAATATTAAAAAAACAAATAATTTAATAATTAATACTATTTAAAATTAAGTTAAAAAAATTTATATTCAGCATTAAATAAAAATAAAAAAAACAAACAAACTATACTTTAAACAATATTATGAAATCTGAAAATATAAAAATAATCGAAAACAAAACTGGTGGTAGTAAGTTCAGTGTTTTCATAATGTTAGGAACCTTGGATGAGAGGAGGTTCCTTCCCTTAGAATTTAATAGTCTTTTTTTGGTTGATGCTATCACCAACTTACTTATATTCTCCTAAGATAAGTGGTTTTGGAATCATTATGCAAAAGAAGTGAGATGGAAAAAAGAAAACAAGGGTATCTTCTTGCTTCTTTGTCCCCTCCAAAGTATGAGTATCTCTATGAGTTATATTCCCCACAAGCCTTATCTCCTATTGCCCCCCTACACTACACTTTCCCTTTCCAAACAAGCCTGTGCTCTTAGCTTTAGCTGATCCTGTTTCTAACTTTAGCTAAAAGTGCCTATAATGATAGGTATTCCTTTATAAGTGTTTCCATTGAAAGCATTTTAAAAATTAATTTAGCAAATAGAGACTATAATTTTTATTTTATTTATTTATTTTTTACATATATTCACTTTGCATATCATATTATGATAATATGTTTTTTATAAGGATTCAAACCTAGAACCTATCGTACGTACTCGTCACATTCCTTTACCACTTAAACTAGGCCTCAAAAAAAACATGTAATTTTGGTTTGTAGTATGTTTATGATATCAAATGCTTGTTAATATCATAGCCAATCATGCTTGACTCATTAGTTAAGGGTTGAATAAAACATATGTAAGGGACCAAATTCAAGTTTTTCCATGAGAACAAAATACAATAACATTGTATTTTAAAGTGAATAAATGTTACAAAAAAAAAAAAAAAATCATAGTCAATCATATGGTCTAATAATATTTTTAGTAGAAATATTTTAAAAATAATAATTTTAAGATAATTACATACATTGAAAAAAAAACACAATGAGTGAATTTTCAACCTTGTTAGTGATTTTCTAAAAACACTATGATTGAATTTTCAACCTTGTTAGTGATTTTCTAGATTTCTAAAGGCGTTTTTGAAATGTTATCAAAATACATTTTTTTCTACTTAAAAATGTATTTTAAAATTATAAAAAAAAACTAAAAGTACTTTTTAAAATTATTGTCAAACAGACCTCTAGAATGTGTTTGACCATATTTTTTTTTGGTTAGAAACGCTTCTTACCATCATTATCAATCAAATTATCAATATAATCTTAAAAAAAAAAAAACTTTATTAGAGGTTTTCTATTATATTATATGCCATTTTTTTTAATTACTCATTAATTTATTGTCTAAGAATTACTTCAACTGTCCTTCAAAAAAAAAAAGAATTACTTCAACTAATATTTAAAATATTTGTAAATAGTTATTTTTTAAAAGGTAAAATAATTGTAAATAGTTATTAAATACTTCATTTTATTAAGAAAAAAGTTGTAAACATTGGGAAATAGTTTTTTTTTTGGCCTTTTCTTTCAAAAGAAATCCCAAACAAACATTAAATCTGATCTTTTTGAGTTGAGTCATATCTTCGCATGATCTTTTTTCAAGGGCAATCTCAATATGTTGGTGGTGCTTATAAAGGGATTGTAGGGTAGCCTGTTTGGAGAAAGGATAAATCATTGATGTGACACTAAGTCACTAAGTGGTAATCAAAGCTAAAGAAGACAAATGTTTTTGTGTGTGCAAAAAGTAAATTAAAAAAAATAGTAAAACTTACCAAAAAGCTTTTAATAATCATATAACATCAATGATAGATGACCCTCAATCTTAAAATTATTCTACAAATTACCAAACAAATCCTAAAAAAAAACAAAATACTGTAATTCAAAAGTTTTTTTAGTGAAAAAAAATAGGACATATTTTTATTTTTGAGAATAGTTTTTGAAAATATAAAAATCATCAAAAATGTGATTTTTGAAAACTCTTCTTTTATTCTTTAAATTTAATGTTTTTTTTTTGTGTTTTTTACGTTTAAAAAAAAAAAAAGTAGAAACCAAACATTTTTTCTTTGTTTTTCTTGATTCCTTATTTTTGAGAATATAAACAATTTTCAAAAACAAAAAACAAACATACTCATATTTTCTATTTTAAAATATTTATAAAAATAAATAATTTTAAATACATATGCTATAAGAAGGGTATTTATGTAAAAAGTTTATTTTTCAAGAAAAAAAAATTTTAAATTTGATAATTGTTTTGTTCTTAGGTTAGTAATATAAACACAAAGAAACAAACATGCAATTTTCGGGAAGACAGTCAATATCTTTAATCCCTTTTTTTGTAAAAAAAACGAATGGAATGTTTGAAATAAATTGTTGTCTTTCATTCATCATTCGAGTTATTAAGCTAAATTTGATAGTTATTTGAAATTAATCAAATAAGTATTAATACCAATTTGAAATTGATTAAAAAACCAATTTTATGAAGCTTTATTAGTATTATCTTTTCTACATATTAACATTAATACTATAATGTGAATATATGGAAAACTTCTCATCAAACCAAATTTTAATACCAATTTTTTTTGTCAAATCATGAAGTATCTTGAGCGGACCATGCATATACGAAAGATGTTTTTAAGTCATACCACATCCAAACATAAATTAGAAAAGATCACAAAAACGATAAAACTCTACTATATAACACAGTTACATTCCTATGACTTGAACTTAAGACTAATGAAAAATTAACTTTGCATTAAAACAATATAGTATTTTGTTTTTCTTGAGATTCGAACATGATCCATTTCTTATGTCTTTCCAATATTTTAACCATCGAGTTAGGCTTCACCGGCTACGCTTTCTTTTTTAAGTTCAATCTTATAAGATTTGAACTTAATAGGGATATCGCCATCTTTAACAGATGTATCACACCTTCACAAAAAGTAAATGCACGTATGTTTAAAATGCAATATAGAGCCTCTAATGTTCCCTAGCATGCTGAATTTGGTCATGTCATGCAGCCTTTGATACGAAGCATTAAAAGTATTTAATGATGGAATTGAAATGACAATGTTGGTAGTGATAGAGGGTTTGTAGGGTACTTCCTGCTGTGAAAAGTGGAAGCAATAATACGAGGCAAGTTCATGCATCTCAAAAGTTAAAACACATGTTTAATTTTGCTCGACAACCTTTAAGCACACCTCCAATCAATAATTAAGGGTATTTATGTAAAATCTAAATTATTTTTTTTAACATTTTAAACGAATAAGATTATAAAATAGAGTAAACAAGTAAGAAAATTATAGAGATAAATTCGTTGAAATTGTCATATGTTGACAATGATATTATGTCATCTGTCATTTCATACCGTCTACGTGCGTTTATATATTGCGTTTAGGTCAAGAAGGGCGTAAGGAGAAAATGGGTCAGGTTTTAAAATAATGAGGACATAAAGGGAGGGACCAGGGTCGAATTCAAGTGAAAATAGTTTATTACGTATAAGCTTAAAGTGTATAAGCGTAAAAAAAAAAAACTATTTTCATAACAATGTTGAAAAGTATGTTTTTTAAAATAAATTTTGAATATTTTATACAATAGAAGTTTGTTTGAAAACTTGAAAGCATATAACCCTCGGGGATAATTCAATTAGTTCGATCTTGATTATAGTTGATTTTTTAAGATTAAATCAGAAGTTTCTGCAGTCGTTAACGGTCATGGAATTATTCGAGATCTGTGTAAATCGGTTTGGTTTCATCAAGCTTATTAAAAAAATAAACACTCGCACCCAAGGTTTACCTAGTTCGAGTTTTTTTAAGGTCATCCGAGGTTTTACCTCATCATTAACTTAGAGATCATTGGGATTAGTCGAGTGTATAAATGTCGGTCAGAACATTGTGGCTTCTTAAAATAAAAACTTGCATCAGGGCCCTCCTGATTTTAAACTCAATTACTAAGTTTATAAAATGAGTTCATATTTATATAATATCATGTATAGGCGCAACGAATATGTGCCCAAAAGGGGCAGATATATACCCCTTAAAAACTCAAATTTTCAATAACAATTAGGTTTAACATTAAGCGTTGCCCCCTCTGAAACAGTTCTTTGGCCTTGGCTTTGCTAATGATATTAGAAACTTTCTCCCATATCTAACTAGGAATGTAAAATAACTATAAAAAACACATTAATTCTTTCATCTTCTGATGCTTTTTTAACTTAATATCCCATGGGACGCAAGTTAAAATACAATGAGCCTCTAATGTTCCGTAGCATGCGGAATTCGGTCATGTCATGCAATAAGCTTTGCTATGGGAACTCGAAGCATTAGAAATATTTAATGATTTAATTGGATAGAGTTGTTTGTGAATAGAGTGACAAAATTAATGTGGGTGGTGAAAGAGGGTTGTAGGGTACTGCATGCAGTCAAAAGTGGAAGCAAAAATATGAAGCACCTCTAAAGTAAAAATAATGTCTTTAGATTTGCTCGACAAAACCCTTTAATATTATTTACTTATAATAACATCTTCAAAAGCTAGCACAACTTCAATTTATAATATTTATTTTTTTATCCTTAAACGAAACCAAGGACGTGTTTGATTATTGTTTCAAAAACAATTTTAGAAAACTATTATATAATGTTTTTCAAAATAAAAGTTTGATTGTGTTTTTAATATTTCTAAGTATATGTTAAAAGTATTTTTTACATCTTGTATTTTGTCTTTAGTCATTCTATATATATCTTCTTAGAACTAGCTCTGAAACAACACTTTGAAAAAAGTAAAATACATTTTTAAAATGTTATTGGAAAACGACTTAGTTAAGAATAGAAAATAGGAATTGTTGAATGTGCTTTTGAGTTTTGAGATGGTAAAAATTTGTCTTTAGAAACTGTAAAACAAATCCCTAGCCTCTCAATTTAGTTATATATCTCAAAAATTATTTTTTAGAAACAACTTTTGAAAATTGTTCTTATAGAATAATATATAATATGGTTGGGGTGATCTGATTTTTGTATTTTTAATCAATCTTTATATTTGTATAGTTATTTTTTTAAAACCAAACGAAAATAATTGAAAACAACTAAAATAGTTATCAATTAGAACCAGAGGTAGATCCTTTGGGGGCATATGTGGGACAGTCGTCCCCCCAAGAAAATCAAAATTTTTTTGCTATATATATAAGAGCTAAATAAATAAGATAAATTAAAATAAAGATCAAAATACATAAATGAAATCTACAATCGGAATTGAAATAGTTAAGCTAATTCCAAACATAAAACTTCAATAAAAAAAGTCTAATGAAAACTTTCTAATCGGTTCAAGAAAAGGGAAAAAAAGCCTAATTACACTACCCAAAACATATCCTACAAATAAAAAAAATTACAGTCATATACTCATCTTATGAAAGTTTACATATTTTAATTTTTGATTTAAAAAATTTAAATTTTTTCATATCAAATATATATATATATTTAATTTCAGCCCCTCAATATATTTTGTTGTGATTTGATAATCCATAAAAAAAAAATAAACTAACTCCAAGCAATTAATATTTTGTAAAATAGTTCTCAATTTTTTGACGAACAAACCATTTAACACATCATGTCAAAAATAAATATTTTTAAAAAAGGATATTATTTTTTTAATTAGTTTAAAACGGATATACGTACGTACAAATATGATGTTAACTACAAATTCAAATAAAAAATAAGTATCTTTGTCCATGAGGGAATTATTTCAACTTGAAAAAAGTGGGGGGAAAAGTTTAAAATAATGTTTGTGAAGGTACAAAATATGATATTAAAATCTTGGAACCCATGTCTTCTTGATGGGGTCCATAATAGAAAGAAAGGGCATGAGAATGAGATCCAAGCTCTTATGTCAAATTTCTATTTACAAATTTCTATGTTTAGCAAATGACAAAAGCAATGTTATCATGAAACTTGACTTTCCATGCATTGTGTCCCTGTCTTTACGCCTACCTTTGTTTAGGGTTTTGGAAATATTTTTGACCTTCACCACCCTCCACCACTCCCCCATGTCCTTTTTCTTCCCGTCTTGCCCTACCTTGTCCTCGACCATACTACTCTGTTCCTGAATTGGAATTTTTATCCATATATTTCTCGAAACAAACGAAAGATTCACTAAGTCTTCTCGAGAACTTAAGAATAAAAAAATTGGGTCTAATGACTTCTATTATTAAGAACTTTTTTTCCCAAACACGATAACAAAATATTATTTTGGTGTTTTTTAAAAATTATTCTTACTCTTTAGATTTAGAATATGTTTTAATTCATTAAAATCATGGTATCGCTTACAAATAACGTATTCTTTCAGAACTTTCTTATTTTCTAAATTTAATACTGTTTTTTATATTTTATGCTTTCTTTCATAAAAAATCTTTAAATCAAATTGTTTTTTATTTTTTCTTCGTTGGTATCGTAAAATGGGGCTTTAAAAACACGAACGAAATACGCTCTTAGTGTTTTTCGCTTAACAAAAGAAAACTTAATTCCAAACTTCGTTTTCGACTTCCTTATTTTTGCAATCTAAAAACGCTTTTGAAAATAAGAATCCACTCGAATTACTCTACATTACTTACTTAAGAATAAGAAAGAAAAATCTCAAAATTCTATTAATTCACTTACCATTACTTTACATATGATAAGTACATATTTGGTTTAATTTAGTTTATTTGGTCCCATGTGAGGAATTTATTTTGCATGGACATGCTTTTTTGATATAGAAAAATAATAGTGCAAAGCATGAGGAGGGAGAAGATAATTTAGGGATTGATAGCCAATAATGTCTCATTAGTGATGTTACAATTGGCCTACTACTTTGGGCTAATGAAAGCCACACAAGCTATCACAATAATTTTAGGTGTACAACTTTGGACATTAAAATCAACCAGCGTGTTAGCTTATTGACACATCAGAGTAATCGGTGAACCCAAAAAAGCAGTAAAAAACATGATGATTGTGATTGTGAAACATGGAAGTGGTGGCATTATATATATAATGAAAGAAAACAAGAGAGAGATGAGTTGAGAGATGATAGTAGCTTGGGCAAGATGATTTATAAAGCCAAAGCCAGCCTTCTCAAACCCCACCTCCAAATCCAATCATGGAGTAAGCCATTAGGGTTGGAGGGAAACAATTGATTTTGATTTCCCAAATATATATATATATATAATTTTGAGAAATCGAAATCAATGATTTTCCTTCAACTCTAATAATGGCTTACTCCACGGACAATAGAGGTGGGGTTTGAGGATTTGAACTTTGAAGCTTGTAAAGGCATGCTTGCCCAAAAGACACTAAACTCATCTCTCTCCCTTTTTCTTTAAAAAAAAATAATTTTATTAATTCAAATTAGTAATATATCGATAAAAATATGTATATAACTGTATTAAAAATCATGTACCGAAACAATGGCGTAATTAGCGATAAAGAATCGCTTAAAACCTATTGCATCGATAATATTATAAAATGAATGTAATACATATAACTTCAGTTCCATAATATAATAACGATCATAATATTTATTTTAAAATTTCAAAAACTGTTTTTGTTTTTTAGAACCAAAAATCATTTTTTTGTTAATAAGTTTTTTTTTTTTTTGAAAATATTGTTTTTTTTTTAAAGATTGTTACTAAGTGTTTTATTACTTTTAAATAAGATATTAAGTATTTTTAATATTTGATCTCTAAAATTTTCTTAGTCATGCAAATATGCAATACATTAATAACCTTTTTTATATTTACTTTAATTTATTTAAATAATTAAAATTATTAAAAATTATGTAAATTAATTTATATTATCCAATTAATTTTATTTTATATTTTAAAATAAAATTTATATCTTTAATAATTTAACAAAATTGAAAGAAAAAAAAATGAAATTATGATAATTTAAAAATAATATTAATAAATAAATTTCATGTTAAAATTATAAAATGTTAAAAAATCAATACGCGATCGCCTTTATTCAAACACATCAAAACTTTATTTATTAACACGCTGACATCCGATAGCTAATAAACTAGCTTATAAATAAAAATCAAAATATTAGTAAATACAGATATCCGTAATTTGATTTCACAAAAATATAAAATATAAAAATATAAAAATATAAAAAAATTTCGAAAATAACTCAATAGATATTTTAACAAAAATATCCATAAAATATAAAATTGTTCAAAATCAAAATTCATAAAAATATCCATGAAATATTTTAAATATTCATGAAATTATTATTTATTTTTAATATTTTATTTATTACTCGTGGATAACCTTTTTGATATTTCCTTTAATTTATTTAAATAATTAAAAAAATTATGTTAATAATTTATTTTATTGAATTTACTTTATTTTATATTTTAAAATAAAATTTATGTATTTAATATCTTAAAATAAAATATTAAAAACTAAACAAAACTAAAAGGATAATATAATATTATATAAATGTGAAAGTATAATAATTTTTAAAAGTAATATTAACAAATAAAATGATAATATTACTGATATATAATTGAAGGCATAAGTATTCTATCTATATAAAGGACACAAATGATAATTGACATTATTTATTATGGTTGTACCTAAAACTATTAATATAGATTTATAGTCATAGCAAGACTGCAGACAAGTAGTTCAAGCACCTGCTCCAATAAAGCTAACCATTGGGGTTCGGTTATGTATTGAGCTACACACACTCTCACGTCAAAACATGTTTAGATGTCACAAATTTTCCAATGTTTTTCCATAAAGGAGGACCTATAAATAAAACTATGAATCATTGAAATTTCCTCTATGTACTTAATATAATCACCTAATTTAAGGGTATACTATAGTTTATACCTTTATTACCTAAAAATGAAATATGAACTACTTAGTGATCATGTATGTAAGGAGGGAAAATTACTATTGACACTATTCATTATGATAGTACCTATGACTATAAAGGTAATAAATACTAGCTTATTAAGATAAGACTTACAGGACAGAGAGCATGGGCTCGCAGCTGCCCCCACCTGATTTTTTTAGAATTCTTTTTACATTGGCGCTTGTAAGCTTTCAACATTATTGCCCTAATCGAAAAATCATAAAAAAATTGCAACTAAAGGTTTTGAACCCGACACTTTCCTATTAGAGATCATTTCATCATAAATTCTCGCTTCGCCACTGCCTCGAGTATACTAAGATCATACCTAAGCTCTAATGACGCTAAAGCTGACCATTGATATTTAATTATGTATTGAGTTACAAACACTTTTATATACCAAAACATGCTTAGAGGTTATAAATTAATAATTTGAATTATTTAAATAAATCAAAGGAAATATCAAAAAGGTTATCCATGAGTAAAAAAATATTGAAGTGAAAATTTTAAAATAATTAAATTTTTATTTAAAATATAATAAAACACTTTTAACAAAAAAAAAGAAGTTTTTAAAATTTTAAAATAAATAAATAAAAACACATTGAAAGAATTTGAGATATTTTTTAGAAATATTTATCATAATCATACGTACTTTTTTTTTTGAATCGAAATCATACATACTTTAGTTACATTTATAAAAAAAAAATTATATTTATTTTGTTATTAATTTTATCGAATTTTATGTGTTTAAAATATTTTATGAATTTTGATTTTTGAATCATTTATATTTTTAGTATATTTTTTAAAAATATTCATCAAGATATTTCATATATATTTTTTTTTATTTCCTTTTTTTTTAATTCCAAAATTCAAATCAAAATATATTTTTCGTGAGTTTAAAAAAAAACTATTTAAGAGCTACGTGAAGATGACCGTGTACCAACAACAAAGCCTTCGATTGCTTTTTAATAGCCAAATCGATTTTAATCCAATTAAAATAAAATAAAAGTTAACTTTAGTTTTAATTTAAAATAAAAGTAAACGAAAATATTTAATTAGAATAATTTATCAAAATAAAATTAATAATTAACTTTAGTTTTAAGAATATTTTAATTTTTAATTTTTAAACTTTAATTTAAAAGTTTAAAAATAAACTCTGAATTTTAAATTAAAAATTAATAAATATCTATGTTTTAAAATTGAAGTTGATCTTTACTTTTATGTTAAAAATTAATTGAATTTTATTTTTAATTGTATGTCTTTTGGTTTAGAAAGAGGGAGATTGCGGATGTGAGAGAGAGAAGAAAGGAGGAAGGTGGTGGCCCATGGGATGAGAGAGTGATTGAGAGAGAGAGTCGGAGGGAGGAGGGAGGGTGAGAGTGAGGGTATTTTAGGGATTTGATTTGTAATAATTAGGTTTTAACCTGATTTACAATTTTTTTTTTTTTTTAATAACCTGAAACCTACTACTCCCAATAAATAAAGTGTGTTTGTTTGTGTGTGTAATTATAAAGTGTAATAATTTCGACAATGATGATATTTTGTTTATCGAAAATAAATTTTAGGCTAGAATCATTTCATCACAAAAAGTGTTTAAACTTTTATATCAGGTTGATGAAATTTCACTTTTAACACAATTAGTTTTCACTTGATATCATACAATATACTATTTATCTATTTAAGAAAAAGTAACCGTTTCTACTGGATTTTGGGTCAAGAACGTATAAAAGCACGAGAATGGGTGAATATACAAACATACCAAGAAATTAAAGTATTTTTAAACTAAAACTATGTAGAAATCTAATTTTGCTTTGGTTAAAAATGTATTCCTTAATGATACTCCCTATAATCTAGTTTAAAACGCTTAAAAACTGACGACTAAAGTCGAGAGAAAATCAGAGTAAACTAAATTAAATATAACAAATTTCATTATGTAATATTCTAAAACGAAATACGTAAATAAGAAAAGCTTTAAAGAATAAACGCTTATGTTAAAAACATGTGAACTAAACTGTATATACGAATAAGACGGTCGATAAACTAAGAAACCCATGAAATTAATAATAAATGTTTTATATCGGAGCCACAATAATGATCGATTCATTTCACTACATGGCGTCGAACTTCTTTTATAGCATTCGAATAACTCGCAGCCCCACTTTCTCCGATAACAACTCACGTCTCCACTAGAGTTTTGTTATCCAAGTCATTTGTCCATTAAAGTCTTATTTCCCAAGTAGTTTTCCTCATTTCTAATAACTGCTCATGTTTCAAGCATATCACGACTAATCGGCAAGTTTTTAACTACTTACTGGTACAAAGCCTCATAATTCTGTTCTAATTACTGATAAATCAAAAATTTAAATATCATTGGACTATTTACAGCCGATTATTACTGACTTAAGCTTTTCTGATTGTCGGGCCAGCTCTGACACTCATATATCAATTCGGCCTATTCACTACCCTTAGATCGTAATGAATTATTCGATACCATTTAAACCTCCAGCACTGAGCTTTTAAATTACTTTATCATCTTTTTTGTAACTTTCACTCGTTATCAAACAAAAAACAAAATAAAACTATTTTTAAGAAAATCAAAACTCTTCATCATAAAAGATTCTTTAGGGTTTTAAGTAACTTTGTTATTACAAAATGTTATTCTATATCTTGTATAACACCATTATACAAGTCATTTTTCAAAGAAGAAACAAAACAACAACCATAATCCCACGATTATCCTAAAGTCAAGTCTTCCTTCTTCTTCTTCTTCTTTTTTTTTTTTTTAATTCTTTGACTCCAAAATTATATTTGAAAAAGTTTATTTTAAAATTTAGTTCAATTCTCTAGAAGAATTTTCGTCAAAGTCGACGAAGACTTACTTTTATTTTTATTTTGATTTTCACTTGTATTAACAACAAATTAGTTTATCTTTTTTCTTGACTTACCATGTCATTTTTGCTACTTTGTGTTAACAGTTGACTCACGGGGAAGACTTCTTGACAAAGAATAGAAAACTTCCACGAATTTTCTTTTCTAATATGTACAAAATAATTATAATTTTTTGAGATAGTTTTAGATCATTTTTATGATTAATGTTCTGCTTCACAATTATTACTTAAAAATTATATTAACATGAAAGATAAAAAAATATTATTTTATAATTGTTATAAAATTTACCATTCTAATATTATGATATGAAAATATAACTTTGGATTTGAGTTTATTTTTACACTAAAATAAATAAATAAAGAAGGTGGTTTTTTCACATGGGATCTAAGAGGCTAAGAGGTTGTGTAACGACTAATAAGGTGGGCTCATTTCATTAGAGCGCCCAACATAATGGGCCTTTGATTCCATATTAGCCCAAACATGGGGCATATGGGCTTAAATTGTCTTTTCGATAATTATGATATTAGTTATCCCAATTCCCATACTATCCCACAGCCCAATGGATTATCCAATTGGCAAATAGGATATCCTTTGTGATATTAATTAATTTTGTTTTTATTTTTTATTTTTAATTCAGGTTAACAATACAATCCATATAAAAACAGCGAATCAAAAATGCTAAAAATGATTAACCAATTGGCAAAATGGCATTTTCTTTATGATATTAATTAAGTTTGTTTTATTTTTTATTTTTTTGAAAAATTCAGGTTAACAATACAATTGATAAAAAAACACTTTAATCAAAACTCATTAAAAACTTCAGATGACACTATAACATCCGCGCATCGCGAAAACGACGCCCACATATCATAATAAAAAATACCTGATCCGACGACACGCCGATCGAAATTTTCCATTTAAACTCGCGAACGCGAAACCTACGGTTAAACATAATCACCTGCTACAACAAATCGGGGACAAAACACTTTATTGAACAAGAAAATCCAAATTTTGAGATGAAAGTCATAGAATTGGTGATTTTATTCCAAGAATGACAAAAAAAAACATCCTCTCTCTACCGAACTAAGTGCTTGATTTTTTGTTTTTATTTATATACTTCAAACCCTCCAAATTAAATGAGACCGTCCGATCTTGGTCAGTTTATTTGTAACCCTTGGATTAATTTTTTCGAATTGAATTTCAGATTTTTGTGGGAAAGGTGGGAAGCTGGGAGGGAACCGGCTACCGGGTCTCTGGAAGATTTCAGAATAAATCTGACTCAGAGAGGAAGAATCGTTAAATATCTGCAATCGATCAAATCAGGGTTTTGTTTGTTTTGTTTGGTTCCCGAGAAAGTAGTGGAAAAACAAAATAAAATGCGATTTTTGGCATAATCACGTTCTGAGAAGCAGGTATTTGAATGGGTCACACGTCTCCGCTTTGTCTGTCAAGTGAGACGTCTGTAAAGTAAGATGAACGTCCAATTCGGGTCTAACTAGTAAACGAGAAACGGGAGGAGGGCTTAGAGCACTCGTGACTCTAGTCTAGCAAAGCTGCCTGACACACTTTGTTGCCGTCACGTGGGGCCCAAAATCGAAGCCGCCTAAAGTGATGGGACTTGGATGGGGCCCATGAATCGGAAGAAATGAGGAATGAGGAATGGTCAGTTGTCTAGACAAGGGAACAACGTTAACACGTGTTGCCCAAAACACCTGAGGAGTGAAAAAGGAAAGGGAAGGAGAAAAAACAAAGGGAGAATAGAATCTGACCACCAACAATAGCCAACTGTTTGCCTTCTACCGGCTTGGGGCTTTGGAAAAAGTCTTCCCAAGAAGTCCTCCAAAGATAATTTTATGAGAAGTCAAGCTTTCATCGAGTATCAGTCGGGAAGAACTCAACACTTCATTTGTGCAATATGTGGGAACGACGTAAAAATTTCGTTCCTGTCAAAAGAAGTACAAGTCACTAAGGATTTGACTATTGATTGCTCCCCATGAAGCGGAAATCGAGCCAAGAAAGAGTACTTAACGAAACACTCGAGCCAACACTGTTAGCTGAGACTGCATGAACACGAGGTCAGCCGAAATTAACGAGCCTTAAAATCGCCGTTCGCCGATTTAAAAAAATGGCCAGCCTCATTGCAGCCAGCTCCATATTTAACGGCCGAGCCTAACCCCGAGCTCAAGCCCAATCCCGCCTATACAGCCAGGACAGAATCAATCCTCGCCTCACCCATATACTTTTTTAACTTTTTGTAATCAATCCGATAACAAATACATCAATTACGAAATAATTTTCTACTGATTCGTTTACCCAATGACGAGAAGCAATCGATGCTAAAGTCATAAATCCACCTCCTTCAACATTTGTTTCTTTCGATTACGTTAATTCCACCAATAAAAGTCAGAACTCGAAAAATTAAGGAATTACAGAAACAAGCAAATAAGATATCCGAAATCATCGAATAAGAAACATAATTGGTTTTAATCAATTATCTAAATAAGAAATAATATATCAACACATCTGCCAAGCAAACTCATTAAGAATAACATAAACTATTCTAAGAATATACTCCGTCGCATTACTGCTCTACCACCACCCTCCCCGACTACCAAGACAAGGCATGATTAATTTAAGACCCATACTTTATTTCCACCGCTGTGACTCCTGAGATCCAGACCGCCCACCATGTCGAACCTGGCTTCACCCAAACTTTCATACCCAAAGAAATTCGACCATAATCTCCCTGTTACACCGTCTGCTCGGGCAAACCTGCATGTCATCTTGTTTCTCTATTTAGTCTCCCCACCCCACGATCACCTTTGATGTTTTCATCATACCCACGCCCTAGACGCTACTGGTTAAGTCCGAAGACCAAGATCCAAAGGGGCCCCAATTACCCCCGCATTTCAGATCGTGGGATCCTGGGCCATCGCATCACCGATCAGACAAGGTCCGCATTCGCTCTCAATGCTACTCAAGATCTGGGTGAACCTCGTCTGCCTCACGGCCACCAAAGCCTATAGCTTCCACAAGAGTCCCAATACCCTCATATTCAGAATCTGACTCAGACACCGCGATCGACCGATCGCACTGGGGCCGGCCATACCAACATCCACGCTCCCTCGATGTCCCTTCGTCAAGACCCTTCACGCTATCCACACCGGAACATACCGTCGACACCTTCAGCTTATCGCAGATTCATTTCTTACCGAGCCATCCCGAGATCTGTGTACATCCCACCAATCCGCGCGATTCAGCCTCGCCGTCTCGCCGCCGCCTCCTTAATCCGGGCCGTGAGGATTCACGATTCGCCATCCGTCGATTGATCTGTTCTTGGCCGATCCATTACATTGATATCCCGGACACATGACCGCATTTCACCGGCTACCAGCCTGATCTCACCGGCACTGCATCCCGGGCTTGGCCGTGAGACCATAGCTAAGCCTCGCTCTAGCGACTCCGATGGGTCCCGCGACCCGAGCCGAGCTTTAGCCGGGCTCGAGCCGGTCCTCGAGCCGTTCTCGAGACGACTGCTCCAATTATTACGCTCAAGCCTCGCCGCTTAGGCTCACGAGCCGAGCCCGACGGAAATTTTTTCGGTACCGAATGAGTAAATGCACACATCAAATTTCTCAATTCAAGAGACACCAATGGAGGAGCCGTTGTGAAGAGACCACGTAATAAGTAGTAAGCTAGATAACAACCGCATCGATTCCTTGAGCCAAGTAACATCTATTTCCTATAAGTTATTTCACTAAGGTAAATTTTGTTTTTTTTTTTTTTTAGGTAATATCACTTTTTTCGAGTTTAATGTTGAATAGTATTTAATATCATTAAGTATTAAGTCAGTTGTTTTTTAATATCGATAAATGAAGAGTAGATGATAAATAAGGATGATTATTCGCTCCTACCCCGCCTCGCCTTTACTAGACGAGCTTGGGCTTTAACCCGTGACAAGGTTTTTAGTGAGTTCGAGTTTATTTTCAAACTGCATTGTTTCTATGATATTATACCCGCTCGCTCTCTCGATTATATTTTAAAAATATTTTTTATTATTTTATTTTATATTTTAATATAAATAATAATAATAATTAGAATGTTTTTTAATAAATAATTTATAATATTTTTATTTTTTATGAAATATAATAAAAATTTTAAAATTTAAAATAAAAAATAAAATCAACGAAATGTTATCTGTGCTGGTGAATTTTCCCATCCCCCTGCCAACTCCGTCGCCCCGTCCCGCTTAATTTTTAAAATTCCGAATAAGTTTTAATCAAAAAATAAACAAAGCTTCTCAAAGGGACAGAGCCGCCCGTCTCAAACCCTCTATCGTCATCCCTGGGTGAATGGTTACACTCTTCTACAATGATGAATTTTTCTTGTGTTTGTGAAAGATGATTTTTTTTAATAGAAAAAACCAAATATTTTCATTTTTTATATTCAAAAACGTACTAAAAATAAATCTAAATAAATTCCTAAGAGCATCTTCGCAGCTAAAGAAAAAGACCAAAGATTAAGCTATATTTTTCTCCAAAAGCAATTTTTTGAGATTTAAATTTAAAAGCTAAAAGCCACAGCCCAACAATGAAGATTCAAACTTAAATTTATCCTAAATCTATTCCAATTTTACCTTATCTTCCTTAATAATACATCATATACCCTTCATTCATCTATATCACTCCATACCCAAACTGGAATTTCATCATATACCCAATATCGCTAAGTGGTCAGCTTCCAAGAATATTCGCTTCAAATATCACGATAATTGCTCACTAACTTCTGCGTGGATCGTTTCTACCGTTGAGACGGTTTTTTTTATTTTGAGCATATATTTTTGCTTTACTCTAGTCATTAGACGCTTCAATTTTTGATTGCTTTCATCTCGAAAGACAATTCTTGCAATGCTTTTGACGCAAAAGCTTAGTTTGGAAACTAATTAATTCTCTACCGTTTTATTTGATGATTTGGGTATAAGCATAATTAATAATTTTAAGAATAGATTAAAAGATAAATACTATCCTTAAAATATATGTAGAACCGAATTAAAATCTCCCAAAATAATAGCTATTATTTATTTATTAATTATTTCTATCGATAAGGTTACGTTTTCAAAACTTAAATGCATAATGTAATTTTTAAACCTATCTTATAAAAAAAGTGTTATGGATAAATGGAAAATTTAAAATAATGGTTAATTTATTTTTAAGATCATGTTCAATTTCCTTTTATGATATTACTTAATCTATAATATTTTGCTTAGCTCCCCACGATTTCTAGAGTAAAATATGGGAAAGATACAGTAATTATGATGGTATAAAATAATACACTATTTGTATTTTAATTTACTTTATCGCGTTACCCTTTGTATATATATTTTCATAAGGCAATCAAATGCCCATTTAATTTATTGATTGCTGAAAATTCTTCTCAATTTTAGTTGGAGTTAGGCTTTCAAAAAATATCAATTAATAACTTCATTTTCCTATAGTTGTGCCTTATTTTACGAATCTACTTTAACTTTTGTGCTTATATAAAAAGTTTGGTTTAGAAATTAAAAAATAAAAAGTTTTAAATTGAAAAGCCAATTAGTTACCCATTATTTTTGCCACAATCTTTTAATTTAAAAAAAAAAAAAGTTTGTTTAATTTAAAAATAAAAAATAACAGATTTTAAATGGAAGGATAGATGCTCCCCATTATTTTAGGCATAATTTTTTAAATACATTATCATGATAAATAATTTGAAATAAAATAGGAAATAAAGTCTCCGCCTCCATTTACTATGATTACATGTTGCTAACCTTTTAGCGTGTTGAGATTATATGTTTTTATTGTGTTGAGATTATATGTTGATAGCTCTTCAAGTCAGCCTTGAGAAGGTGCGACATCAAAATGCTAAGTTTTCCCTTACTATCGCATTTGCAGGCAGAATGGCCGTTTACGCCGGCCAAAAGCTGGCCAGCCGACCCATCCGTCGCGAATAAAGCGCCCGCCACGTCTCCGGTTATGATTCGCCACCGGCATGATCCCGATTCAGCGCCACGGAGTGAAATGCCCGTGTCATGTGTTCTGATATCATGTAATGGATCCTGCTCGCATCCGCCGACATGGATGGAAAATGCGAATCCTCACGGTCGGCATGAGGCGTCACTAATCGTAAATGGCCTTCCGAGTCGAGCAAATCCCACGCCGTCACTGGGGGATCACCGTACTAGATCTCCGTATCCGCTTTTAGCGAAATAGTACCACCATAGCGGGCGTGCTCACTGCGATGTTCCAATGTATAGCGTGAAGAAGGTGCCGGCAAAGGGGACGTCGGGGAAGTGACATGGATGTCGGGTACGACTCCACTCGGGTACACCTACGATCCTGTACAAGAACTGGCTACAAATATGAGGGTATCGGGGATCCCGGTGGAAACTATGTAGCCCGTGGCCATGAGCTTGTATTTCGCGTTTATTTCATCTTGAGTAAAGATTGGTGGCAAATGCATCTTAATTCACTGATGACATCAATTCAAATTTCACGAACAGCGATCCAATCTCACCAAAAAGACGTACTCTTCGATAATCGGCACGACAACCAAACGTGATTCAGCTGGTACGGCAAGGCATCAAGGGTGATCGGGGTGGGTTTCCGCTGTGAGAAACAAGGAGCCAAGATCTCAACGCCGTAACGCATCGGTGTAATGCCGCGGTGCGCCACCGTTAGTCACTGGTATGAAATTCAGCTAACCGCTCGACATCAGGCATATTCCTAATTTCCATCCGGCAGCTGGTGAAGCCATGGGTCTTGAAATTTAATCATAGCGCAAATTTCGTAGTCAGGAGGGTATGGGCCAACTTAACCATGCACAAGATATTGCCAAATAGTTTCGCTGCTACTAATGAAGCCTATTTCTACAGATTCATTGATATATTATTTCTTTATTTAGATAATCGATTAAAACCAATCATGTTTCTTATTCAATGATTTATGTGATCTTATTTCTTCACTCGCACTTTTACTGTTTTAATTCTATTTCATAATTTTTCGCTGCAAGTCAAGTTTCAAAGAAGGAATTCAAGGTGAATCCGTAAAGGGAAACAAATGTCAAGGAGGTGTCTTTAATAGCTTTAAAGATCAATCGCTAAATCAACTAAGGTAAACAATCTATAGAAAATTATTTCCTTAATTGATGTATTTGTTATCGATTGACATAAAGTTAAAAAGTATGGTACGATCGAGCTGAGGATTGATTACAATACAAACTTGATAAATGAATGGCCAGCCGAGGTTGCTTCGAAATTGCTCATACGGAACGGTACTTAACGAGCCAAAGTTCCAAACTTTTTTTTTTAACTGCTGCTCAGACCGATTTAGTTCTATCCAAAAGCCCTGACTGGCCCGAGCTCGCCTGCATAACCACCAAGCCTATCTCGAACAGTTCAAAGCTCCTGGGCCAGCACTGCCCCCCACGCACGGTCAAGTGTTCGGGCAATAAGTCGCAAATGTCAAGTACCTAAGCGAAAATGTCACGGACATAAAAGCAAATCTACTAAGACAACAAGCTATAAAGGTTAAGTACCTAAGCGAAAATGTTACAAACCTAAAAATAAGTATGCCAAGGCAATAAGCCACAAAGAACAACTACCTAAGCGAAGAGGTCTAACCTAAACAAGCCACACACAGTTTAAGGTGCCGCGATCTCAAACAAGATTGTCACACACCAAACCAACTACAATGGGTCGCACACTTCATCACTGAAACAAATGGATCAAATATAAACTAAGAACCACTTGAGTCATGCACCCGACAAGGCCCTACACCCGACAAGGCCCTACACCCACTAAGGTTTGACACCTGTCAAATGCCCCGCTAAAGTGGTTTCGCTATTTGAAAATAATAATAATAATAATAAATAAATGAATCGCACTAATATTTCCATTATTAATATTGCGATATTTACGAAATTAATGATACATCATATTTGACCTCATCAAAAAAACATAAAAAGATTTTGAATGAGACCACAGGGCTAGTGAACGGGCCACAGATTCCCGTCTTTACTTTGTCTATCAAGTGGAGATGGCATGTTTGTCAAGTAAGATGAACGTCCAATTCGACACTAATTAGTAAACGGGAAACAAGAGACAGGCCTAGCACATTTATGGCTCTAGTCTAACTATAGGTCACGGTCGACATGAAAACACACAATGCAAGCATGGATCTGAAGAATATGATTAAACATGCAACTCAGATCTAAAATTCAATATTAAATAAATTACCTATGTAGATTACAGATCCATTAATCCAGACTTCTGCATCGCCCACCAACCAAAGAATCTACACCATTATCTACAACAACAAAGACGCAACCAACGATCTACACCGTCCAATCTACAGACAAGACCAGACCGTCCGATCTTCCAGATCTATCCTCGTGGTATGGATGCAAGTGGCAAGAACTTAATCGACGTAGAACCGAATCTGTAACACTTAGAGAAAAAACCAAAGAATAGAAAATTCTTTCTTTCTCTTTGCTCCGCATTCTCAAAAAATGTATTTAAAAAACTCAAAGAGAAAACTCAAAACCCATTACATCGCTGAATAATCGTTCATATAATAAATTATATTTATTATAAATAACCGTTCATATAATAAATTATATTTATTATAAATTTATAATTTATACATATATTTGAGAATACTAAGTGGGACCTAAGAGCATTTATAATTGCTAACAATCTCCCACTTGCTCGAAAGACAAACTCGATGGCTAAGCCCAAACCATGTAACTCAACTTTCTGCTCTATTAGCTCCACATCGAAGCATTTAGCCCGCCACTTTCCCGAGCTACCCTGCATCCGCTATTATTAATTGGGCTACCCTTATAATCGAAAAGTACTATCTAATCCGCCACTCCACTAGTGCGCCAGAATAACTCCGTACCACACATCATATATATATTAATTTCCTCCATCAGAAAATATCGATACTAATTGATTATATTTCCGGTCATCAATTAATTATTTTTGGTCAGGTACCACACTTTCACGGCAAGCCAGCGTCGACTGGCCCACTCAGAATCATCGGAAAGCCTTCAGGTGGGTCCCACCATGCTCTTCTGTGCATGCTTTCAAGCTCCAGTCAACTTCAGACTGGGGCTTGAGTTCACTGGGTTATCTTCATTACCAACCTGAGCCAAGAGTTTCTCGCCTGGTAGTGCAGATGCTCCCATCGACCCAAGCCCCGGGCCCCTGCTCCCAGCCCTACTATACGAAAGTTAAAACGCCTGCGGAGCAAGATGATATTCTCGTGAGCTGGACCCACCGAAGGGCACTAAGCACATAAGGGTGGACCCCACAAGGCCACCTCGAAGGGCACCTCAGGGCATTAGCGCTGGCACTCTTACAATAAAAGGCGCCTTTATCAGGAGGCCCCCACCCCGGCCTACTCGCGCAAAGGAGCCCATCGGTCACCCCGGTCCTTAGATGGTTCTCCTCACCTCACTATGATATCCCCCGTCACAAGTGCTCTCTACTCCCGCAGCGATAACCCGCTACCAAGAGCTTAAGGTCCAGAAGCATCCTCAAGTATCGACATGAGCCCGCTTACTTTCCCCCGAGCCTAGCTCCTGGGATCCAACCCGCCATTAATTCAAGTGCTCCTTATAATTGGAAAAGCAATTATCTAATCCCGCGCTACCCACTAGCGCCCGTAGTCAACTCCAAATTAATAATATTGATATATATTAATTTCTCCATCAGAAATATCGATAATTAATTGATTATATTTCGTCATCAATTAATTATTTTAATCTCTTGATTTAATGCTCTAATGGATCAAATGCACACAAGATTCTATTACATCCAAGTATTCAAACATATCAAGAGGATATTTCATACAATTTCATTTTTTTGCTGATTATAAATACTTGTGACTAAAAACAATCACGCTCCAAACGATCTGAAATAATGTCACGCACAGCCTCACATGTTTGAATCCAAGACCCATAATTATTCAACATTAAAAATGCAAATCAAAGATTGAAAATAATAATCAACACTTGAGATTAATTCCTTCATGTAAATTTCAACTTGACCTAATCTTCGATCCTATCAATGCAAATATAATCGCACTCAATATTTTATAATAACCAAGTATTATTATTTCATAAAATATTGTACTAAATGTTTTTCCAAACTTTATTCAATAATCGTGGATCTTATTCATTACCAGAGAACTGGCATCATGTCTTCTTATGGACGCATCCATATGACCATATAATCGTATACTCAATCCGACCTTTACTAAAAATACTAGTGTGCACAAGGTGAAATTAATAATTTCATTGAAATTTTTATTAACTAATGTAAAATTACAATAATTTTATTTGCCCTAAGCGCCAAAAGCTCAAATAAAAATTCCACTAGCTCTAAATAAGCCTCCCCAGATCTCCTAACACCTGCTAATCTACATACCAAAAAACTTGGAATGTAGAGCCTCAGGAACGGGTCCGGCCAGGCTTTCTCCTCCACGCGCAGCCGAGAATCCACCGCGTCTCGCTCAACATGTCCCTCAGATCGCGGGTAATTTCCTTCAATGTGTTTTTGCCAGGATACCTGGTTCTTTGGATCGGTGTTACGTCCCACCGTTGTTTCACAAGAAGGGTAATGGGCCGACCGCATCGTACACCTCAAGATCCATAATGAACTTCTTCACGCACACAAATTTCCGTCACGTAAGAACATATTCAGCTTCGGTGGAATCCATACACACGCCCTGTTAATACCCTCCAAATGCATACCCACCATATACAGTAAAACACATAAATCCGTAGGTAGATTTCTGAGTCAATATCCCCGGAAGTTCGAGCCCCGTGAAACCACGAAGTTTCAAACTCCCACCGAATATACAGCATATAATCTCTCGTTTCTCCTTTAGATACTTGGCATATGCTTTATCGCAATCCAGTTGTTCTTCTCAACGGATCGTATTGATACGCCACAACTCCCACTCCATAATGTATATTCCCGCCCGGTACATAATACGGGCATACACAGAGACTACCTACGCGAGGCATAAGGTAATCCTACTCACACGCTCTTCTGGGCCGTGAGTTTTTGTGACGCTTCCTGTAAAGATAAATTCCATGTCTAAAGGGTAAGGATCCTCGGAATTTCTTCATGTTAAACCCGACAAGAATTTTATCAATATAAGAGGCCAGATAAGGCTAACAACTTATTCTTCCTGTTCGCATAAGCTTTCGATTCCAAGAATATAGTCAGCTTCTCCCCAAGTCTTTCATCAAACTGCTATGCAAATCAATCTTAAGACCCGACAACACTTGCTCCGCTGCTTCCGACAACAATATGTCATTCACGTGAAAGGACTCCAAAACTACCTTCTCGTGCTTGATTCTTTTAGAACATACAGTCTGACGTATTTTCTCAAAACCAAAAGAAGTAATGGCCTCGATCAAACCCGATGTTCCATGATCCGATGCGCCATTTAAGTCCATAAACGACCTTTGCAACCGTGATACCATGTGTTCTTCTTTTGCCTTAGCTTTCTAACCCTTCAAGTTGTCGCATGTAGATGTCCTCATTTAAATTAAGCATTAAAAGGTCATTACATCCATCCGCCAAATCAGAATCGAGACTAGCAAACATAAAGCCTAAAAGAACTGATAGATTTAAGCATGGCTAATGCAAAAAGGTTTCTTCATAATCTATCCTGGGTATACCTTGCCAATTAATCTAGCTTCTCAAGGTTTCCACCTTCCATACGATCCTCTTTTTCTTGTAAATCCACTTACACCCTATCGTTTTACCCTCGTGGGGTGCCTCTACAAGAGACCGTGACCGACCGAATACATAGATCGTGATTCACGGTCCATGGCTTTTTACCACTCCCGTACATCCACATCTTCCAATGGCTTTGTAATCGATGTGGGATCATCTTCACCGTCAATAGCAATAACTCGTAAGACTCGCCTGAAGAAGAGAGATCTCGCAGCTTCCGCCTTTACTCTATCACTACGACGAAGCTCCACTGTCAGGTTCATTGTTCCGAGCCTCAGAAGGTACTAGTTCCTTCAGATCGGCTCTCTCTGCTCGTTCCACATGTATTGGATCTTGTTCACTGAAACACCCGTGTTGTTCACCGCACATTTTCCCCTTGAACATGCATAGGAATCCGGGCAGTATTAGGAGGCCAAGACACTGGTGGTTCGCCTTTGTTCTCGAAATGAGTCAAGCTCTCAAGAATTATTTTACTGGTTTGAAATCGCTATATAGTCTTCCCGCAAAAAAGCTGCGTGAGTACTCACAACCTTTTTATCCGAAGGACTATAAAATAGTCCACCTCTCGTCTTGTAGCCAACAATATGCAAACCTCTCGTACGCGATTCCAACTTACTGATCCTTTCTTAAGACATGTGCGTGAGCACCCCATATTCTGATATGGTTTAAACTAGGCTTGCGCCTTTCCACAATTTCAGGTGTCTTAGGAACTGCTTGGGGAAGGAACTAAATTCAGAAGATACATATCATAGCTTTCTACGGCATATCCCCAAAACGATATAGTAGAGTATGAATAACTAAGCATCGACCTCACCATATCCCGAAGAGTCTATTTCTTCTTTCGCAATCATTTTGTCGGGTGTTCCAGGCCGATAGTCGGAAACTATCCCCTCTCGAGTCAAGTAAGACTTAAACTCTCCGTATAGGTATTCACCTCTAATTCCCACAGACCAAGCTCTTGATATGGAGTCCCATCAAGCTCCTCGTCACCTCATACTAAATTTAGTGAAAGTTTCGCATTTTCGCGCATTAGGTAAATATATCCATATCTCGAGTAGTCAACTGTAAAGGTGACAAAATACTCATACCCTCCTCCGGCTCGACATTTATCGTCCGCACACACGCATGCACCAATTCCACGGCTTGGTCAAGGCGATATCCTCTGCTTTAAAGGGCCTTTTGGTCATTTCGGGCCTCCAAACAAGATTCACATAATCGGTACAGGTTCAAAGTCTAGTAGCTAAGATCCCACTTTTACCAAACCATGAATCCTATTAGATTAATATGATCTCAATCGCAATACAAAGGTAATGCTTCTTCATTTGAAACTTTTTCTTGGCCAGTGATCATGCTTATCAATTTCGTAATTAAAACATCATAGACATAGACTTAAATAATAAAGACCATCTATCAAATCACCCAGACAAATAACCTGTTGAACTTTATCAGAATAAAGGAATCAAATTCACCGTTAAACCTTGTTCAAATAAAACAACCAATGTAAATTAAATTTTTAAAATCCTAAGATATAAACAGCTTCACTAAACATAAACCATCATTATTGAAAATAATTTACTTGTCCTAATGCTTTAACTTATATTTATGTTCTCCATTTCCAAGCCTCAAAAACCTCTCGCTCGTCTGAACTAAGCTAGTTTGGTTCAACCATCGCAAAGAGTAATGCATATGGTTAGTGGCTCTGAATCAATGATCCATTATCATTATAATTTCACTTAAACAAGCTTCAACCATTTAAATTACCCATACCTTGCTTTTTGGCAACTGAGGGCACTGCCTAAAGGACCCTTCTCATTCGTGACTAAGCACTTGCCTTTCGCTTCTTCATAGCTATGGTTTTGGTAATCGGTACGACCCTTCCGCTTGTTCTTATTCTTTTCCCACCCTTAGGTTTCCTTCGGGGCTTGAAAGTAGAACCCCGCCATATGAACACCGCTCGACTCTTCCGAAAGCCCTTCATTCTCAAGTTCATGACAACCTAGGAGTTAGATCCATCTCGTTTCATATTATAATTAACTTTAAATCGAGTAAAACGATCGTGCAGGATTCAAATATGAAATCAATTCGGGGACCTTTGCTCCATCTTCATCCCCAACACTTCGCCTTGATCGAGATGACATCATTTTCGTACAATGATCCCTCACACTTCCCCGCCATTCTGTTCATTATAGCCCTTAACTCCAGTGTACCGCCTTTTAAAGAATCTGCTGATTGTGCAACATCTGACGAGAGCCCGATCATTTCTCGCCTCCACTCGATGATATCTCTGTCTTTCAAATGACTAGCAACACCGGCAATATACAGCTTAACCGATATATTTGCCTCGTCCCGCTCATGTTTTTCGACTTTATTGGGATGATTAGCTGCGTGCCTACTGGGCTTTCGTGTGTTAGGACAAACTTCGCTTTTCAAAACTGCACAATGTACAGGTTAGTTTTCCATTCACTATAATTATTTCCATCCATAGGCTGACTCAAAATCATTGCAAGTGGGTTAAATGACGCCATTTTCCTAAAAAAATACACACTAAGATTAAAACGTAATATCTTACAACAAACATAATCTTTAAAATTTAGTTAATCCCAAAACTATTTTCTCGTTATTGTAAAACAATTATTTTGTTTCCATTATGTTGACTTACGTTGGGCAAGATATTTATAATAACCACCTGATCACGAAACGACAAGATCCCACTAAGCCGGCTCTCGCGAAAAGACGAGTCACGCTGACTACTTAAATCCCTTCACCTTCTGTATTATAACTTTCCCTGTATAATACATAATCATTTCACTCTAATTGTTTCAAAACTTTGGGCACTTATCAAAAAATATCATAGCTTCGCTGGGGAGGGTAATAATTAAATTAAGTTTGGAATGTTTTTAACCATTGTTTTAATTTCAAAATTATTCTTTGTTATCCAAGATTGCCGACGCTGGGCCGATCAATCTTATTAAAATTTTGAAACTTAATTGAGTCTAATCCAAATAAAATCCAACTATGTTTATCCGCTGTAAGCATCACATGATCATTTTATTATTAGACCCATTAACGGAGCCCTTAGGTTTAAAATTACCAAATTAATTAAACCTTCACTCATTCAATATTTAAATACTAGGATTTTCTAAAATTATTTTTAAAAAATAAATAATTTTTCCATAATAATTATTAAACTAGATAATAGAATCATAATAATTATTATGCACATGTAATTATCATTGATGCAAATTTATATGGCACCACCTATTTATATATACAGCTATCACATAAAACATGTTATATATATAATTTAAAACCATTCACAAAAGCATTAATTAAATAACCCTAATCCATGGTTTTCCTAAAAAATTAAAATCGGGGCCTATTACAAATATCCTAAGCCACCAATTATTTTAGTTTACAAAGGCATAAAGGCCCAAACTAAAATAAATTAAAAACTTAAAACCCTAACATGTTCTAATTTGAAGTAAGAGAGGCCCGTCCACCAAATCAAAACCTACCAGGGAAGAACCACCACCGCACGACCAGCCACCGCTGGAAGAATGCCAAAAACTTACCTCCGCACGCCCTCACGCCAAAGACTATCGAGCTAGACCACGCCGCAGAACTTCCAATCGGCCAAGGCAGTAGCGCCAAGACGACGCTTTCGCACCGCCGATCCCACCGACGCGCTTCTCCTCCTCTAACGCTTCACGCGGTCACGCTCGAGATGGGCGCCCGCATCTTCCTGGCCTAAAATAACGGGCATGCATTGCATTTACGCGATTCAAATTTAAAATTACAACTATTTTTAATCAAAAAATGCAATAATAAATGAACCGTGAAGGAAAACCCGATCTTATGACCAAATCTCCCGTTACAAACCCAAAAAATTAATACAATCAAAATCTACTCACATGATCTATAAAGAAAACCATTAAAATAATACATCCATTCATGAACAAAAATCATAAATTAATGCATCTAATCACGCGATCTAACAACAAATGTAACTCTGCGCTATATACTAAATCAACATCAAAATTACATGCATTATCAATACCTAGATATATGATATCTAATCATACGACGCCTCGATACCAATCATGAAAAACACACAAATGCAAAGAGACGATCTAAGAATAATACGAAACACGAGAATCAGATCTAAAATTCAATATTAAATAAAATTACCTGATGTAGACTACATCCGGTCAATCCGCACTTCTGGGACGCCCACCAACCAAAGAATCTACACCGCCGATCTCCATGCTGAATGACGCGAACCAACGATCTACACCAGCCCAATCTACAGATCAAGACCGAGACCGTCCGATCTTCCGCATCTATCCTCAGGCTGGTGATTGACAAAGGTAAGCGCAATAATGAATCGATTTAACTCGAATCTTTAACACTTGTATAAAAAACCAAAGAACAAAATTCTTCTTTTCTCTTTGCCTGCATTCTCAAAACGTATTTAAAAAACCGTTATAAAACCTTAAAACCCATTACATCGCTTAATAACCGCTCATATAATAAATTATATTTATTATAAATAACTGCTCATATAATAAATTATATTTGATAAATTTATAATTTATACATATATTCGGTATCACTAAGCGACTCCAAGAAAGACATAATCAAGTACGCCGCCGACACAACGCTTAACACACCTCATCACAACAAGCGGTCCAGTAAAGGAAGCCACTTGACAACCGTCTAAAGTGATGAGACTCAAGTGGAACCCACGAACCAAAAGAAATGAGAAATGAGGAATGATCGGTTGTCTAGATAAAGGAACAAACACATCTTACCCAAAAAAAACCTATAAAATGATTGAGGAGCAAAAAAGAAAAAAGAAGAAAAACAAAAAGGGAGATCCAGATTGGTCCAACAGTGGAAGCGAACAAAAGGCTAACAAACTTTGGATCTTCATTGGCGTCGTATATGGAACGGTCATGAACTAAAGCTATTTCCAGAAAGAAAAAACACAAGAAGAAGCATGGCGGAGAACTTAGCGATAAAAGAGGAACAGGTGGACGCAAAGATCGCCACATTGGAATAGCGCATTAAAGAGCAGCAGGAGATGATGCGGAAAAAGCTGGAAGCACTCGTCGAAGCTAACCAGGCATAGACCCAGGAAAACGAAACCCTGAGAGCAGAAGATGTGATGCCAACAACGCCTCAATACAATGTCATACCCACCGGAGCCGCCAACCCGACATTGGCACCAGAAGAAAACGGAGCGGAAACCAAAATCGTGATCACGAGACAAGCTGATAAAAGAAAGCATGACGTGCACCCGAAACACGTCGACAACAACAAATCGTACGAAGCGACCAGTTGGGACCAGTGTAAGCCAAGCCCCCAAGTGAGGAAGCAGCTTTTTCCTCATAACCGAACCTGGCAGGTCCTCAAAGACATAGCATCCTCTCCATTCACTTGCACGTTCCCGTCTCAAGAACCACCTCAAGGATTCACCATGCCGAAATTCTAGATGTTCGATGGCTCGAGCGACCTATTTGACCACCTGATGCATTTCAGGCAAGTTATGACTCTTCAATGTGGGAATGACATGCTGCTTTGCAAAGTGTTCCCATCAAGCCTCAACGGAGCCGCCCTTGCGTGGTTGTACCTCCTTCCCTCGGGGTATGTATCCTTGCTCCACGAATTGTCAGAGACTTTCGCCACCAAATTTTTGTATTCCGTCAGGCAGAAGCAAAGCATGGCAGACCTACTCAGAGCCAAGATGGAAAGAGGAGAATCCTTAAGGGATTTCATGAAGCGCTTTGGTGAGATAATCCACCAGCTGCACACAATGAGCATGGACTCCGTGATGCAAGCCGTGAAGTAAGTAGTGAGACCCAATACACAATTCTTCAGCTCCATTTCGCTCAAGCCACTGACATCGATTGACGAGCTCTTCCAACGAGTCGCGACAGCATCCAAGCCAATAATGGTCGTTAGAGAATCCCCAATGGATCTCACACTTCCCTAATACAAGGCGCGAGTCACCTACGTACGCGCCCCACTCTCGAGTCACGGATTGGTTTGAAAGATCCACCGCCAATGCAACCGCAAAACAAATGTTAAAACGACGATTTCGTCTTAGCCCCTCCGACGGCCACGTTAGTCTTATTCTCAAAGACTTGAGCTAGAGTAGCAATTATTTTCATCCGTAATCCCGTACTCATTCGTGCGACTGCCTTTGCGGAAGAAGAAAAGAGGATCCGTCTTCTTTGGAGGGTAGACGATTTCTTCCCATAATGTTAGGGGAAGGTGGCTCTTATTCCGGGAAGGACGACTTGTTCTTCCTTTTACGCAATTGCCTTCCCGATAAGGCCGCTGCTAGGAATGCTTTCCTATTATATCGAAGGCGAGGAGATCGGCTCATGGGAGATCTTACACTTATACCATGAAGAGCCTGGTGAAAAACGCTTGGTGGAGTTGCCGACGGAAAGGAAACACCTGCAAAAAGACACTCAGATATGAGATGCCACCCGCACCCTGGACGAGGATCGCCTCGGCGCCTGGCCTATCGGATTTCGGCCTGGCCCCTGGGGTACCCTGGCGAGGATCGCCCAAAGCTTCCTGGCCTACCGGCTTCCCCGCCTAGTCCCTTTGGGGCTCTGTATCGGGCCAGTCGGGCTTAGTGCCCCGCCTAGCCCATGGCACCCATATCGCCCCATTTTCCCGTCTGTGATGGCGATCATCCCTACGAAAAAAAGGAACAAGCTCACCGTCATATTATAGGAACACCCATCATTAATGCCGCCTCAATTTTCAACGCAAATTTTGTAACCTTTTTGAACCAGACAGATGCTATCGATCGCCAGTGGTTGATGCCGAGATTTGTAGGCAAACTTATAAAATGCTGCGATTAGCTCGCTTTATCGGTTATCATCGCTCCTTCTCGTTAGAGAAGGATAATTGAATGTTGCTATGCCCCGGATCATTGACGGAAGGATGATCGTGTTCAGCCATTTGAACACGCCTTCTAATCATGGGTCGACCGTAGATCGATGGCTCGAGCTGAGTCGAATGTCTCGGGACTTTCGGGGTGGTCTCTAACTTGAACGGAGTCCGAGGACACCCCTCACCCGAAGGATCGCCTAACCTCCTTCCAAAATTCCTCATCCTCTCATTTTCCCTCTTTCTTAACCTCTACTGTACCCCAACTCCATCTTCGTCTCTTCGCTTCACAAGAACTTCTTCTCAAATTTCCATCTCCTGCCTTTCCTTTCTTCTTTCGAAATTTCATCTCCGTCTTTCCCTTCTTCGCTGGCCTCTCTGCTTCACTACGATGCTCCTCACCGTTGTTCTTTGTATTTCTGATGTTATGAATACTAGTTTGTCAGAACAGACATGATCAAGCTGGGCAACAAGCATCGCTATGTAACGAACACCTTTTTGGTGTGCAATTAATAAAATTGTAGTTTTTTTTATCACTCTCAGGCCTTATCAGTAATCAGGTCTCGATATTCTATATTTTTCTATCTAATCGGTACTAATTGATCATTATAAAATTTGTTAACAGCTCGCTTTAACCGTCCGAGAGGTCCCCGGGCTTCGCCCACCTTAACCACAAAGGCCCTAGAGCGTGAACCGTCAGGTCGGGTTGAGATCTCTGCATGATCACCGTCGCGCATTAAATGCGACTACGCACTTGAAGTGATATGCATGTGCACTATTGCGCACCTTTTCCTTTTCATGTTATTTCGTTTATCTTCTCTTCCTCATGACCACATCGCGAATAGGCTAGTTCTACTGGCGCTCGTCGTGAGCCATTGTCAGAGGCATTCACGCATTTCATTCCACAGTAAATCATCATCGCTCCCAAGAAGGTTACCGGGTCCTCGTAACCGACGTTTTCTGGCCATTAAAGGCATGGAAAAGAAGGGACGTGTCTTAACACTTATTCAAACGCTATCGCTCGCCAGGTATGCCCTCGCACTAATCAGCATATGGCTGGGTATAATATTCGCTTTCTCCTCTCCTTTGATCTCGCTCAGAATGGCGAGGGGTAAGGAAGAGATTTCACTAGCAAATACCTGGGGAGGGCGCCTTTCTCGGTGACGCTTTCGTAGCAAGATCATTTCGCCCCTCGACGACGGGAGAGCTAAGGGCGCATTAAGTAGGTGCCTAATAACATAGTCCTCCTATGATGGAGAGGTCGACGAACCACATTGTGGAGAACAGAATCCGTGTTTTTTACTCCTGGAGCATCTAGCAAATAAAGACGCTTTCCGTTTCGCCATAGTTAAATGTATTTTGCATTTTACTTCTGCTCGACCCTTATCCACCCCAATGTGATCCGTATCCTAATCAGTAGCTACGTGCCTAACCATATGTACCAGCTCGATCTCTCGTTGGTGGAGCTTTTCATGATTTACTTCGAAAGACAAAATCGTGGCCTGGATGTCCATGTTCGCTTGAAAGCCGCGACGGCAGATCATCAATCTGCTCGACTTCTAAGACGGAGGCGCAAGGGGGCGTTGCTAGCCGCTGATCCTCGATGAGACCTCAGTTCCCGGCCAATCGTCATATTGCTCCCCCGGCGCAATCCCGTGTGTGAATTGATCGGACTGATTGCAATCACACGCTTGTTATGTTATGAATCATTAACCGCCAAGCTGTCCACAGAAAGGCTCGCGAGGAAGGCTAGTAAATCGGGGGTGGAGAAGTCGAGCATTGAGAAGATCCGCCGACTCGAGATTTCGAGCGGAGCTACCACGGTTCCTTTACTCTAGAGAACATATCCACGAAGACACAACTCGACTCCTTATACCCTCCCGGTCATTCCCCGACCCTTGCCTTCGCAGGTCATGAAAGGGGAGCACTTTGTGATAGCTGATTTGCGACGCCTAGTTTTTGGAAGCGCTAGCTCCTCTAGGAATCCGGTAATTGAGGCATCGAGTCGGGTGCAGGGTGCCCAAGGCACATCGAGGTCATCCGCTTCTTCGAGCATGGATTCTAGTTCGTCCCCTCCTACTCATCCTGAACGCCTCCTCTGGCTACAAGCAAGTGGCCTGACCCGCCCCGAGGTGTAAAGATCAAGGCAGGGGCAGCGTCTGCCGCAGGAACGCCACGTGGTCCGTGGGAGGACTTCGCATTCGGGTTCCTACTAACACCTGGTTCCCCGCACTGGAGAAAGAAGAACAAGAGGAGAGATGATACTATCGCTAATACCGCCGTAAGAGGAAGCGCAGTGATTTCTGGGCGGGTGAGTCGACGCCTACAAACGTGACTGGGACCGAGCCGCCAATTGCCGATGGTCGCCTCGCCGCCGACGGAGTTCGGGACTAAGTAATCATCATCCCTCCAAACTGGGCCTACAAACAACGGGAATCGAACTGGCCGGGTCAATCGAATCAACGGATGATCCCATCCGACTACAATCCAAGCATCCCGCCTTCGGGACGGCCGAGGAGCGACTAAGTAGGTCTGAGCATACGCATCCGACCGCCTAGGGCCCCACCACGACCAGTGATAACCCACAGCCATTCTCCTCCACGCGGCCCGAGCCTCCGAGAGTGGAGGGGCCGCCCGGGCTGAGGAGGTGAAGAATATATTGCGTCACTGGGAGCCTTTCCATCGTGGAGCGCCCTCAAGTAGATAGTTAAGCAATTTAGACCAAGATATATACGTTCCTAAGAATAGCCAGGTACGGGTCTTCGCAAGGATTATACGATGACCATCCCTACGTCTACCCCGAAGGAGGATTTTCCTGTAGACATCGACGACGGATACGTCCGAATCGCAATCTCTCGGTCTGGCCGACCAGCCAAAAGATAGGAGTTCACACGTGGGTATTAGTGTTATCGTTGCTTTCTTAGTTGCTAATGGATTTCTTTGCGTCGCCGTCATTGCTCGAACATGGTTCTTTAGCATCACGAACAGCCCGGCCATGGGACGCCGAGAGGCTAAGATCAGGCGTTCCACCTGAATGGCCGAACAGAGATGCAGAGCTCTCATTAAAGAAGGCCGAAGTCGGGCGTGTCGTCGCCCGGAGCCGCAGGCTAAGGAGTCACGAGACGCCCGCCGAGGCCGAGAGACGCAAGATGCCACGAGGCAAATGATGGCTGCTAGCGACCGGCGGCTCGTCACCACCCGAGCACGTATAGAGTTCGAGTCACTCAACCAACATGCCTTAAATACGAAGATGCCCACCTCGCAGGCTGAGTCCGAACACGGAGCCGCCGAGAGGCCGTACCACGGGGAAGCTTGTGAAGGCGGAAAGAGAGTGGTCGCTTGACCCGACGACTTCGCTCGACATGGAGCTCTGAATTCACTGGCGACTGAGTTCCGCCATTCGAGAAGGTCGATAGACGCACAACGAGGGCCGAGTTCGACCCAACCCGCGACGCCCTATTCACTGCCATGCTGTTGTCGCGCCTTCACACACAAAATTTACGGGAGCAAGCCTCAAATCCCGGATGGGATGCCGGATCCTTCTGTCTCGTTAACTCTGGAATTCTTCGAGAATCTCCTCGATGCCTCTTACACTTCTACCGCCGCCTCGCGACTCGCTGTCGCTAGCAAGAGGATCGTCGAGAACAAATTTAGTCGCGAATGAGAGGAGACAACCTTCCAATGGAATCTCCTACCATCAGATGTCGCTGTCGAGCAGGGCTTAAGCCGCCATCGAGGTAGGACTGCTCGCTCAAAGGTTTTCGCACTCAAACAATTTGCCTTTCTTTCTTTTGCTAAGCTTCTCACATACCGATGCTTTAATGTTATGCCATCCGGTTTGCTTTGATTGCTGAAAGTGCTCATCTCGAGTGTGTTCTTTAGAAATCATGCATCAGCCGAATGGGCCACCGTTAGCCACACCCGACAAGTCATTCACCAGTCATCCTGGTTCATCATTCGATCATCCCAAGTGATCCGAAGCTTCGCCTCAGGGCTTACGCATGTGGGCTGACAAATAGCTGAGGTCATTCCTATTGATCCATCCGAGCCGGTATGTGACCAACCAGATGTTATCTTATGGGCTGGCTCCGGGCAAAGTCTGAACCTGCCGCCACCCGACTCTTGAAATCGACTCCGGGCCTGCCAACGATGCGCCAAGTCAGCTCGTGCCACCTGGGATTTGTAATTTGACCAAACAGATATTATCTATAAGCCGGGTCGAAAGCAGCCGCTCCGCGCCACCCGGATCAGAAATCGACCAAACAGATGTGATCTACGCCAAACGAGCAAGTCATCGAACCGCGCATCCGATTCTATAATCTCGACCACCCAGATGTTATCTATGCCGGGCCATGTGTTAGTGAACTCCGCGCCAATTCTCGACTTATAATCAGCTACCTAGACGCGATCTATGCCGGGCCGGCAGTCGTAACGAATCGCGCCACCCGGATTCTACAATCGGGACCGCCTAGATGTTATCTATGTCGGGCCAAGGTGTCGACCGTGACCACCTCGACTTATAATCGACCACCAGATGTGATCTATAATCGCCTACAGTCGCTGAACCGCGCCACCGGAATTACACTGGACCACCCAGATGATCTACGCCGCCTGGCAGTCGCGAACCGCACGACCCTGGACTTATAATCGACCGCCTAGATGTTATCTGATACCGGGCCTGGCAAAGTTAGTGAACTCGCGCCACCCGGACTCTATGATCTCGATCATTAGTTGTAGATATTAATGCTGCTAAGTATGATATAAGACATGCCGCAATAGATAATAAAGACATTCTCTTTATCGATAAGACATTTTCAAGTGCGTGGCATTCCACATTCTGTGCACGGAGTTCCATCTGCTTTGTCTATAGCATAGACTCCGAACTCCCGAGTCATGGTGATTACGTATGGTCCCTCCCAGTCAGGGTTGGAACTTTCCCCGCCGAGGTCCGCAAAGATTTCAAAACTTTCTCAAAACTCAGATCGTCACTGAACACCCGAGGTTTCACTGCTTGTTATAAGAATTCGCTGCCATCGTAGGATGCTACTCTGATTGTCATCGCTTCCGTAGTCGTCACTTTATGTCTAATTCTCTGACCACTGATCCTGCATTTTCTGATTCGGGCGTAGCTTTCCGGATGGTAGGTAGATTGATTTTAGTAGGGATAACAGCTTCCATCCCGTAGGTGAGTGCGAAAGGAAAGATGTCTGGCCGCTTTTCTGCCGTGGTTCCAAGAGTTCAGAGCACCCCAGGTAGTTCCTCCACCCATTTCCCTTTAGCTGAGTCTAACTCGTTTCGAGGGTCAACAGGTTTTGTCGAGGCTTCACCGCCATTTTCGAGGGTACCTGGGTGGAGAACAAGTTTCTTTATCTTCAATTTCGCAAAAGTCCCGATGACTGCAATACAAATCAGGCCCATTATCGATAATGATTGATCTCGGATGTCAACGGTGAGACAATGTTTTCCGTATGAATCGAGTAACATCTCTATCCTTGATTGACTCGAAGGCATCAACCTCTGTCCATTTACTGAAATAATTGGTGGCGACGAACAATAGTTTCTTTTGGGCAGGTGCAGTGGGAAGCGGACCCATAATATCAATCCCCACTCGAGCTAACCCACACGGCGCTAGAGAGATGGAGAGCAAATCAGACCGACGATTAAGACGAGACATTCGTCGGGCACGGTCACATTTTTGGACATAATCTGGCAGCTGGCTCGACCATATTGGTCGCAATACCCCGTGTGAGCCCGGTGAGCTAGAGTTCTTCCCCCCAGGTGATTTCCGCATATACCTTCGTGCAACTTAGCCAACACATACTGGCCTTTCTCGGGAGTTAGACATTTCAAGTATGGCCCGCTCAGGGACCTTTTGTATAGCTGCCCGTCTACTAGGGAGAATCTAGTCGATCAATTCGAATTTTTAGTGAAGCTCTCGCCTATCATTAGTAGTTCTCCGCTCAGAGTCGTACGGGATCCATCCAGATTTGGGAACCTCCTATCCTGGGCCATTTGATTATGTGACGGATGAGCCCTACGACAAGACAGGAGATATATCGCTTTTATCGGGCAAAGAAGCAAGAACGACGCTAAGGCATCACTCTCACCGTGATCCTTTGGGGGAGACATGTTCCGCTTCCGTGCCGAGAGGGTGCTTAATTTCTGCTTGACTAGAGAAGCATATTTTTTCATTCAGGCTCCTCTGACTCGACCTGATCATTCTACAACCAGCCAGGAGTCTCTTCGAATCAGCCGCCAAGACTCACTGCTGAAAAGGTAGTTCAAGACCGACCGTCATGGCTTCAGATTATCTGGCTGTTGGGAGGTGTTGAAGCCAAACAGATCGCTTGTTCAATCCTTTCCCCTGGCCGAGAGGCTATCGCGATCGATGCTCCGCTCCCGATTGTCCGGAAGCCCATCAACTAGCGGGTCCACTAGCCCTTTCATCCCGGCAAGCATCTGGGCCGCGATTTCTCTCGTAAGGAAGTCACTAAGATCACCTTCTTTCAAAGTCTCGCTTGTATCGATGCCATACTGGGCTAGTTCCATCGTCTAACTGGGCCATCCGTCCTAGCTGCATCCGCGATGAATCGTACCCCGAGGAAGATTAGCCGCACCATAACGGATGAGCCCCGGGAAGTATGCAGGTGAAGCTTCCGGGTGGTTGTCTGCAGGCCAAGCAACTCGTTCAAGGTGGGTGTATCCGGTTTCAAGGCTTGCTAAGGATTTGTACCCCGAATATACCCTAGTCGCTTTCAACATAAGCTTAGTGGCATTGTGAGGCATATTTGAATGTTTCGTGATTTAAATGCGAAACATGGAAACTGAGAAATCCCGAAATTATACAAGACATAAGGACAAAATTGTAATTTGTCTAAAAGGAGCTTAAAAGTCATAAGTTGATAAGATGAGAGGCCAAAGTGGAAATAACATAAAGTATAGTGCAATTAATAGAATGAGGAAGGACTAAAAGGCAATTAGAGAGACTTAACCCAAAAAAAATGGGTTTTTGGGAGCCAAACATGACCTAAGGAGAAATCCTTGATTTAAGACCAAATTTGGTCTCAATTTGGGGGAGAAAAAAACGTAGAGAAGAAGAGAAGAGGAAAAGAGAGAAGAAGAGGAAGAGGAAGAGAAGAAGAAGAGAAGAGAAGAGGAAAGGAAGATAAAAAAGGTATGGAAACTAACATTGAGTATGGAACTATAAATTCTTGTATGAATTTAAATGCAATTGTATGGTTAGTAACTTATCCCCAAACCTAGGGTTTTGTTAGGATTTCATCATAATCCTAGAATTAATGAAAGCAAGGTTGGTAAAACCCTAAATAGTACAAGAAAAATATGGAATCCTCTCTTTGAGGTTGATTCATGGATTAATTACAAGTAAGTGAGTTAGGGTTTAGAACAAACCCTAACTAATCTTTATAATTGGTTTATGTATGGGTTATGACCCATATTAGAATTGCTTTTAGAATGATTCATGAAAGGTTTTTGAAGAAAGACAAGTATTGAAAGATGATTTGAGTAGAAAAGAGATTATAAGATGAATATGGAGTAGTTTTGATGTGTATATAGAGTATTGAGTTGATTTGGGTAGCAACATATGGAAAAATGGGAGAAAAACACACATTCTGGGCAATTTTTCGAGGGGGAAGCAGATTTCCAGACCGAACGCATAAAATTCTGCACCATAAGTGTTCTGCTTTTTCTGCTTTGACCAAGAAAACCAGTGATTTTAGCCATAACTTGCTCATTTCTTATCCGACGGAGTGATTCAAGTTTCTGAAGTTAAACTAAAATTCAAGGAGAACCAAACATCCTCGAACAGGTATCCTCGACCTCGACCTATGTGGCCCAAAAATTCACTCAAAGAGGGGCTATGTGCAAGCAAAATTTCTGCTTCAGTTTTGATCATAGAATAGTCCGGGTTGTTTAGGACATAACTCGAGTTTCGATGCTTTGATTTGGGTGATTCCAGTTGGAGAAGAACCCTTAGCACCTTAACTTCAAATCAATACAAAGAACCAATATCAGGTATGGAGTTGAGACCCTGGAAAAATGAGTATTACAAACCATCTCTAGTGTAATATCGGTAAATTGACTAGTTTGGCATGAAAATGCCATAACTTTAGTTTGGATGATCCAATTGGAATGATTCCAATTTCTAAGTAAAATAGATTCATAGAGGGACAAGAATACATGAATGTGTTGTGAATACATAGGCATCATATTTATCAGATATGAAAATGCCATGTAATGTGCATGAAACAAAGGAAAATATAGAAAATGAAATATGTATAGATGTGTTCATGAAACATGAATATGATATGAAACCTGAAAATGAACTGAAACATGAACATGAACAAGAAAGGTAATATGCCATGAACACATAATGTGGCTAAGAATGCCCTAATTATTATGTACGAATAAAAATAGATTATATATGATTATTATCACATATAATTGTAGAACTGCCTAAGACTAGTTATTGAATGACATGGCACCTCTGTTACGTGGGCAGGCACGTATAGTACTTCTGTACTCTCTGATTAGTGCGACGACACTCTCTGACCGTGCTTTGGCACATTAGTACTTCCTGCACTCGACAGTGCGACGACACTCTTCGTCGCTGGGTTTCTGCAAGACTTTGCTTTATGCTTTGGCACCTCAAGATTATACTGCATCTCTCGTACTTATTGTGGTCTAGGCAATCCAATAGTTATATGATAAGACTCTGAATAAAGCATAAGAGTCAAGAAATGAATATGGTAAAGATCTGAATGTACCTACGTACCTTCGTGATTGCTCTCGTAATACCTACGTACTTTGTGCAAATTCAGTACCTACTGCATTCCACACTCCAGAATATAAGTATAAGACTTAAAATACAAGAATAAGTTCCAGAATACAAGTATAAGATCCGTAATACAAGTATATGCTCAGAAATACAAGTATAAGATCCGAAATACAAGAATAAGTTCCGGAATACAAGTATAAGATCTGAAATACAAGAATAAGTTCTGTAATACAAGTATAAGATCTGAAATACAAGAATAAGCCTCGTAATACAAGTATAAGATTCGTAAGATGAGTATATGCTCTGTAATACATGTATAAGTTCCGTAAAACAAGGATATGCTCCATAAGATAAGATAAGATAATGGCACAAATATAATTTCTATAGTACTCTACTTCGTACCTCAAGAAAGGTCTAAGCTCAGTAATTCCACAGAGATATAGATAAGGGCTAGTCCGATAGGCTCATAGATGTCCTTTGGGAGATCTGAATAATTATAAGTCCGAGAAAAGTATAAGAATAAGTCTGATATATATGTCCTTTGGGAGATTTGAAAACATATAAGTATGATACAAGTACAAGTATGTGTCTTTTGGGAGAATTGAACAAGTAGTACTTACGGGTACTTCCATATAAGAATAAGTTTCGCAATACCAGTATAAGTTCTGGAATACAAATATAATCTCTATAGTATCTACTGGTACCTCCGAACAAGTGTAAACTTCGTAGTATAAGTGTAACCCCAAGATATGCATAAACTCAGAGTACCCATGGCACTCAGAGGCATAAGTCAGAAACTCCTACTTTAGACTGATGTATTACAAGTACCAAGACGGTGAGCAAGATTCCACGTATAAGCTCGTAACGCTTTACGAGATCTAAATGAAGTATAAGATAGATAGAAGTACGAAGTATGTGGATAAGTACTCCGTCTAAGTATATGCATAAGTTCGCATCGATACGAGAATCGAATAAGTGTATGTCCTACTGATGTTATATATGACCTACTGGATCTGACAAGAATGTTCACTATAAGTGATAAGATATGAATGATATAAGTATAAGACCTAAATAAGAATAAGTCTCGTTTATAAATAGAAGACCCGAGTAAGTATAAGTTCGCTATAAGTATAAGTAAGTTCGCATCATAGATGAGGATCCAACAAGCATAAGTTTGTTACAAGGATAATTATATATGTAAATTCTATATGAATTCATAAAGATTATGAGACTGCCATCGTTATATGTTTATTATGATTCAAGATAAGTGCATGTGCTTTCCAGAGGTTATATGTTTCCCCTACTAAGCGCAAAGCTTAGCACGGTTTTTAACTGCAGTAGGTACAAGAGAAGACGTCCGAAAGCTTCCGCATACTGCCAACAAGACACTAGTAGGGTTCACTAAGCATGGTTCCTCAAGGCTCGATTTGTAAATGTAAAAGTACGCTTTTGTATATGTAAATGAGACTCGTGATTTGTATGTATTTGCACAGAAACACTACTACTATGGTAGTTTTATTTTGTATATGATATTTTGATTATGTTATAGTTCGGCCAGAGAAAACAGAAGAGTCCCGCCGTCTCGCGCCCGAACCCTGCTGATCCGCTATTCGGCCGACGAATCGGTGTGACAGACGAGCCGACAAAAACACCGGCCTCAACCTTGCATCCTATTCTTAAATGTCACCATCGCTACATCAGAGGTCGCTAGGGTGTGAGATGTGAGCCGCGGTCGTCATTCCTGCCACAAGAATCGTGGCTCTATCGTGTATCGTTTGATTGCTACGAATGCTCCTGGCCAGATTCTCATTCCATTCACTTCCTGGCCGTTCCTCGTAGTAGTAAGAAGGGTTTCAAACGGCCCAGAACCGAAATAAACGCTTCAAGAGCTACTAATCGACCGGCCGGGCCACTGATCCCTTTCGGAGCTAGGGCCGCCGATTTCAAGATGGCCATAAATTGAGCAGTGATTACTATCCCCTTCAGCTACTATGTGCCAAGGGAATTTGCTTAAGGCGACCCCATGCACATTTTGGGGGGGATTCGGGCCATACCGCATTTCTAAGGAGGTCGAATAATCGCTGGAGATGATCGTGATCCCGGCGCCGTTCGATTTCACTAGCATATCATCAAACAGCAAGACCGATTTATCAAAATACTCAAATGTCGCTTGCCATGGACAATCGTGACTTTCGTGCCGGAAATGCCGCTCCATGACAAATGGCCAACGGAGCTTTAAAAACGTTCGGCTCCTGGGCAGAGAAGTTGTAGTTTTTCTGTGGTCGCCCCTCCTTTTCGTCCTCTCCAATAAGATGACAAAGATTCCTTTTTCACTGCATTTGTTCAAATTTTGTTCAAATTTTTTTCGACTTTGATTTCTTCCTTTCGCTCGTATCAGGGGGTGATGCTAGCCTTATACTTCTAATGAGTTTAATCTATTTTCTGTTGTCTTGCCTGCTGACGAAGCCTGGCAATTGGATTGTCCCGCTTGGTCATTTCTGACAAATGTCTCAAAGAGGTGTCGAGAGTTTTGTGCATGTAATAGAGCTTTGGTCACGATCTTGGTTTTTTGTTTTTCCTTTTTTCATTTTAATGATGTAATTTCATCTGGCTCCACACAATTTCTCCGATGACTCGAACGCGCCACACGCTGGACTTTCGTGCCAATTTCGCTAAGTGGTCGGGGTTTGAACTGCGCTCGATTAGTGTGTAATTTTGAGTTTTCGAGCCTTAGAGATGATAGGAAGCAACTAATGTTACTTGATTTCTTTTCGTCCCTTTTTTTTATCTTGTCGATGAATTGAAGGGTCAGAGAGGTTGTTTTTGGCCGAGATTGGTGTTTCAAATTTCTAGTTTCAGGGTTCAATTTTGTTAAGACATGTGGTTGCCGAGAAAATCGGGAAAATAAAACAAGCCATGGTTTGGAAAATGGATTTTTCAGGTTTGCCTACCTAGTAGAATCGAAACATCTAAGCTCTGGATGAATAACTCCTTGGCTTAAGCTGGCCGAGTCTCTCGTCATTTTTGGAGAACTAGTAACAAAAGATCCAGAAATCTTTGTCTTCCTTCATCTCTGTGTGCAAACCTGAAACCCGAAACCTTAAACCATAAACCCTAAACCCTAAACCCTAAAATCCACAACCCTAAACCTAAAACCTAAACCCCAAAACCCTAAAGCATAAAACCCTAAACTCTACACCACACCCTAAACCCACACCACACCCTAAACCTAAAAGCTATAAACCCTTAACCCTAAACCGTAGAAACCCTAAAACCTAAACGTTAAAACCTAAACCCCAAAACCTAAACCCTAAACCCCTAAACCCCTAAATCTCACACACCAAACCCTAAACCCTAAACCCTTATATACCCTAAACCCTACACACCAAACCCTAAACCCTAAAACCCAAACCTTGAAACCCTAAACATAAACCTTAAAACCCTAAAACCGAAAACCCTATACCCCGAACCCTAAAACCCTAAAACCCTAAACCCTAAACCCTAAAACACTAAACACTAAACCCTAAACCCTAAACTCCTATACCAAAAAACCCTAAAACCCTAACCCTAATGGACAACTGAATAGGACGATTTTATGTCATATTTTTATTTTTTAGAAGGTGATTGTTTTCTTTATGATAAAATTGATGTGATAAGGATAATGACCTCTCATATTATTTAATTCATTTGGGGCTATTTTGTACGTGCTGCCAGTAACGGTCGAAACATTTTCATCACCAACCTCTAATAGGTTGCCCTTGTGCTCTTTAAGCCGAAAGGCATCACATTATAACAGTAGAGTCCGTGGGGAGTGATGAAAGACGTTTTTTCCTCGTCCGAGGTGTACGGGATTCGTGGTATCCCGAGAAAGCATCCAAGAAGGATAGCATACCGTGCCCCGCCGAGGCATCCACAATATGATCTACGCCAGGCGTGGAAGCTATCTGACATACGCCATCGAGGTCCGTAATCCACACATACTTCCACTGCTTTCCCTTCTTGGAACCACCACCATGTCAATGCCCATTCGGTATTTAACCGCTATGATAAATCCATTAAGATTATCAACCCCTGGCCCGATGACCAAGCGGCGATCCGGGTGAAAACGTCTCACTAGCCCCGACCGACTAGCGCAGGGGCGACGCTTAGCTTGTGTGAGGAGTGTGCGTGGCTAATCCCGGTCATATCTGCATGAGTCCAAGCAACACACGCATTTAACCGTATCACCTAGCATAATCAGCCTTTTCCTCCTGAGAGGAGGGTGCTAACATAGACGCATCTGTCCGCCCCGCCGAGGGGCGTGGTTTCTAAGGGGTCAACTGCCAACGGCTCTCTATCCTCCAAAGCGGCCGAGGATGACTGTGATCGCTTACGTAAGTGGCTCGGGTCCTCGCGGATGGTTCACTTCGAGCACTCCCTCGCTCACGCCTCCTTTATCGAGTCGATAGCACCGGCCGCGGATAAAATGCAGCACCGGGCTTCCCTCAGGTCGACTCGCCGACGCGGCCGCTAGCCGAGAGTCCGTGATTACATGGAGGGACCGCTTTCACGGCTTTTAGCCGTGCCCTACCAAGATAGCATCAGACGCCCCAGTCTTCTACCACTGAGAACAAAGACTGGTCGAAAGCACCTGACTAAGCCGACTTAAAAGGTGACGTCCCCAACTGCCAAAGGTGGCGCCCCATTGAACCCGGCAAAACCCCCGCCACTCAGTAGATGATCCATCGACCCCATCCGCTAAGGGCCGGAGATTGGCAACCTACGCACTTCCCGGATCGACGAGAACCCCGCGGCACATAAAAATCATAATTACATACAACAAGACGGTGCACATCGTAAAGGTGGTGTGACGACCCGTGGTTAAGAGTGTGGGAAAAGGATATAGGTTGTCAACCCATGCCAGCACTGCTATGATATCCCTGGCTATCGATGGTAAGCCATTCGCTCGACCGAGGCCGCCGCAGCATTCTCTCCGCCAAGCTGATTGATATAAGCCGGGCCGCCCGCTCTGCGATAAAGCTGATGGCTCCACGGTCCCTGCTACGCCCAATATCTACAACCCGCCCGCTACCGCGTGAGCGGCCGCTGCCCGCGGCCGCTCCCTGGGCACCGCCCGAGGTGCTCGGACCAATCGCCTTTCTATCATAAATTCAGGCTCCGCACGATCGGGTCTCAGGGCCATGGTCCCCGTGATACTCACATCGTAGGAACTGTCATACCGGGTCCGACCCCCTCATAAAGGGGTCCACTTGAAGCCTGGAGTCCTGATGATGAGCAGAGCCACATAGGCGATGCTGAGAGTAGTTAACCGGGGGATCTTCCTCTTCTCGTATCGCTCGCCAGGGCACCTCTCGCCCTTGACCGCGCTTTTCTGCTCGCACGAGCCCCAAGAGCTTCCGCTTGTCACCTGGTGGTTATCATGACGGCTTATGCAGGCGGTCTGATGTTATTCTTCAACAGAATTTATCCCCGCCGATATAATTCATCCATATTACCGGGCAGTCCAGTGGACAAAGACTGAAGAACAGGTGGTCGCCCAAAGCTTCTTCGAAGTTTTGCAATACGCATCCATACCGTAGGCATCAACTCGCTTCGACCGTCATTCGAACCTCGCGCGTGAAGTCCCGATGGACTCGCCTTCCGTTTTAAGGATGGACTCCAGGGAATGATGCCCTTTGCCTCGACAGAGCACAAATACTAAGAGACGAACGCAGCCCACAGTTCGCCGAATGTGTTTATTGATCCTCTGGGGAGCTTGTGAAACCAGGATAAAGTAGGGCCCTCAAGGGGCCGGCTGAACATTTACATAGAGCTGACGCCCCGACGCTGAGATCAATAAATGTCAAACGAAAGATGCGGATCGCACGGACGGCGACCCGGCTGCATATGGCGGGCGGTGGTATGGAGAAGCCAGGGGAGGATCGTAATCCAGGATATGCTGTCCGAGGGGAGTGGAGAGCATGTTCTGTGGTCCCCGACCTACGAGAGGAAAATCATTCGGCGAGCGGCGATCCTGTGCGGCGTATATGACGGCATCGGGCGGGGAAGCCCCACCGGTCAAGCACATATTGACGAATGGCGCTGGCCGACGCCGGGTCTCCGCCGGTTCTCGGTTACACTGATGCCCGCGACGATGGACCTGCTTGGATCGACGAGGTGGCCTCTTCTAGATCACCCGTGGCGTTCTGGATGGTGAACAAATGCGGGAGCTGGGAACTTTAAAGGACATTGTCATCCGCCGCAGACGATGTCGCCCGGCCAGCCGGCTCTTGCCGTCTGTCTCGAAGAAGGAATAAAGGAGGTTCCGAAGAATGTTCCGGCCCAGCCCGGCCCCAATCTGCTCGCAGCCGCTCATTTTCTTCCCCGCTATCGGCTCTCCCCTGCTCGTGTAATTCAGCGATTCGCCGGCCCGCCTCTGGCTTTCCATCTCGACGCGCAGGAGGAACTACCCGTGTGGGCCCATGCCGGATTGCTAGTCATGGCTGCTGAATTCCGACGATCCACGGATGTTTGGGAATAGCCATAAAGCTTAGAGGATCGGAGGTCACCCGGGAGCGTGTGTACTCAAGCTCAAGGCATCGCCTAATATTTCGCCGGGCGCTTCCTATAGATGGCACCTATTGTGTCTCCAATTCTTCGCCAGAGTCAAAGTGGATCGTCAACATCCACTGGGGCTTGGATCGCAACCCGCAAACAAATAAGGAGACAATCTATGGTGTTCCGTCGTCCTCCGATGGCCGTTAGTCTTATACTCAATGACTTCTGGTGCTTCTGAGTAGCAATTATTTCGATCCGTAATCTGCACTTTACTCGCGCGACCGCCTCTCTTTGGCCAAGGAGAAAAGAGGATTCGTCTTCTTTGGAGGGTAGAGGATTTCTTCCCATAATGTTAGGGGAAGGTGGCTCTTATTCCGGGAAGGACGACTTGTTCTTCCTTTTACTCAACTGCCTTCCAATAAGGCCGTTGCTAGGAATGCTTTCCTATTCTATCGAAGGCGAGGAGACCGGCTCATGGGAGATCTTACACTTATACCATGAAGAGCCGATAGGCAACCTTCTTTGGTGGAGTCGGGACGGGGAAAGGAAACACCCGGGTAAAGACATCCGACATGGAGATGCCCTGCACCCTGGACAGAGATCAGCCAGCGCCTCGGGTCGACCGGCTTTTGGGCCTAGTCCCTTAGTGGTACCCTACGAGGATCGTCTGGTTTCTCTTCTGGCCTGGTCAAGCCTCAGGCCTGGGGTCCATTCGAGGCTCCAGTATCGGGCCAACAAGAGGGTGCCGGCCCGGCCCATGCAGGCCCACAACGACCAATCCTCTCTCAGCCGCGAAAGTATGCAGCACAGCGCTTGGGGCGAGAATCCTATGAGAGATAGGCCAAAAATTAGGTCCACGCTTCCATTAGCCCAGCTCCTACTACAAGCACGAGGATAGGAAGGTTTTGAGGGGCCACCCCCGTTAAGAAAACCCGATGACAAAAGAGACATGGAAAAATTCTGCGATTACCATAGAGATCACGGCCACCTCATCGATAGGTGCTGGAATCTTTGCTCCTTGCTAGAATCCATGGTCAAGGCCGGGAAGTTGAAAAAATTCGTAAAGCGAGCATGGCGACAAGCAAAAGAAGAAGTGCCAACAAACGCCAATAGTTCTTGCTCCGTCATCACAATGATTTTGTCATAAAAAAAGCCAACCAAAACCAAAGCCTTACAAGAACCAATGTCGCGGGGACTGGTAGCCGGAATCTAATATTCGTTTACCACTACCAGCACACGACCAATAGATGGAGTTGTCTCCTTCTCCTTCTCCGACGAAGATAGTAGGGAGCTAGACCACCCCCACGAGGATTCCCTCGTCCTGTCTCTCGAAGTTGGCAGCTTCTCGGTGAGATGGGTGTTGATCGACACTGGAAATGCAGTAAACATGATGCACCAGTCGATCCTGATTCAAATGAGGTACCAGTTGACATCACTGCATCCATCAAGCAGAATCCTTATAGGATTCAACATATCTCAAACGGCCTCGTTAGGTGAAATAGCCCTCCCGGCCATCGTAGGTCCCGTCACCATAGTCGTCCTATTTTACGTAATTGAAGACCCATGCTCGTTCAATATTTTACTCGTGAGATCTTGGATACATGCCATGAAAGCTGTCCCGTCGACCTATCATCATACTCCAAGTTTCCTCACCTTTCCTAGTAGGTTTGTAATACCCCAAATTATAATCTAATAGTTTTATAATATGTTTAGGGTATAATAAAAGTAAATTTGTATTTTTTCAGCATTTAAATGCTAAGTGAGAAAAATGATAAAACTCAGAATTAATTCAAGAATTAAGGGTAAAATAGTAAAATATCACATTAAGGACCCAAAGGTCATAAATAAAGAAGAGTATATGCTTAATTAGAAATCAGAATGTTTGTCAGGTAACAAATATAGAAGAGGGTCTAAATGCAAAAAGAGAGTTAAACAAAATGAAAGCCAAACAAGACCCCATACGAAAAGATATAACACAACATCTTGTCTTAGAAATTAAAGAATTTACATTTTTGGCTTCGAGAGAAAGTTAGTAGCATGTTTTTTGAGGAGAAGAAACCAAAGTTTGGGCTCTGTTTTCACCCTTTTATGTGAGATTTTTCTTGATACAAGTAAAGTGAAGAATAATGAAGAAGAAAGAAGAGAAAGAGAGAAGAGAGGAAGAGAAGGTTTCAAGAAAATTAAGGTTATGAAACTACCATAATTTCTTCCTCTTTGTTTTGTTATTTAAAGTCAAATGATTTGTTATTTTGCCAGGCCTCAAACGAGAGATTATGTATAAGAAAATGTCAAGTTTTATAAATATTGTTAAAATTTCTTTTCCAAAACTCATATTTGAGTTTGTCATCATTATTTAATAACTAAATTATGGATTCTAAATGTAATAATCTCATGAGTAAATCTACAAAAAAAGATAAGGCAAAACAACATAAAATAACTTAAGTAAAATATCTAAACAGCCATAAAAATCATTATGTAAACATGTTTAGGTGAATAGTGCAAAAAGAGTGTTTTTCAAATAAAATAAACAAAGATAACAAAAAATATATAATTCCAAGAAACCATTTATATTGATAAAAAAGCCTATATAATTATTAATACAATCAAAGAGACCTGCAATTATAGATCATTAATGTCATATGCCAGTAATGGTACTGTTAAAGTAAGAATAAGAGAAACAGAGGACCAAAAAGTAAAATGAAGAAGGATAGATCAACTAATAAGATCAAAGAAATATTCATTTAATCAAAGGTTATAAAAGAAAACTATATAATAATAAAGAGAACATATAAAGAAAGAAAAAGAAGATCATAGGTATAGATTTGAGTATGGAATTGTCTGGTTTTGGTATAGAAGTATGGTTTAAATGGGTTTTGGAACTAAACTTTGTGTATGGGTTGAGTTTGGAAACTACGACTACATTTCTTATTAGGAGTTGAGTTAAGGAAGAACTCACAGAATCCTATATATGTGTTTTGAGAATGTTTGGTTGCATTTTGAACTAAGGTAAGCTACCTATCTTGATCCTGATTATGATTATAGGACTAGTTTTTGGATAAAAGAAAGAAAGGGAATCTGGTAGTGAAGTCATTCAGGTAAATTTAGCCATCGATTGAACTTGATGTTAGGATTTTGAATTTCCAAATTCGGTTCTCTGTGATTGAGTCCATTACGAATAGTATAAATGGAAGCGAGTGGCGGTTTAAGTGTAGGGTGGTTAGAACCCAGCCATTCGAAGGTGAAACGGAAGCGGTTTAGAGATCGTCAAAGCCGGTGAGCTAGCCGGTAGCGGTTGGGGCCAGTAGGCTGGCTATTCATGTGTGACATCCAACTTGGTATAACTTCTTCGTCAGACTCTATTCGGTGTTCTTAGACTGTGGAAAGCCCGTTGAGTCGAGATTACGTCATATCCTTTGTAGATGGAATTGGGTCTTGGGTAGGTCGGAGAGAAAGGGTGGTTCGGGCAGGGCGAGTCGGGTGGGAAGCTAGGCCGGGTAAAAATTTCGGTTGTTCATGTGAGACCTTCAACGGAAGGTCTAACTATTGTCGAACTAAGTTCAGGTGTTCTTGGACTCTATGGAAAGATCATTGAGTGAGAATCCATCCATATATAGCTTGATAAGCGTAAATCATATTAGGTCCGGAAATCACAAGAACAATAGGACTCTTGGTAACCATAGTTATTCATGCATATAATGAGATATAGAAAAATGCAAAGGTCGAATAAATAGTATACATATCACATAAGATTCTGGGATGACTATAATTATTCGGGAATATGAATATATGTGAACATAAAATATACAGTTATGCCTTAGAACCTAGTAGGGGATAGATAGGCATGCACATAGGGACACGATTCTTTGCGGCGTACAGGTTCACGGATATCGAGGCCCAGTGTGGGTCGATGACATAGATCTCGTTTGGATCATGACTAGGCATGATCCAGCGTCTCGTGCGGTGATGATACCTTTGGGTATATCTGGCCGTTAGGTCACATATTACATGGCATAGGTCAGCATCTCGTGGGTGATGATACCTCCAATTATATCTGAGATGAGATCCTTTGTCTCAAATGCAGTGATAGTACCTTGGGTACATACGATTACATTTCCGATATCGCTTCTAAGGTATTTGCAGACATGAAACCTAAAGAAAATAACAAGTATATGCAAATGAAATGTATAGAATATATGACGCATGATATGAGAACCTAACCTTTGCTATGCGATGATAGTATCTGAGTTACAAGAACAAGTAAGTACAAGATGACATAAACGTATATGAAATATGATAAGAAATGAAACATGTTGTGAAAAGTATATATGAAATGATAAGTATCATGAATGTTATATGTCATAAGTATATGCATTTGTATAGAATGTAGGAAACCCGCAGTAGGGTCATCCGTATATGATGGCATTCACTGGCGTAAAGCTTATACGGATATTTTCATCCGTGCTCATATCACAGAAACCCGAGGAGGGCATGTGATCAGCGTAGTGATCGAGAGGCCACACATCACTAGGTGCCCATTGGAAGACCTTTTGGTTTATTTTGTATATGAAATTTTGTTTATTTTGTAAACAATGTAAATATAGTAAATGTGGAACACTTCCAGATATGGAGCTTGTATATATTTACAGCATGTCCGTTGCTACGGAATATATCTCTGAGGCAAATATTTAACATTATATAATGAACAAGTTTAGAGTTTATAAGTCTATCTTGAAAAAAAAATGACACCTAAAACGTCTTAGGGTGCGGGTTAAGTGTCATAGTTACTCGATATCAGGCTGTTCCAATTCGGTTCGGACCCTTAATCCCGGGGTCGGATCGGAGAAGGGGTGTTACACTAAGGCCCCTGATTTTTAGATTGGAGTGAAAATACAAGTAAGCTGCTGGGTTATCGTCTATTTTAGTACAGTTTTGGTGTTTAGGTCATAAGTTGAGTTTCACTCATCCAAATTGAGTGATTCCAATTTCTAGGTAAACTAGACTTCTAGGAGAACAACTTCCATGAAGGATGTATAGCTAAATTTAGTTCCCATTGTTACCAAAAATTCGTCAAAGTAAGGGAACAATTTTGTCCCTGACACCTGTCTCATAACAGTCCCCTAAACTGGAGTAATTCCGGTTGTTTAAATCATAACTTGAGTTATACTAATCCAAATGAGGTGATTCAAATTTTTGTACAAACTAGACATCTAGAAGAACAACTTTCATGAAGAAAATATGGTTAAACTATGTTTCTATCGTTCCCAGAAAATTTTCAAATATCGGACACAATTCTAGATTCTGTTCTTGGAAATTGTCCAAGAGCAGTTTGGAATGTTTAGACCATATCTCCCAAATTAAAAGTCCAAATGACATGATTTCTGAACCATAAGAAACTTAAGACATAGGGGTATATTGAGTTAGAAGATCACTTTGTCTAACAAACCCGTTTACATGATCAAAATTGTAGTTGAAAATGGACTTAGGAGCTGCCTCGAACTGTTCAGGCAGAATTGGTTATGGAAACTAAAAATTGTATAAAAGCTATATGAATTAATGTTACATGATATAGGATATATATATATAGATGATTAAGATATAAAAGGATATGAACTCTGATAGTATGAAGAATAATACATGTATTTTTGTTATATGAAGAAGCACAGAATACGGTTAAATGATCATAAGAAATATGTGAAACTATCTCACATGTTCAAGAGAATAATTGACAGTGAATATCCCATATGTATACAGGATATCAATAATTATTCATGTATATGGGTATGTGTTTTGATATTTGAAAGATTATTAAGAAAACATAATAAAACTGATTGTCTGCTTATGATCGGGTAGTTGGATAGATAGGCATGCCTATAGAGATAACAATGTTGCAACATACAATTTACAGACAGAGTGGCTCCGTTTAGGTCGATGACATGGATACCGTTTGGATCATTACAGTGGCCCCGTTTGGGTCATACTATAACGCCCCAAAAATACCATGGAATTTTTATAATAATTCTATTATATATTTCGGGTATAAACATAACCAAACTTGGGTTTTTTCCGAAATTTGTTAAATGTTATATGATTGTATGACTAAATGTCAATTGAAAATGATATATGATTGAATGTGATATACTAAGTGATTAAATTATTGAACCCGGAAATAACCCAAGTGTAAAAAGGACAAATTTGGAATTTGTAAAATGAAGACCTAAGGGTCACATGAAAATAAGTGATATGTCTATGTACAATTAGATGATAAGTGAAGGTGCAAATTAAGAGGCTAGTAAGTTTTAAGTTAGAAAAATGGAAAACGGATTTTTAAAGAAAGCCAAACAAGGCCTTATGGGATTTAGGGAATTAAAAACCAAAAGTGGTCTAAGGGAGCTCATTCTTGAGCAAATCCCGATTTTGGAGAAGGAGAGAGGAGAAAAGGGAGAAGAGAGCTAGGGCAAGAGAAGGATTAAGCTTTAGGTGGGATTGTTTCCCATTTCTTGCTTCTAAGAGATCAAGCAACCTACAAGAGAAGATTTGAAGAGATTGAAGGTAAGAAATCAAGCCCTAGCTTTCCTCTTTGTGATTTTTGATTTGGGGAAAAAGCCCTAACTTGGCTAAAGGGGTTTTTTTTATTGGTTTTAACCTACTTTTGGAGTTGTTTAAGTTGGATTCCATAGTGGGTTATGATATACATGAGCTAGGGAGGAGTAATTTTGAGTTTTAGAGCGAGAATGCAAAATTTGCCATTCTGTGGCGTAAACCGCACATTGGGTACCTAAGACCGAAAGTGGGTACCCGCACCATAGTACATGTGGAATTGGTACCCTAAGATTGGGGCTGGGGTACCGATACCCATTCACTGTGAGAGGGATTGGGTACCGGTACGGAGCTTCCAAGAACCCTGGTTGAGTACCCCTTTAATCAAGTCTCGTATTCATACACCGATTGTTTAGGGACCCTAATAAAGGTTTAATGTGGGTTCAAATAAGAATTAAACTAAGTGAAAAACGCATTGTACCTCGACGCCTCGGCGAAGCGATTCATTAGGTGTGATAATTGTTTACCCACTAAAAGTGGTGTATTTATGTTTGACTAGGGGCCGGTGAAGATCACCTAACCTAGGACCGAGATTGAAGAAAGAGAAACGAGAGCCGATAACTTCGGTTAGTTCTTCGGACCTCTATTCCGATTCAAGTATTGTTAGTTTTTGGTTCACCGTAATTATATTCATATTCTCGTTCGCACTTACCAAATAAACCCGAAATGAGTATATGGAATGAGTATATCTGAAATGATATTACGAAGTGCATATGGATTTGAAAATGATATTGAAATGTTCGACAACTAAACGCATGAGTGATTAATTGAATTGTAAACTAATCGGGTCAATTCACATCTGAATAATCGATATAAATCGAATGACCAATACGGGCAGGATGCACCAATCGACATCCGTCATGAAGGCAAACCGAAATTGTTAAACGTCCCACATGGCGGGATGCACCAATCGGAATCCGTCATGATGGTGTATGACATTTTTAAATGACCACTTTGCGGGATGCACCAATCGGCATTCGTCATGATGGGAGACCGAAATTGTTAAATGTGTACACATTACTCGAATGACAAAAGTGAGTGATTCATCGAACGTAACTGGTCATGAATGCTAATCAGATATTAAAAGCCGAAATAACAAACTTTGGCGAGTGTAAATAGGATTTGTAAACTAAATACATCCTTGGGAGTATATGTTTGAATCTCATGATTTGAGCAAATAAATCGCTTGCATGAAATGCACATTTTGGATATGATCGTTGATTTGTAAAGTGAAAGCATGTGAAAATGCATATTTTGATATGACCAATGATTTGTAAAGTGAAAACATGTGAAAATGAATAAGCATGACTATAGTTTGATATAAGAGACATGATATTATGACAAATGCATGTCACTAAGCATGAAAATACTTAGCGTGTAGTTTTTACCTATGCGTGGGTATCGAGTAAGCAAGAAAGAAGGCCAAGAACAGCTACGTAGTAATAGAGAAAGTTACGCATATAAGCATATACTCGTCATATGCATACCATTCTTTTGAACGGTGGACATTTTTTGTGAACAAAAGTTAATCTTTTGAAATAATGTTTGTATATCATTTTGAGTCAGCATATGTCATTTTGTAAACGTGACACAGCAATGTTTATGGTTTACCGCTTGAAATGCTTCCGTAATTGAAAACTCAAAAATGAAATGACATAAATAAAATGTTTTTGATAAGATAAATGAAAACGCCCAGGAACCGCTTCGCTCGCATCCGCTATTCGTGTCGAGCCAGGGATTCTGCCTGACTCTTTGGAAAATAAATAAATAAAAAAGTAAATAACAGTTAATTAAACGAAAGATCCCAGAACTCGATTCGTATCCGCTCAATCTGGTCAGACCGAAGCGGGTGGCACACTTTAGTGGTATCGTACATCCCGAATCCTGTCGACCACCCAATCTGCCTGACCAAAAGGGTGCTATATATACAATACAATACGTTATAAGATAGATAGAGACACTGCCTCATACACGATAAGACCCTCCGGTATATACAATTCTTTCCCCGTATCCACTTCTTCGAATATACGTACATGGACATAAGATGAGATAAAAATATTTTAATGTTTCAAAAGACATGAAACATGGAAACTACATGAAATGGAAAAATATGAAATGCACATGTAATTGAATTATAATGATATGAGAAGTAATATGTAATACGAATAAATTTTATGAAGTATTGTGACAATCGTTATAGTAGTCGTCCATATTTATGGATTCCCAATAAGCTATAAAGCTTAGCACGGGTGTTTATCCGTGTAGGTACCTATAACACCCCAAATTATACCCTAGTAGTTTATTACATGTTTAGGGTGTAATGTAACTTAAAATTTGCATTTTTCAGAAATTTAAGTACTAAGGTAAATTGGTAATTTGTAAAATGAGAACCCAAAGGTCATAAAACAAAAAGATTATATGTTATTATAGGAATTTAGATAAATTGATTTTCAAATACGATGAAGTGAAGGACTAAAATGCAAAAGCTTAGAAATTAAGTCAAAAAGAGGTATGATCCAAACAAGGCCTTATAACAAATGAGGGGATAAGATCAAATTTGTCTTGGAATGGGACAAGTTCTCATTTTGGCTTTGGAGACCTAGGGTTCACGGTTGAAGAAGAAGACGCCATTTTTGGCTTCCAATTGTTCAAGCAAGGAAACGGAAAAGAAGTAGAGAAGAAATCAAGGTTTGGAACTCTTGTATCCCTCTAAATTTCTTTTGCCTATATCGGGGGCTCAAGAACCCTATCTCCGTATAAAAGCATTTGTGTTGGGTTTTAGTTCAAGCCTGGTTTTGGTTTTGTTAGAAATTTCTGATGAAAAGAGGCAAACATGCGTAAATCAAGAGCAGCACCTAAGACTGAAAGTGTTTTTGGTTTAGAGTTATTGGCTGAGTAACAAGATTGGAAAAGTCGATAATCGGTACTTAAAGCTGTTTTTTGTCTAGAGGAGGTTAAGTACCGGTACTGAAAGTTGAGTACTAGTACTCAAAGCTATTTTTAACCTAGAGGTTGTTGGCACGGCACCAAAGTTGAGCACCTGGCACTCAAAGCCATTTCAGCCTAGAGGATGTTGGCACCCAGACGGTGCCGAGTAACGGCACCAAAGTCGAGCACCCAGACTCAAAGTGGTTTAAGGTCCGCAGGATACTGAAAGTACCGAGCATCGAAGTTGAGTACCAAGACTGAGGTTGTTCAAAGTCCGAGCACTGGCCCCGAGAACCCTCGTTTTGTTATGTTCTTCCATTAATTCCGAATGAAAGGGTCAGTACATGTATAAAAGTTTTATGAAAAATACTCTGTAATATATATAATTGCTAATGTGAATAAGAATAATATGATAAGCTCAGTAATATATATAATTGCATGCCTGTTGGAGACTGGATAGTGAATGATTAGGCACATCTCTATTCAGTGTGATAGCACTCCTGCTAGTGCTACAACACTTCTATTATGTGGGCAAGCACGTCTCTGTTCAATGCGACGACACTCCTGCATTGTTCTACGACACCTCCGTTACATGGGCAAGCACGTCTCCGTTCAGTACTGTACCATACCTTCGGGTACCTATTGTGCTACGTTCCTATCATTCATTATTACTAGTCTATACAAGCAAACATTTATATGATAAGAATATGAATAATGAACAATAAGAAAGCATAAGGAATCGGTTATGTTCTATAATGTACCTACGAGTACCTTCTGTACAAGATCTCTGTTCTGAACTCTTATAAGAGATATGAAAATTCTGTTATAAGAATTATGTTATATGGAAACTTTGTCATAGAATTTTGTTATACGTAAACTCTGACATATGCCTAAAGATATATGGTCTCGTAATCAGGACCACTTCATGGTCATATATGTGTTATCTCGCTTTCCCACTAAGTTATAAACTTAGCACGTGTTTCATCCATAGCATCAAGAGGAGATCTGTAGGTACCGAAGAGGAGATCTCGTGGCATTCCGGTGATACAATAAAAAGGCCATCAGGATTCCACCTGATGTAGGTTTTGATTTTTGGTTTTGGAATGTAGATGTAAAAGTTTTTGGTAATAGTGGTATTTGTTTATGTACAAGTAAATGGGATTCAGGAATATGTACATGACAATTTAAACACCACTACGGTGGTTGTATTGAAGTCAGATTCATTATGAAATTATATATATCAAATGGGCATCAATGCTTTAAAAGGTGTTAAGGAGTCACAATCCCGTACTGCACCCCTTCTATTCGCTCAGGCGGGGGTAGGGGCATGACAGTACCGAAGAGGACGTCCGTGATATTCCACATATAGCAGGGCCAACACAACTCTAGGAGTCCACCACATGTAGGTTTGACTCGATTTTGTAAATGTAAATGTAAGATTTTGAAGACAGTGTAAATATAAAAGTACAAGTAAATGAGACTCAAAATATATGTACAAGACACTATAAATACCACTACGGTAGATGTATATGAAATTTTTCGTAATTTTATATTTTCAAGATAATTGTTTAGAATTATATAAGTTAACAGGTTTATAGTTCTTAGATTTGTGACACCCTTTCCTGACACAAGGTGCCGGGTTGGGGCGTCACAAGGTTAACCTAAGGGGAAGCCAGGACGCATCCCGTCAATGTAGCTCGATAGAGGGGGCCATAAAGAATCATATCAAATAGCAATTAAAGTCAAAGGCTCAGGAAGATGAATCCCATGGTGTGGAGCCTTTGGGAACCGAGTTAACTGATAGTAAAGCCGATGATATCCTCTCAATAATTAGAAGTAACGCGTATGTCTTCACTTGGAAGCACAATGACATGGCGGGAATAGACTCCCGAATGGCCCACCACCTTCTTAGGAAGCACAAAGGGTGCACACCAATGAAGCATGAGTTAGGTCGTTCTCACCTAGAGAGGCGTGTTATCGTTAAAGCCAAAGTGGAAAAGGTTCTAGTTATTGGATTTATCTAGGAAGTTCAATACCCATAATGGTTGGAAAATGTCATAAGGTGCCAAAGAAAACTGGCAAGTGGCGGGGATGTGTCGATTACTCGGACAGCAACAAGGCAGCTTGAAGGACCACTGCTGCCCCGTATAGACCATATGAGTGGATAATTACTTGTAATGAACTTCTCTCTTTCATGGATGCTACCTGCATTAAATCAAATCCCTATGTTCTCTCATATTGATGTAGTGAAAATTAGTTCATCATGGCGGAAGATGATGCATTACAAAGTCATGTTGTTTGGTTAAAATAGGAGACGCTTATACGAGAGGATGATTGAAATGGGATAAGCTACAATGCACGTGGCATTCATGTGGGTGACCCAAACATTCATGTAGGTGACCAGGCTTAGATCACATGAAGCAGTCATGTGAGTGACCGGCTGCGTGGTAGGAAGATCGGGCATGACCCCCAACTCAACCACCATGAGCATCGAGGTGGATAGGATCGGATACTCAAGCAAACAGGCCACCTCGATCATGGGAGATCAAGCAAAGGAAGCATGCGTTGTTGTCTACTGATTAGTGCCCAAAAAGTGCTATATAGAACCTGTTGTGCGAGTTTGGCGCTTTGTGTATTAATCAACCAAATTAACCTAATTTACGTGGGTCAGCTATTCTTCTAATCGCATTTTGTGGCTAATTTTGTAGTTTTTGCAAGCTTTTAATGCCAAATTTGTTGAATCAATCTAAGCACGATGAATCCGAGCCAAGACTAGCTTCTGAGATAGAGATTGGGGCAGAGGAGCTGAAGAGAGGGTGAGAAGAACTTATAACAAGGTTTTTCGCATCCTTGCAGTGCCAGGTCGAGAATTTCGCACTGGTGCTAATTTTACGCACCTAGTCTTGAAGTGATGCCATGCGAGTGTTCTCTCCTCTTTGTTGACACACTGGATTTTGTTTTCTCTTTTCTAACACCTGCCCTCCTTGTTTAATGCCTTTTTGGGGGCATAGTCATTTTCTGCTAGGTGAAACTCTATATAAATACATCTTGTAGAGAATTGCTTAACTTTTTGGTGGTGAAACTTGAGCTTTAATTGAAAATCGAGAACACAGTAAGTTCCTCACTCTTTCTTTTCTTGTATTTCTTGTATTCTTTTCCTTTGTTTTTCATTTTGATTATTTTCTTGGTTTTCAAACATCCTTTGAAGATGGTTGGCTCAAGCCATCCTTATGAAGGAAGGCTACGAGACGGGGGTTATGCGGGGTAAAATGATGGTTCTCATGTATTTAATGCAAGCATTCATGGATGTTATGTCTCACCAGTTCTCATTATCGGTCAAAATCTGCTGATATACCTTGGTTAACTGTATTTGGCAAGCTTTTAGGGATGGATGCTTGCTAGATCATGAGGATTAAGTCAGTTATCAATTTAAATAAAGTTAATGTAAGGTAGATTTTTAGGAGAAAGATTTTCAACGCTAGGAACAAATTATGTCTAATAAATGCTATATTTCAAGGAAAATTTATTAGGGTTCAGTTTGATAGCCAAATGAAGATCGGGTTCGGAAATAACTATATGTCGTACTCCCAATGCGAGGAAGCTAAGGCCTCGTTTACCTTTGGATCTCGACCCCGTGCTTGATGTGAGAACTCTTTATATTTATTTTTAATTTAGATTTATCTTTAGTCCCACCAAACATTTTATTCCAGCTGTTTTTAACAAGGCATGTCAATAGTGAAAGTTCACCATTTTGAATCACTACAAATCATTTTGTCTGGAAGCCCATCCGTGTTCGATGCTGTAACCACTATACTACGATGGCTTTGCTACGGTGGTAGGAAGTTATAAATTTTGTTGGTTGGCATTTTCTTGTGGCATGAATCAAATAGGCGCCGTTGGGGATGGTGCTATAGTGCAAGTGAGAAAGGCTGAGTGAACTTGTGATCCCTCATCACAAGTGTTGGTGGTCCAATCTCTTTTCGCCTTTACTTTTAATTCCCTAGTGGTTCCTTCTTGGGTTGATTTAATTTTATATTGTGGTATCTGATTTATTTTTATTTCTTCTTGAGTAACATTTCTAAGTAGCCCTGTGTTTGTCTTGTGCTTTGTCTTATGCTGTTTTCATATGACTTTATGCAATCCTAGGATAGGAACTCTTTGGGATTAGAGAGAAAGCGATGTCCACGGGAGCGAGTGTAGTGAGCACAAACGCGACGGATGGAGCTACTTGAAGAGCATCGAGGCGACGGGGGTTCAAAGGGATCTAATGCCTGAAATCAATGAGGATCACATTCACCCTGAGGAATTGAGTGCACCCTCATGCATTATTCCCCCTGGCGGGGGATGTGGCGTGAGGCCTTATCGGTGCCCCTTCACAACTTTTCATGGTATGAAAAATGAAAATCCATACATCACAGGGATTGCGGGAAGTCTACGACTTTCAAAGAGGGGTGCAACCGATATGGAGCTCTTGAAGTTTAAAGCCTTTCCTTTAACCCTGAGCAAGGCCAAGATTTGGCTTAATTCCCAAGGCCAAGAACTATCAAAGTTGGTGAAGCTATGGTAGGAATTTTGAAAAATTCTTGATTGCACACGGGGACGATAACTTGAAGAAGCTGATTTATACATTTGCGGCCCATGATAATGAAAAGTTCTACGGTCTTTGGGAGAATATGGAGACCATCGATTACTTTGCCCTCACCATGGCTTTGATACTTGAATGCTAGTCAATCATTTTTATGATGGAATGTCTCCTTGCATGAAGCAGTTGTTGGAAACCATGTGTGGAGGAGACTTCCTGAGTAAAATCAGGATAACCATGGATTTCCTCAATTATCTGGCGGGGATTCTCCAAAGCATGGATGAATGTGGGAAGTTGAGAAAAATGGGGTACGCAACCAATCAAAGGGGAGGCTTTATGCACTCTCGGCGATATGGAGATGAAAGCAAAGTTGTCCATGTTGACTCGACGATTGGAAGAGCTTGAAATGAGAAATCGGCGCGGGAGTTCGGCGATGTGAAACCACTTGTGCCCCTCCGATACTGTTTTAACGCCAATCCACTAATTAAATAGAGCCCTTTGTTCAAGTAGCCCCTTGGTGAGGGATTTGATGATGGAGCATGCGAAATGTTGTGGGCGAAGTAAACCATCAACGAATGCTCCGTATGAAGGCACCCTATAATCAGCCCGGAGGGGTGTGACCTGCCTACGGAAGCCTAAACCTCCACCGTGCTTATGTTCCCCGGCGCTCGGCATCGACAATGACATCTTGGTTCCACTCATTGGCAACTCCAATCCTCGTCCACAATGAGACAAGCCATCATGAACTTAAGTAAAGTAATTAGAACTTTGTGGAGAGCAGAGAAGGTAGTGAATGCTTAAGTTGTCAGGAAAATTGATGCGATGGGAATGCACACTCAATAAAAGACCAAATATGATCCCAGATCTCCCAAAAATACGACAACTTGCAGTATTCAATTTCAAGGCTAACAAACTAGCAGCAGGTGTTAGAAAAAGGGAAATTTCCTTCTTAGACACAGCCCAATCCAAGGGGAATGCATGAGTTGAGCTCTTCTAGCGTGACTGACTGGCTTCATTAAGTAAGCGTTACTTTGAGGAGTGGTAGAGTCAGCCATCAGCTAAACAGCGTTTGGAAAGCCCAAAGTAGTTGAACTGAACTAGAGGATGAGGCGCCCAGGGAGGCGGTGAAGTAAGAGTGCGACGAGGCAGCAGCGGTGTGTAAAATGGAATGCCTATGTCTGCTTGTTTGCGCGTAGCCCCAGTAATATAGTGTAGCGTGGGATATCGATCCACGGGGAAAGGTGAATTGACTACGAGAGGTTACGCACTCGGACAATATGCGAATAATTGATTCTAGGGTAAGATTTAAGTAAGGAAACTTTAACTAAGCTATTGATTCTAGTAGATTAATAAGTGTGGCTTCAAATTAAAATCTCCCCCCTATCACGTTCAATAGTTACTTTTCTAAAAGATATTGTTATTGAAATATCATTTTATAATATGTCAATGGCGAGGTGATCTTGCCTACGAGATATCCTCTCTCGAGGTATATCCGCCTATCTCGTGAATAGAATCGAGTATATCTCTATCTCGTGACTACATTAAATGCTTAAATGTTAACCCAATGCCACGGGTTCGAATATCTATTAACCGGGGCCAAGTAAGCTATCACCGGATCACGAATACCCTCATCTCATAGAATCTAGGATATCTGGGTGCAGATTATGCTAACATTGGCGAACATTATCATATAATTGAAATGCGGGTATAGAGTAGATATGACAAATTAATAACAAGCGAATAACTTTGAAGGGTAAGCTTTAATCATTGTATGTAGAGGGTTTGATGTAACCCTAAGAAAGAGATCTAGAACATCATCGGGAAAAGATCAAATTGTATAGTATTAAAAACATCATCATATTATCCAAAAATAATATCTAGCATGAGAAGCGGTCCAAATCCAGGAACGCTTCCTCGAGTCTACGTCGATCTTCCACTCTGGAATTAGGTGCCTTTTCTCGTGCGCCTCCACGATACCCTAATTTAATTCATTGCTTTAAATGATGAGGTCTCGATTTTGGTAGCGTCGCGGCGTGGTGGCGACGGCGTGGCAGTCCTCACTTACTGCTCGTTGTTCCAAAGCGCTTCATTTGCTCTTTTCGCTCCAATGAACCTATAACCACACCAGACACAAAATCGGGGATCTAGCCACAAAAACTATAAAATTATTATAAATAAAATGAAAATGACCAGGCAAGCCTTGAGTGTAAGATAGTGTTTTAGGCACTCATCACACCCTGAGCTGTTTCTTGCTTGTCCCTCGGCGAGAGCAGAGCTTCAGATAGGACCACGCACACTCGACATAATGTAGCTATCTTAAGACGGTGGTACATATCTTGAAAAATAGGGGATCAATTTGGGTCGAGCTCACACATACCTTGTTTTGCTCGATGTTAAGTGAAGGCATATACAGGATATTGACTTGGGTGAGTCGATTGAGATAGGTGAAATACGACTAGTGCATCAAATCCCATGGTGTTATTAGCCTTTCCCAAAAATCCCTATGTGCTTATAGTGAATGACCTCAGGAATATGCCTAGGTTCCGATACACAAACTTAAGCTCAACTTCGCTAGGAAGAAGCTAAGTAGGGAAAAGGATCGGAGCACCATTTATTCATGTGTACTTAGAAATTTCCTACATTACTGAAACAAATGGAAGAGACCTAGTGCAGTTTTAGCAGAGTGTTCTGTAGCGGGGATCATTGAGCTCCCACCGGTTGGTTAAGGGCACCGGGCATTCAATTCCCCTCAAACTTCACCCTGAACACTCAACCAAACTCAAAGGCCTCAGTTGCGTGACAGATCATACTACGTCCCGCTGGCGAGGCGGTGGTGACAAACTCCCAGGCCGGTTAACAGGGCATTAGGCTTTCTCGGCCCTGGGTTTGTGCCGGAGTTTCGATTGGATGATCCACATTCTTATGCATATACCTATTTTGTCCATACTGCTTTTCTTTTCTCTTTTTCTATTGTTTTTCTTATTTCTCTCTTGGTTGGAACAGTGGCAATCCCTCTCTTTTGATTAGGTGTCCCATCCGCACACTCAAATGGTTCGAATCTCCTAGGTTGATCAGACTTTAGTAGTTCGGCACCTATGCATGCTACGAGTCACTAGTGTGTGAGTGTATTAGGGTTTTGAGAAGCTGGTTCTTGAGCTCCAGTTGGGTTCAGCCCCAGCCCTTTCAATATTCGAGCTGTAAATGCGAAACATCAAGCAAATGTATACCATTTGAGCAGTTTTATGATGACCAATCCAAAATTGATCCTCCAATATCCAAATGGCACACATGTATGCGATCACTACATGCAAAATGTCCTAAAACACGCAAACAACCAACACATGACTCATTAACATGAAAGTGTGATGTAAGTAAACTGAAAACTAAGCACAAACACCACCAAATGGCGCATGCAATACTAAACACAACTAATATGCGAGGACAAACTAAAAATGTACTACGAATCAAAGTAACAATAAACAGAACAAAAACATAGTACCCTATCAACACATCCCAGACAATATGGGGTGTACCAGTGGCATTAAGATATAAGATGATAGAGAGTAAGGGGACTCCCGAAGATCCTTTGCGATTGAGGTGGTGGGCCAGGTGAAAGCGGCTGGGTGGTGAGCTGCATAGGCTGCTGGCTGAGTAGAATGATGGCACAGTTGGCCGGAGGCGTCCACATGTGAGCCTTGCAGCACTCTATGTTCCACACATATCTGGTGCGGGGCCGATGTGGGTCCTCATCAGGCCGTCGCATTGCCAGAGTGGGTGAGAGCATCTGGGTCCTCAAGATGGTGAAGGAGGAGGAGAAACTTGACCGCTTGAGGCCTGCTTTGGGGTGGTGGTGGAGGTGGGTGAGGCAGGTGGTGGTGGAGGTGGGTGAGACGAGGGCCGGCCTATCCCTTCATCACCAGTTGCTGAGAATCTGGCGGCAGATGTCGGGGGAGAAAAGCCAGTCCTCGTCGAGGGCTCGTGGCGGTCGTGGGCCACCGGTGCGGGACACGGTGTACCAATGCGGCTATGGCCTTGTCGGATGAAGCGGGCCACTGCGTCGCGTGAGAACGCCGACTGTTTACTTGCGGCGAAAGATGAAAGGGTTGCGGGTTCATTTTCGCGTCCCGGTTATGGAGGATCGCATCCTCCACTAACACGCCCACATAGGCCGATATCTGGATAATGGCGGGGTGGCGGAACTTGCGGCGGGCATCACTTTCCGCACCGCATTGGTAGTGGGATAAGGCGGTGATGAGTGATGCCAGACCTTGGGAATGAGGCCCAGTGCTTGGCGCTTAAAATTTCTTGCGTGGCCCGCACCCCTATTGATCCCTCCACTCACCAGACCTTTGGTCAATATCTGCGGATGACCTCGGGGTGTTAGTGTTCGAGTGCTCTGTCCGTGATCAGACGCGGGTACAGTGCTCTAAACTATAAAAGCTATTGATCGACTCTGCATTGAAGTCGACCAATACGCCCCGCACCCGGACCCTTTTGAGGACATGGGAGGCGAGGTTGTAGTCTCGGACTAAACTCTGTGGCGGACGGGGGGGTTATAAAGCACGCCACCCCCCTTAGCCTCGATAGTCTTTACGAAGAAATCATCGGGGTGATAGGAAACCTTCTCTTTAATGAAACGAGCGGTTTTGCAAGTGGTGCCATGGCTCGATGCCTCATATTTACAGCGCAGAGGCATGAATGTGAATTGGTTCTGTTGGGGGCGGCTAAGCCGGCGAGCAACACGCACTCTTGCTGAGACTATAATGACTCGAACATGGTAGTGACTAGAAGGTGGAGCACTTTCTGGGCTCAGATGAAAGAATAAATATCAATGTTCAAATAAACAACTATGACGGCTGGGGACTGGGGCTTAAACTAGACCCCGAAATACCTAAATGACACCTAGTAGACCACGAAACCACCTATAGGTACCCTAGGTGCCTAAGTGCGACTAAACGCAGAACCAAACCGGTGAATTACCCGCAATGGCACCGGTACGAGGCTGAGGTTGGCTCAAGATGAACTCGATGGTGCGATTGAGCAATGGATGGCCTTCGCCGGCCGGTGGGATGGGAGCCGGCCAGATTCGACCGATAATATTATGGCGGGAGTGCTAGGGTTCAGATGGGCAGGGGTGGCGAGATGAAGCCAAATGAACGTTCTTCGTGCGCGAGGCCAGTGCGACGTGCGGGATTGTCACGATAAACAAGACGTCGCGACGTTCGGGTCGCGTCGCTGGCGTGACTTCACTGAGCAACGTCGCGGCGGTGGGAGTCCGCGATCGCGGCGTGGCGATCATATTAAAATGACGTCGCGACGCGTGGAGGGATGGCGTCGAGGGCGTGGCAGGAAGAACTGTGCAAATCCGCGTCGTGGCGGTAAAACACTGCGTCGCTGACGTGGCGGATGTGTACAAATTGGCGTCATGACGTGAAAACACGCGTCGCGATAATGACAGAGAATGTGTTTTGGCATTGGTGATCCATATCGCGACGACCGCGGGGGTGTGTGCGACGTGCTGGCGTTGAAATCCGTATCTGACGTGTGAAAAAATTTGAGCATATTGAAGATTTCATGAACATGAACCCCTATACCGTGCGTGGCACTGAGCTTGTAATCGTAGTTGGAATGAATTCTCCACGACCTGCATCCAGCATCTACGAAAATAAACAAACAAACCCGAAATACCAATCACAAATAAAGCTAGAAACCTAAAATGAAATAAACAATAGAACTTGGAGCGAGCAAAAAGGAAAGTTCGAGAACACTTGGGTTGCCTCGAGAGCGCTATGTTTAATGTGTTAGCTCGGCGACCACGAATCTCAATGTGTTAGGAACGAACTCATGTGATGAGTATTTACACTTCGATCTGCGGTTGTCAAAGGAATGGTTTCTTGTGCGCAGAAAGCTGCCTCGCAAAGTGCAAACTGAGCGTTGGGTGGCGTTGTGAATGTGCCTCTCGGGATGTGAAACTTACGCCCCACCATGTGAAAGACCTTTGTTACTATGAAGGCGGGACCATCGAGGACATGATTTCCAGGAAGAAGCTAATCGAGAATTGAATAGAAGGACTTGGGCGTAAGGCGTGGACTCCTTTCTGAGTGATGTGTTTGTGGGTGCAAGCTTTAGTCTTTTCCTTATAGATGCGGGCGTTTTCATGTCTTAGTTTACAGACTCAATCCTGGCTCACTTGGGTTGGAGTAGTCGTTTTCACCGACCAGTATGTGTCCATGTTTAGTTGTCGGCGAGGTGGTCCGATAGGCTCGATGCTCGATTCCATGGAAGATGACCAGCTTTACCATACAGTGCGAACGGAGTTGTGCGGAGAGTTTAAATGCGGTCTGCGACAGCCACGAGGCGCATCGTCATCTTTTAGACCAATCCTTCTGGGGCTGTTATTTGTCTTCGAGAATGTACTTGATTTAGCGGGTTTGGATACACCACGCTTGCCCGTTTGATTGTGGGTGATACGAGGGTGATGGCGTACCCAGTACTGCAACTTTTACTATCATTACTATTGAAATGAATTTTATTATCTGTGATTAAAACTGGGAGTTCCAGCATTGAGAATATATTCTTCTTGGCGAGGAAGTGAGCCACAACCTTGGCATCATTAGTGCGTGTGGAATTGACCACCCACTTTGAGACATAGTCACACTTGACAAAATGTCTGAGTTTGGTATGCGATGCGGAAATGTTCCGTGAGTGAATCACATAATCCGACAACTCCTCTGAGATGGGTGCATGGGTGACAGTCGCTTCTCAGAATCATTCCCCATTAGTTAAACGTTGTCCTGGTGGAAAAGCGAATTAAGTGACATCTTTAATAAGGAAGACCAATAAAAACCCGATTATAAACTTCCTTGCAGTGCAGTGCTGGCCGCAGTATTATCCCACCACACACGGTAGAGTGTATTGATAACCCGAAATACTATGCATTTCATCTTGGGCACACATCTCCATATCTTTGTCCCGGCCTGATATCACGTAAAGTGGCTCTTCCCAATAGTAGTGTTTAAAGTGTGAAAAACCTTTCCTCTTCGATGGTTAACTCAGGAGGGGATCACTTTGGCCGCTGAATAGTTCACATAATCTGCATTAGGGTTGCCTTCTGTCCTCGATAGCAAAAGTTTCGTGCGGAAGTGCGTCATTCAGACATCTCTGGCCATAGGTGCGAAGAATGGTGACCTACCGTTTTGGTGCTGCTTCTGCATCCTTGATTTCTCACGTCGAATTCTTACAGCAGCGGACCAAGATCAATCGGGGTTTGGCATCTTCTTGGTCATCAAATACTTAATAATGGGGTAATTGGTATGCACCACGACTTTGTTGCCAATCAAATATGGCCTAAATTTGTCGAAGGCAAAAACAATATATAGTTCTTTCTGTGGCATAGTGGTGAGCATCATTCGAGTTCTGGCATATTAGATCGCGAAAAATTTTCTCCGTTTACGCTAGTCTTTGTGAGTGCATTAACTGCATGAGTTAAGGGATTGGCGACCAGTAAAGCGCCCTGACAATAGGGCGAGTGTTTTATCGTATGCGAAGCATGCAAAACATTGGGGGTTGACTCGTGGGATTCTTGGACGAGAAAAGTTAGATAACGGTTTTGCAATCGTGAAATCTTGATAAACACTATAAAAATCAGCGTGTCCTAGAAAGCTGAGAATCCTTTTGCAGAAGAGGAATTCCAGAGCAACCTTTCAATTGGCTAAATCGCCGCCTTATCTGCCTCATTATTCCTTAGCGAGATCCGTGTCCAGGGATAGTACCCTCTTGTATATGAAATGGCACTTTTCAAATTAGTACTAAATTGGTCTCTTCACACATCTTTTGACCTGACTCTCAAAATTTTTAGACAATTGTCAAATGAATTTCCATTGCGAGAAATCGTCCGTGAAGATTTCAATGCGTCTTCTCCGCGTGTCGGAGAATATGGCCATCATGCATCGGCGAAAGGTACGATTGCATTACCCTGCAGTCCGAAGGCATCCGTAGAATGCGAATGTACCATGAGGACCAGTGAAATGTTGTCTTCTCACGATCTTGGGGAGCTATGGCAATTGATTGTAGCAGATGTCCCGAAATACAGAAAGCAATAGTATTCAACAGCTATTCGATGAGGCATCTGATCTAGAAGCGGCAATGCGAAGTAGTCTTTTCGGTGGCCTTGTTCGGCTTCCGATAGTCAATCTGAAATTCTCCCGCTACGTGCTTGTTCTAGGCCCGGTAAGATGTTGTTTCAGTCGATGACGATTGTTCCTCCGCTAACCGACACTACGAGCCCCGGGGTACGATCCATGCCTTTGTCTGAAATGGGGTAAATCACCCTAGGTGTGTGAATTTAAAACCTCTTCCAGGACTACACTTTAGCCATTGTGGGTTTGACCTCTCTGGCAGCTTCCACGAAGGTTTATGTCCATCTTCTAGTAAATACCGTGCATGCACATAGAAGGGCGAATCCCTTTTAGATGGCTGAGAATAATCCAGTGCATGTTTGTGATCTCGAGGACCTCGATAACTTCTCTTCACTCTAGTGCGGTCGAATCTTTGAGATAATCGGGTAGCGTGGATTCTACCAGGTATGCATGTAAATAATGACTAGGTAGAGGTTTTGTTCACATCTTGGGTGGATTTATCACGTGAATGGGATGGCGTTTTAACTCCTTATGGAAGTTTGAAGTATTTCCGTCTATTGTGTCAGAAAGAGTCCATCATTCTTCTGTTCTTGCGCAATGCACAGTTCATTCTCTCACAGGCTGAATCTCGAAGGGTCGATAAGACCAATTTGGCTGAACACTTATAGCCTCTATATCATCGGCCATGAAGCAAGTATCACTTTCTCTTTGATTGTCTCTTCTTTGCTTAGAATACGTTGAACTTTGCTTATCTTCTTATACTCTCGGTTTGATTCGCCTCTCGTACATCAATCATTGCCTGCCGGTTGCTGAAAAGGTCTTCCCAGATTATCGATTATTTCTTTATCTTCCTCCATGTCTAAAAAGCAGTAAGGAAATCTATGCTGGAAAGATAAACTTGTCAATGACATCAACAGGACATCTTCTATTATCCCTGGATGTTTCAAAGAGATATGTCCGCCGACTGAAGAGTATTGTAGTTGGCGACTTCTCTCCCCAATCCCAAGCGGCTTAAAAATGGATGAGGCATAAGATTAATGCTTTCCGTCGCATGGCGTCTCTCTAAATAACATTTCAATTGTGCGGGATAGGTGAAGCTGCACGGATCCTTGAGCTTACGCGGTGCTTCTCGAAGGATGGCCGCGCATTCTCGGTTAAGTTCAACGTCGCCAGTGGCTAATCTTCTAACTACGAGACAGATATCTTTCATGATTTACATAACTAGGCATTTGCTCTAGGGCATAGCAGAAATGGATGGTATGTGTGACTTGCACAACATCATAAATTTAGTAATTACTTATCGGGGTTTATGTTTCATGAGAGGCGATTATTGGGTAAGAGGCGGTATCTGCTTTGACCTTTAGCCGATAGAAGTCTACGATGTTTGTTTCTCTGAGGTTTATTTCATGTTTGTGTCACTCGACTATCTTTGGATTGTTCTCTGCCTCTACCTCTTACGTAAAGTTGGGGTTTCTCTTTGGTTTCAAGTCTTTACCCCTTTCTCGGTATGCTTGCTTTGACATGTTCATTTCAGTCTCGTCTTGAGGTTTGCCGGTTGCTGGCGGATCTGGGACATGCTCTGGTATGGTTGCCATTTGGCCCATTTGTGCCTCTAAACTTCTCGGTGTTGTCTTTATGGAACGGCTGGCGGAGGTTGCTTTATTTGTTTGCATGTTTGCTAGTCTCATTACCATCGCGAATGAGAGTTAACATCGTCTTGAGCTTGCTCACAATCGACTTCTTCTCGAGTGTGTTTCACTAGTTCGGCTCGATTCGCGTATTGTTCACGATTGTTCCGCCCCGTCATTACCCTTGGTTGTTTTGATTGATACGGTTGATTGTTGCGCTGCCACCATACATTTTGATTCACGGTATTTGTTACCCCCATGGATCCTTCTTGTTGTGATTGATTACGATTAAACCTCGACACGTCACCGGGCTTGCTTTCATTGTAGGGTTTGCGGCGACATTCCTATTGTTGTCTTGTCCTCATAAAATTCCCACCTGACTCCCATGGATTAGTTTGTATGGCGTTCGCGGTTCCTTCAGCATCTATTCAAGCGCTTAGATTCTTGGGTTATTATGATTCCTGGGTTACTAAGGACCTCATTATACACATTGCGCACTTTCTTGGTGTAGCCTTCTCTCTGACCACCGAATTGTTAGTTCTGGCGTCTTCTAAAGATCTCATAGGCTTGCTGCGTGGTTTCATCGGTGCTCCTCGACGGAGGCTTATCTATCATTCATTCGGGTTGCATTTCTCAGACCAAATTGAAGGTGTGGACTTGCATCCTCCCAGTTAGTCGGTGAGGACACTTCATGACAATTCATAAGTATCCCATGCCTGCACGGGTTCCCCACTACAGTGGGTGGCTTAGTATTGATCTCTTACCTGAGTTGTGCGATTTTCGAAAGATGGAAAGACTTGTGAGAAACTTTTGTACAAATCGTTCCATGTAATGTGGAATCACGGTGGTACAGTGGATCCGTAATGTTTGGCGCTCTATCCAGTGAAAAGTCAGAACAACGTGAAATCTGAAACTATTTGCGTGCTCCATTGGCCTTGATTGTATGTCATGGTACCGAGAAGTTAGTCGAAATGCATGTTCGGATTCTCATGGGGTAGTCCTTGGAACAGATATTACTGGCAGCCATGCTGTGATGACTTCAATTCGAGTGTTTGCCATGAATCGGTGTATTTGATGTTGTCCCCGAACAAGCGTTGGTGTTAAACGAACTCATCTAATAGCATGAAAGGGTCATGCATTTATATAAGCGGTGCAGGTGCTGATTCTTCCATGATTTCCATTTACCGGCTTCTACGTGGTTAGTTGAACAGCGAAAATCTTGTTCTTGGTGTTTTCCATGACTGTTGGAATTAATTTGTTGCATTACTCGTTCTGGAAGAGCAATGCCGTGAAGTTTTTTCTGGCTGGATCACACAGGTGTTGATTAATTCGATTTTGCTGTCGCATGTACTCACTGAAACCTGTACTGCAATAACACACGAACTAACAAAACCAAATTACCAGCACTTGAAAAAAAAATAACAAAAGTAGCGAAAAATTCAGAATACTATCTATGTGCTCACTTCTCTATATCACTTTAAACCTTTCCCCGGCAACGGCGCCAAAAACTTGACAGGCCGAAAGCGTGGTGTGTATAAATGTGTACGCCTATGTGCGCAAGTGCACGCGTCGCCTCAAGTAATATAGTGTACCTAAGTACGGATATCGATCCACAGAATATAGCGTATGCGAGCTTTCTGTTTAAATATTATCGGACTTTAAAATGTTAATGAATTCCGATTAATAAAAGAAAAACTAATCCTATACTATTTGCTAAATCAATTAATTATGAAACTTCGGGTTTTGCCACTTGATGAATTTTAACCTAAATAAGTTATTTATTTAATATTTCATATGATTTACGCTAAAGCAGGTTGATCATGCCTACAAGATATTCTCTCTCGAGATATATGCGCTATCTCGCCGATTAGGTGTATTACATCTACTACTTGTCGACCCTGACTCGAAACGGCTTAAATGTAAACCACTAATGCCACGAGTTGGAACCAGAGATATCTCACATTCCCCGATTGACCAATTGTTGCTTTATTCATGTCCACAGGAGTCATCATCTCTCGATCTCGGACTCCCCAGCAATGGCATGCCAAAGTTGGCCAAACCCTAACATGTAATTGTGCAAAATAAAGCAAGTCGATAAAATCATACTTATATTAAATAAAATAGAAAATTAAACTAATCGGAATTTTCTAAGTGCGGTTAGTTTGACCCGAACACTAAGACGAAACCTAGAACATCTCTATGTGGAAGAAAACCATCAAAGAAGAAAAGAGAGGATGAAAATAAGATTTTGAGTGAAAGCCCCATCTCTCTTCACTTCAATCTTCTTCTTCTTCAAGCTTTCCCCGCACAGAGATGTGTGTGCTTCGTGTTCCGCAGAGAACTCTCCCTTTCAAAGCGTCCAGGATTCAAAATGGTCACTCCACTCGATCCTATGGTTTGAGCTTTTAAATCCTCCATTATGGGCTCAAAATGGGCTAAAAATCCATCAAAATCGACCCCCTAACGTCGCGATCGTTTAGCAACTGCGGCGTCGTTTACTGATACCTGGCGTGGCGTAGTTGAAGTTCTCAATAATCGCGGCGTTAACGCGATTTGTTTTTGTTCCAACCGTGGGTCATAACTTTGTCATACAAACTCCGATTTAGAGTGTTCTTGGTACCATTGGAAGTCGCTGATTGCCAATCATCATATATGACTTGATGCAATATGAGCTTATATGATTTCACAAAACATCATCACTGGTAACTCTGCTTGAAGGTGCTTTTGCAATGTTTCTTTGATTTTCTTCAAGTTTTGGAACTTGCGCCTTCTTTGTTCGAACTCCAATTTTTTGTGTTCTTGGCATCCCTAAGCTCTTGAAGTTTAGGGTGATACATATAAATCTTGCTTCAATTGGAGTTCATATGATATCTGAAAACGTCAAAATACAATATTTTATACGTAGTAGTTTTTCCCTAATTTACTTTGTTCCATCAAATGAAACTGATGTAGTATGACTTTTAGAGCATTAGGGCACTTATTTAACATAACACTAGAAAAAATAACTAAAGCATAGGGATAAAATGAGTATTTAAGATTACTCATCCAAGTACACCCCTCCTTTCCCAGTGCGAAGCAGAAAAGATATCGTCAGACGGAAATATTAGAATCTTGAGGTGAGAGTAGAGGGTGGTAATCTCACCTTGACATGATAAAGGCAGGTCACTTATGCTAATTTTTAAGGACCTATACACGGTGAGGGTTTAATGTCAATAAGAAGGCCCAGCCTTCTTAACATAGCAGTGGTGTCATTAGATTCCGTCAGGAGTTATTACTACTATCTGATTATCTCGGCCGGAGGAGCACTTGTGTAGAAAAGCACTACTAGACTTGAGACTGGGCTAGTGTGAACCCTATATATTCATATCTGTGACTTGGTTTGGGATCTTAAGCCCACTTCCATCGCACTTGTCTCTGATCGATGGAGTACATTAAAAATACCAAAGAGGACCATTGAGGATGTTAGCCACAAGTGAATGATACACTATCCGTTGGTTTTAAATATGCCGGCTCTGAAGTCGGTTGCAGTGGGGGCCAACCATGTACCCATCATATTAGATTCTTGGCTACTTCAAATGCCATTATAAATTGTCGAAATGGGGTTATGCAACTCATCTTTGGGAACATGACTTTGGAACTCAATATCTTGTATGGTAAAAGCATGTACCTTGGTGGAGGATATTGTGAAGAAATGCGCATAAACCGATCTGATTCATGAAGACCAAACTAATGACGGCAAGTGCAGAATGCTAACAGGAATTATCTGAGTGTATGAGCAACGGGACCCTCGATGCATGAGCTTTGGTGCGAGAGTCTTTGGGAGAGAAAAAAAGTGGAAATTCTGTTTATTGGATTTGGAGAGGGGAAAAGGAATCTCACCGGTGGATCTCAAGCCTACAGGAATTCAAATATACATTTGGAGAAAGCAATAGTGTCTAGTTGTAATATTGTCCGCTGCGACCACTCTAGGAAGACAAATAATTTGCACCTCCTCGGATGAACAAGCAAGCTGGGGTAGAAAATTGATTTAAAGACATCGACAACGATGCACTTGTCCACGTTTTTGTTTAAGAGAAAGAGTGAATTTGTTGGCGACCGGAGGAGATTGAATCTCCGTGCAGAAGTGTCATGATGATCCCCAAAGTTAAGCAGGCGGTATCATTTACCCGTGTCGATGGCGCTTAGGTAGGCTAACCGGGTGGTGCCTAAAGAGTCAGGGGTGTTACGCTGTAGCGTCAGGCGGGGATGTGTCTACCCACCTTACCCTTGTTGGAGGGCGTATAGATTCGAGGAGGTTGAATGCGGTAACAAAGAAAAGATCACTTCCACTTGCCCTTCATTGATCGGCTTCCTTTGAGAGAGTTTAAGGCACCATTTATTGCTTTTGGATGATTAGAATTTTCAGAGATAGGAATCGCACAGAGGGATCAAGAAGACCACCTTTACTTGTCCATTGGAACTTATGCTTCTGAGGAGGATGCCTTTTGGTCTACGCAGCGCCCACACTTACCCAACTTCGGGAATGCTGTGCTTAGTATATTCAATGACAGGTGGGCGCATTATGGAAGTATACATGGATGACATCAGCTGCTGAGGTGATTTTTGAAGAATGTCGACTAATCTTGGCCCCATCTGCATAGGGTGCATTGAAAGAACACAGGTGCTTAAGCGGAGAACACCATTTTATGGTGACAGGGATTGATAAAGCAGTTAAGACGGGTTCCTTGACATCAGGCTTTTGGAGACTATAGAGGACTTTTTGAAGATTGCTTCAACCCCTCATGGTACGCTCCGAGAAAGATGCTAAATTTGGCAGGATAAAGGCGTCGAGAAGAAGAGCTTTGAAGAGCTGTTTCTTAATTTTCACGAATGGTAAGACTTGATTGAGTTGCCTTTTGAGGTTATGTGTGATGCAAGTGAATCTTCATTGGAGATTTTGGACATAAAGAAGTTGGAAAACACCATGTGAATCTATTATGTAAGCAAAACCTTGAATGAGAAGCTGAGGAACTACACTACTACGGAGAAGAATTGTTGGCGGTGTAGTGCATGCCTTGAGTAAATTCGAGAGGAGCATACTTGGTTGGGTCAGATATAGTCATTTCTGAGATCATTAAACTGAAATATCATACAAACCACAATAGATGCCCCCAGGCGAGACTATCGATGGGTTCTCTGCTTCAAACAAAAGGGGGTAGAATGTTGTGGCAGATAAATAACACAGATTAACCATGGCCTGACACTCATGGTCCCCCGATCAGCGATGAATTTCTTGAAGAATCTCTCTTTTGTGGATGGAGGAATGCTCCACGGTATGCTCACATTGCAATTTCTAGCAACGAGGAGAAATTCAGTATTGGGAAGGAACAGGCAAGTATTTCTTAGCGAATCCCATTCCTATTAATTGGGAGGGAACCTTTCTTGTTTAAATCTTGTGCGGTCGGATAATTAGGAAGTGTGCTGAAGAGCAACGAGGGAATTCTAAGCCCTTTGCCATGAGAGTGCATGTGGTGATAGAAGCTGCTTCAGGAAGACAGCAATGAAGGTGCTACAATCTGGTTTCTACTGGCCTTCTCTTTTTAAAGATGCTCACGAATATTACGAGTACGTGATAGATGCTGAGCTGAAGGTATCATGTCATATAGTGCCTAACCCAATTTTTTATTATTGAGCTATTTGATGTTTGGGGCATTGATTTCATGGGACCTTTCCCTACGTCTTATGGATATGCACACATATTGGTGGGGGTAGACTATGTATCTAAATGGGTTGAGGCCGATCCATATGAGAACTGATACTACCAAGGTGGTGCCTTCGAGTGCTGAAAGAAAACATCTTTTCAGGTTTGGGGTACAAAGCCAGCTATGTGTGATGGGGTTCACATACATGAAAGCAAACCTTCGAAAACCTCATGGCTAAATATGGTGTTAAACCTGAAGTGGCTACCCCTTACCGTCCCTCGGAAACTAGTGGTCGAGTAGAGCTTGCAGCGAGAGATAAAGACCATTTAATGAAGGTGGTGAGCGACAAGCGAAAAGATTGGATCCCTCAGACCATGATTCAGCGTGGGCCCTGAGAACAACTTTGGGACAATTCTTGGAATGTCCCCTTATTGGTTGGTGTATGGCGGGGAAAAAATGCCATCTTCCGGTGGAAATCGAGTACAAAGCATGTGGTGGCGATCATTAAACATGTGGATTTAAGTAGGATTACACAGGAACTCAAAGATTCCTTGATCTCGATGGTTGGGAGGGTAGAATGGTACCTCGCCAGACTTCGAAGGTGCAAAGGAAAGATAGAAAAAATGGCGCGATCAAATGATAAGTGGCAGAACACAATGGGGGGACCAAGTCTATTCTCGACTCCAAACTCCACACTAGGGCAAACTCAAATCTAGATGGATGGTCCATTCATCATTCATCAGGGCATACCCACTGGCTCGATAGATTTGCTCCAACCCAAATAGTAGCCAAGAATGTTCGGTCAATGGGCGAAGTGAAGCCTATCTTTGCCTGTAGAAAACGGAGGAGATTCCCCTCCTTAACCTCTTAATTAAAGACCAGGAGGAGTGATGATCACTCTAATTTTTAGTTGAATTTTGTTTTGCTTTATTACTATTTTTGACTAGCCCACATTTTTTTTTTTCATTTTCTTTTGCATTCTTATAAGTTTTGGTGATACATTGTGCGGGTGTAGCAGTAATCCTCCACCCTCTCCATCTCCTCCCTTATCCGGAATGGCGAGGATCAGTGGAGATACAGGTTCGAGCCAGGTGCGTGCTACCTCTACCTGCCGCTGGACGGAGAGTCTCCTCTGCGCAACTAATATGTTTATCCAATGCTCCGTTCTGTTGCTCTGTACCTCGCGGTACAACACGAGAACCCAGACATCGGACCGGGCGAGTCATCGGCGCTCGAGCTCACGGGGCCCCATTAGCCATGTCGAGGGACGGTGATGATCCTGAATCTCTCTCTGCTTCCTTTGTAGTGAGCCCCTCGCTGTGCGGCCCATTCTTGACCCGATTCGATTAGTACTAAAATTACAACGCTTGACATATTATGATGTGCCATTTTTCTGCAGAATCACGACTCAGAGTTCGTGTGAGGAGTGTCTGTGATCCACAGGCTTTGCATGACTCGCGCCCGGTTCTTCACGGGTGGTTATCGAGTTCTGACCATGACATCCGAGGAGAGTACCTCGTCCCTCTTTGTTATCCACTTCTCGATTGATGGCGCGATGGGACATTACAAGCGATGTGCGGCCGCATTCCATTTTCACACACCGCTGCATTGACTTGGCTAATTATTCTGATGGCCACACCCTTAATCTAATGAGATGGTTGGCGTTACCATCTGAGAAGTCATGCGTTGAATTATTCTCTTTGCGGAAGCAACTTCCTCAGAGCATGCTCCTTATCGACCATGCGAGATCAACATCTTTCCCATACGCATCTTGTCAGAGGGGTGCTCAGAACACACATACCGCATTAAGTTTCATTGGTTACAGGTCTGGCTGACTTTTGATGACATCTGCTCACTTTTGGGGTGAAGTTCTATAAAGGCTTGACTTCCGTGAGGCCCCCCCTCTTGTTTCTGAGGCACTTTTGCAAATATTAGAGCATTTGGGTTTCCTAAAGGAATTGATTGGAGCGCCGTCCGAGGTTTTCGGGGACATCCTTACTATTGACGGGTGGCACGTGCGCCTGAGCGGCTCTCTCACACCTCATGACGGAGGCGGGACCTGCTTGATGCTCACATCAACATAAAGATCTGAGACCCTCGGATTTGCATCATCAACGGTTCAGAGTAGCCAACTCTTGAATCCTACCCTCATTCCTAAGCATCGAGGAGGGACCTCGGTATCTTTTAACGCTTATATATCATATCCACTCACATTTCTACCATCGTATGGATGCAGTCTGCTCCTTCTCAGCCACGTCGGCATCATTTACGGCTGCCCATATAGCTTTGGAAGAGAGGATGGCACGCCTGAGAGGCCGTTGTGCGCCTGGCTCACGCCGTCCTCGTGCGATTACAGGTGTCGCTTGGGCTGCCTCTATTACCATGTTACCCATCATTTGCCAGCAGTGAGTAGTTTTCCTCTGCTGGCACCTGTTTCGGGTGAGGATAACCTTCCACCGACTACACCGAGGTATGTGCTCTCTAGTTTTCCAATCGAGCCCCGTTGAGGACAATGTGACATTTGGTTAGGGAGTATTACGCGAAGAAGGTAGCTTTTACATTTGCGCTTTTGTTGCTATTTTGAAGCGACCATTTTGTGTTTGTCAGTGGCTTGCTTTTTGTCTTGTTTGTGAAGTTGTTAGTTGTTTTTGAAAAGCTAAAACTATAGCCGTTTATTTTTATATACATACTGTATAGCTCACACTTACAGTTTTAAAATTACGCCCTTTTTTTTTTTTTGTGTTTTGCCTGCTTGCAGTTTGAAAAATTGAAACTTTGTCCAATGCTATTGATGTTAGATTGGTTCCATGCTTAATTAAGTGGATGATCAGTTGAAATCTCATTGTTTTCAACCCTTTCCTTCCACCTTTAGCTAACCACACACAGTGCACATTCAGTTAAATATTGGTAGAAACTACTAACCTCCTAAGCCTTACAAGCTTTATCCTAGTTTCATTTACTACCTTCCAATAGGTTAGGACCCCGGGGAGAAGAAAGGCGATGTGTCTTCCAAAATAAAAAGAGAAAGAGAAAAAAAGAAAAGCAAAATGAAAAAAATAAAGTAAATAAGAAAATTGAAGCTTGCTTTGCCTTGATACTAGGAGCACGGTCAGAAGTACCATGGTGAAAGCAACTAAAGCCGTGCCATAAAGCCCGATTGGTTTGGGAACCGACTTAAATGCTGCTTCATGGGTGGATGGTGGATTCGACAGTTCTTGGTCACGAAGTCTGAAATCATTTAAAGTCTGGGGTAAAACCTGAAGAGTTTGTGGTTGAAAGATCATATGACGATACTTGACCTTAATTGATTCAGAATATAATTGGATCGTTGGACTTTAGAGATCGATTCCTCAACATTGCACCTCTACAACACAAAAAGAATTGTGGAATAAGAGTGGATCCTGATCTACCAAGGTCAGTTAGTGTCCTAGGTTGGGGCAATAGCTTGGTTGAAGAAGTCTGATTTGTCGGTTGTGTTGAAAGCTACTTATGTAAACCACCTTGCCAGGTGCCAGTTTGAAATTCTAGGTTGACTCTTTAGAGAAGGAAACACTTTTGATACTGAATTTTGTCTGGCATCCATTCTCTCGTGATGGTTATTGGGTAAGGGTTTTGGTGATTCTCATTGAGGGTTAGGCATTACTCATCTACATACTTTTTAAAATACCATTTTTGAGAACATAATTTTGCTATTATTTTGTTTGCTCTTTCTTTCTTTCTTTCTTTCTTTCATTGCTAAGGATTGTCTAAATATATAATGGGATGGAGGAGTGATTAGTGCCCAAAAGTGCTATTTTGAGCCCTATTTATTGTAGGTTTTGGCGTTTTTTTGTGTACTAATCAGCCAGTCAACAGACCATGCATTAAGGTCATTCTTTGATCGCATTTTGTGGCTAATTTTGTAGTTTTTGCAAGCTTTTAATGCCAAATTTGTTGAATCAATCCAAGCACGATGAATCCGAGCCAAGACTAGCTTCACAATTAAAGATAAAGAGCAAAGAGGTAGAAGAGGAGTGGAAAGAAAGAACATGGGTTTTAATCACATTGCAAAAAATTAGCTGGGATGCGAAAGTGCTGGGTGCGGTCGATGAAGCATAAGTGAGACCGTTCTCACACAAGTCATTCTGATTAAACCCCAGTGGAAAAGGTTCTAGTTACTGGATTTATCTAGGAAGTTCAATACCCATAGTGGTTGGAAAACGTCATAATGGTGCCCGAAAGAAAGGCGCGAAGTGGCGGGGATGTGGGTTACTCGGACATGCAGGCATGCCTAAAGGATGCCTACCGCTCGTATAGACCATATCGTGGACACAATAGCAACCAATGAACTTCTCTCTTTCATGGATGCCTACTCAAATCGATAAATCCTATATTATCGCGCGATTAGTGGTAATCTGGCGTTCATCATGGCGAAGGAATGTTGCAGTACAAGATGTGTTGAACGGTTTAAAGACACGACGACATACGAAAGGATGATTGGAATGGGATAAGGCTGGCGCCGCGTGCATGGAATTCATGTGGGTGACCCAAACATTCATGTAGGTGACCCAAACCCGATCACGTGACAGTCAAGTGAGTGACCAGAGCTTAACAGGTAGGAAGATCGGGCATGACCCCCAACTCAACCACCACGAGCATCGAGGTGGATAGGATCGGATACTCAAGCAAACAGGCCACCTCGATCATGGGAGATCAAGCAAAGAAAGCATGCACTGTTGTCTACCTCGATAGGCATTACAATGCAATTAATGTAAAACAGTTAATGTATAAATTAATGGGTAACGTAAGGACATTGAAGGCCACTCATAAACGTCCATCTCATAACCGTCCACCATGTAAACCCCACGATGGTTATATAATGTATGGGGATATACTCAGAAAGGGATCCGATTTATTTTTCCTTTTGGAGAAGTAATAAACAAACTCTTTTGGAAGGACATGAAACCTTTCCATTGGCGACGTCTGTGGGAACGAAAAATTCCACGCTTCTTTAAACTGCTACAGAGACAACTTGAAATATACTTCCAAGCTATTCAATGGGAGAGATCCCCCTTTCCAGTTCTGAGCCTACGTTAGAACAACGATTGTTGTCACTGGAGCAAATGGCGAGGAAAGATCGGCAAGTCTCACCAACGGCGGGTTACGCCTCACTGCAGAGGCGAACAACGCCCATGCGACATGCCGGCGCGAATGCGACTACCACTCCTCTCGCTTTCCAACCGAATGTGCACCTGCGCCGGCGCCTGCGTGATGCGAATCATGGATAACTTTTCTCACTCCCTCTGCAGCGAGACTATCCTCTTGTCGATAATCTGATCAATTAGATCTCTGCTTCTACTAAAGGGTGAGATTACACGTGGAAGTGGATTGGACGACATGTCATCCTCCCCATTTGTCCCTGTCTTGAACGCCTATGCATACTTTGCCTACCAAAATTTCAAATATTATGATGGTCCCTCAAGACCTCTTTTCCACACTTTTATACTTGCACGCCACGACATCTTATACTTCTGCCCAAAGTTTTTAAAGCGACGTGAGAGGGCGTTTTGTGTTCTAGTAGAGGCGTAAGCCTCAGGCTTTGAGCTTAAAGCTTTTGAGGGCCCTCACAGTAATATCATTAATTAATATTTATCTATCAAATAAACCAGCATAAAATAAAAACATGAAAACAATTCATTGGGGTATTAAAAAAAAAGCGTGCTAATTTTCCTAGCACCAAAAACCATAACAAGTCATCAAAATAGAAAATAGATTCAACTATACTAATAGTTTCAAACTTTAACAAAAAGCAAATAACCAAGTCATGAAATAAAACTAGAAGTAAATTGTTTCAATTTAAATTCTCTCTCCAAGTGTCATCCAAATATCATCAATGTATCAAAAGTAGGATAATGTCCACTATCATGTATCATTTCATATGAAATGCTAATGGCTGTCAATTGAATTGTCAAATTGAACTCCTTATCTTACCTTTGCCCACTTGTACCTATTATAAATTATTAATTGTATAAATATTATAAGTTTTTTTTATTAAATTAACCCAAATTTATGACTTCACTGAAAGTACTTACTGTGCTTCATTACGCTTCCTTTGCAGGAATGCGAAGAATCATGTGATCCGATGGGATGTTTGAGGTCCCATGTGAGTCTACGACACAACTCTAATAAAGATCAACATTAAATAACCCATCATCCCGAAGCCAACAAAGATCAAGGGGAGGAGGGATCTTTCTTCCGCAATCCACTCATCATCCGAATCAATCTCCTCTCACCAAAATCTGATCAACATTTTGTTTCCTTTAGACTTTCGCTGCTTCTCTCAATCTGCTGTCAGACCTACATACACTGTACATTCAACCTTGATGTTCAAGTCTATTTCTTTTGTATGTATCTACAAATAATAAAATAAAGAAATTTATGTGTTAAAATGAAATAAAGTTCTAACATTGAAATGTAAATATATGTATATATAAAATAGAAATATTACCGATTCAAATGTGCTCCAATTTCTTTCACATCCCGAAGCACTAAGTAAGGCTAAGGACTCAATAGCGAACTTTGCACTCGTGTCGAACCCCAAAACGCATCCACCAACTCAGGACTTTTAATGTTCGAGAATCAATGGCAATACGACCTAAATTCACCTATCAGTTGTCAAATGAGTCCAACTCAATGTACTTTTAAACGTTTCGATAATCCAACAGATCCATCCATGCATTCAAATAATCCCTTCTCACTCCTTACTCAATACGAGAACTTATCCCCATACCGCAATTGAGGATTCAAGATAGTAAACCTCGCCGCATGTAAAGGTCGATGAAGGAGTCCATCTTCAGATCAATTTTTCTCCAAATCGGGCCATATTTTCTTCCCACCCCCCACAATTAAATGCACCTTCTCCTTAGCGCATCCATCACCATAAATATAACTCATGGTTGGTTTTTCCTTCCGAATCAACCTCTCTCAAGACACTAACTAATGGAACAAAGGGTCTTTGGCGCAAAAGCAACACGAGGCCAAAAATTCGATCAAACAACACCGCACTCGAGCCACACCTTCTCTACCTTTAAATTTCATTTGTTCGAACAATTACTTTTCCGAGGAGAACATTGCTATAAGAGCTTGCTTTTTGCTTATAAAGGCTTGAGGAGTAAGAAATGAAGAGCAAAACCGTAATTGGCTGGACGAAGAAGTCTTTGCGATTTTTGTAATGCTCACAAGCTAAGAACCCAAGTATGCCCATATATGAATCACCACTGGGCTTGTAAATTTCAGCAAGTGTAAGACGCGAACATTTACCTTTCCAACATCCTCCAACATCAAATCAATACAATGTGCAAAAGACAATGTAGATCCACCACAATCTTCTCCTTTTTCGTAAGCCTCATTCCAAAGATTCACATAATTGGGGGCATTATCATGATGACCTGTACAAACATTCTCCTCCCCACTTCTTAAACCACGCCACGCATATTTGAACATCAATTCCCATTTTTTATTGTATCGTAAGCATCAATTGATTTCATAAAACCAAGTGCCAGCAGGACTATTCACCAAAAAATTGATAAGACACCTAATTTCCTTCCATCCGTCCAACCATCCGGCCATACAATTGAACATCCATACTGTTTCCAAGCTCTTTTGTGATCTTCCATAATGATATTCTAGGTCATTCACTCTTTAAGAATCCATGTCCTCAATTCGTGCATGTATTTGCGCTAAAACCCGCCACCCCTGTAAACACCCATCATGTGAATCCACAAGGATCATTCACCGTGGCCGGGAATTATCGAGACCTTTTGAATACATAACTACCAATTTTCTACACACTCCCTTCTTTCTTCGTTTCCACCTTGAATTCAAAATACTTTGACGAAAGCTCGTTTAAGAATTGATCCACAGGCCCCCTAGGAATAGGTTCCCCACTCCCACTCCCACTCCTAAGGCACCACCGTTTTACGCGCACCTCTCACGCACTGCTTGGACCCATACCAATTTCGGGAGCAATCCATTTTCGCTTTTCGATCCTTAAATCGCCAACGACCAGATTCCAATCTAACATCTTCACTAACTTCTGTGTGTGCATGGTTTCATACCATGATGAGTTCCTACAGTGATGCTTGAGTCTTATTCACCCCTCCCGCGCATCTTTGATTGCAAATTTACATCTCAAATATCAAGCCCCTGAACTTCAATAACATATTTCCACACAAAATCTTTTCTCAATTAATCTGGAGAGGAACTCATTCTAAAAACACCAATAATAATATTCACATTTCTATATAACAATATAATTGACTAAAAAATAATCACAAGACATAATTGAAAGGAATTTAAAAATGAAATTCAGAATTTAATTGGTTTAAATTTAAAAAAGCCAATATTTTTTTATTCTTGAATTTAAAAATGAAATTCTGAATTTAATTGATTTAAATTTTAAAAAGCCAATATTTTTTTAAGAGGCATTTAAAAATGAAATTTAGAATTTAATTGGTTTAAATTTAAAAAATTCAATTTTTTTAAGAGGAAATTAAGAATGAAATTGCACTTAATTGATTTGGAATTTTAAAAAAACTAATATATTTTTTTGTGAAGAGTGGCTATTGATTTTAAAAAAATTGACGTAAAATGAGTAGCACAACTTCTCCCCTTTCATTTAAATAAAAAAATAAAAAATAAAAAATCAAAGAGGAAAGGGGTTGGTTCTCGGGGGAATCGATGGATAGATGAAGAGATAGGGGATTCTCCCCTTTGACTTAATAAAAAAAAAAAAAATCAAAGAGGAGGGCGTGGTTGTTTCGGGTGACTCGTGAGAGTCAAGAGAAAAAATTAAAAGCCAAGCAGGGAGTTGTGATCGTTTCTACGAGAAGAGGAGGAGCAGTGGGCTGCTTCCTACGAGAAGATGAGGAGCAGGGTCAGTTTCTAACAGAGAGAGATGAAGAGAAAAATTAAACAAAGAAAGAGGAGGAGCAGGGCTTGTTTTCTAAAAGAGAGATGTGAAGAGAGACGGGAAAGTGTGAAAGAAAGGGGCTCGAGATATTATGAGACGGAGATGAAGAGAGGAGAGATGAAGAGGAGGGGAGAGATTGAAGAGAGATGGGATGAAGAGATGAAGAGGAGGAGAAAACGTGACATACCTGGAGATGAAGCCAGGAGATTTAGCTTGAGCATCACCGGCTGAGGTAGAAACCCAGCTTTTCTCCAATCTCCCCAAAACAAATGAATTCATCTCTAGAAAGTGATCGAGCAATTAGGTTTTTATTTTTCCTTGAAGGCCTCCCTGCTGCATACTTCCTCTAATAGCGTGAAGGCGCTGATCACAAAACGCTTTGCCTCGAAAAACGTGATTTCTATCGTATGCTTTCGTTTTTCTCTGCACGTTTCTGCGTTCGCCACTCGAGGCGCGCATCAGTATGCCAAATAGAAAACGCCTTTGAAAACCTTGCTTCTGCCATATAATGACATTGCAGAAGGGTAACCTCTTAATATTACATGTTTGAAAAGTTCATCACTCAATACATGTGCTCAGTCAGGAGGAAGAAGAGCGTCACTCGTCTTTTCCGCTTCTGGATGGGGAGATTTGAATCCATCGAGGACTTTATGAAATGTTTTAGGGTCGCGATCCTCCAACTCAATGTCATAAGTCCTGACATTGCCCTGCAGGCAGTGAAACAAACTATCCGTCTTAATACCCAATTTTTTGATTCATTGCCACTGCATCCCCCCACAACCATTGAAGAGTTGTTCCATAGGGGAAACCAGTACGCCATGCTCGAGGACGACATAGTCGCCGTGACCAAACAAACGGTCTCCACTACATCAGATTCCCGACACTACGATGAGAGTAAAGGGAAGAAGGGATGGGACGAACAAGACAGAATGGATGAACGCAACCCTAGAGATTTGGGACACACCAGTCATCATCTTGAGATTGGGGATTGAGACTGAGCCACTAAGAATTTGAGGCAAGATAACAACATGGAGCGTATGAGTCCCAATTGTTAGGGGAGATAGTACTACCATTTCGGCTGGACCGATCACCACCCTGGTCCTACCCACAGTGATAGACGAGTCCTCATCCTTTAATGCCATTTTGGGACACACTTGGACTCATGCAATGAAGGCATTATTTTCCTCCTACCACCAAATGCCGAGTTTTCGAACTCCACTAGGCCAGATTGACATAAGATGAGTCTAAACAGCTCGAGTATGATAATTCTAAAGCCAAGAAGCTAGGCTAGGCCCAAACAAGCCCGAGCAAGTAGGCTTAGGAAACTCTCCCTTCCAACCTCAAATAAAAGTATTTTCTCCATTTTCATGAAAAAGTATTTTCTCCATTTTCATGAAAAAGTATTTTCAATAGATCTCCATGAGACGTTTGTATTCTTGTTCTAGTGCACGAATAAAAGTTACATTGTTTCTATTTCTCCATGAGATGATTATTGTAAAGCTCCATGGTCGCTAGCCCCAGCTCCTCGAGCAACATACTGAGACATCCGAAATATACCCAAATAGCTGACTGCTAGTGGTATATTATGTTAATGGAAAATTTCTGAAATGGGTGCGAGAGACACAGACTAATTGAAAGCCAAAGGGTAAATATGTAATTTACCACATTTGAGGACCTATTGGTCATAAAAGGAAAAGATTAGTGGGCTAATGTTTAAATGCTTGAAATGAAATGTAAATAGAGGGAGTTATGGGGTTAAAGGAAAATAGAGAAAAGATGGAATAGAAATAGAGAGAAACGGGGACCAAAATGCAATTATAGAAACTTAAAGCAAAAATGGATTTTACTTCACAAACAAGTGCCTTAGCAACATTGGATTTTAAAGCACCAAAAATTGGTCCTATCTGGGTAAGAAGAAACCGTAGAGAGAGAGAGAGAAGAGGAGGCAGAGAGAATAAAGCAGGGAAGAGAAAGAGAAGTTACAAGAGAGGGAAGAAGGAGGTAGATCAAAGGTATGGAACTCTGATTTTCGTACTTTAACTAGCGACTTTAGTATGTAAACCGAATTTACGTATGAATTTCATGCTTCGATGGTTATAATCTCGCCCAAATCTGTGGTTTTTGCTGTATGCTCTATCTTAACCCAAAAATGATAAGCAGTATGAAACCCCATATTTACACAAAGAAGTACATGAAACTTTCTTTGAGGATGGATTCATAAATTTCAAGGCAAGAATTTGAGTTAGAGTTGAATAAACCCCAACTAATCGACATGTTAGTGGTTATGTATGGTTAGGATCCATAAAAAATAGGTTTTGAAGTAATTCATGATAGGTCTTTTGAAAGAAGATAAGAAGTGAAAGAGGATTTGAGTAGAAAAGAGAGGTCAAGATTGAATTTGGAGTGGTCTTTTGACATGTATATGGAGGCCAGTTGATCGGGATATCAAACATAAAATAGTATAAAACACCCATTCGGGCATTCTCGTGTCTTCTTACCGTGGTAGAAGTTGTTGCTCCCACCTAAGAGAACTTCTCGATTCCCGTCATTTTTGGCCAAGTTCCTACCAAGAGGAAGCTAAGTCTACCCCAGAGAACTTGTTCTGGTTTTCCAGTTTTGACCAGCTTCGTATTTTCGCTTATAACTTGCCTTACTTTATCCTGATTGAGGATTCAAGTGGCCACTTTTAAAAATAGACTCTCAAGGAGAACAAACCATATTTAATATGTATCTCCAAATTCTGACTCTTAGATAGCCCAAAATTCACTCAAAGTAGGCTACGTGCCCTCATTTCCTGCACCCGTTAATCATAGAATGGGGTCCGAGTTGTTTCGACGTGAACTTGAGTTTCTGCGGTTCGAATCGGGTGATTCTGGCTGGAATAGAACCCTTAGCACCTTAGATTTAAATGATTATAAGGACATAGGGTCAAATATAAAGTTAAAAACCCCGGAAAATGAGTAATACAAACTGTCACTAGAAAAATCGGTAAAATTAATACTAGTTGGCATGAAATGCCATAACTTGGGCTGATGATCCGATCGATTTATTCCAATTCTTAAATAAACTAGATTCATAAAGGAATGAGAATATATGAATGAGGTGTGATCTCATAGACATCATACTTCATAAGTATATGAAGTGCTATATGTAATAGCCATGAAACAAGAAAAAAAAATATATAAAATGCAATATGTATAGATATGTTCATAAAACATGAATATGATAGGTATAAGTCAAATGATATGAATATGATATGAATATAGGATATGTCATAAGATATGATAGTCTAAAGTACAATAAATGATAGAATACGAAATGATATGAATATAGGGATTATAAGGATATGACTATATGATAGACATACCGGAAGAAATAAGATGGAACACGATAGGAACATATGATAGAAAGACATAAAATGATAGAACGATAGAGATACAAAAGATGACAAAGCATGAATGAGAACATGTACATAAATGATGTGTAATATTATAGGAATATATGAATGAGTAAAGCCACAGGATAAGAACATGTAAAGTACAAGAATAGCTAAAACATGATAGAAAATGTATAAATTATATAAAGAGATATGAATATAGGAAACTATATATGAATATATGAATACAAGAGTGTATAGATGATTCATGATATATGATACAAAACAAATTGATAGAAAAAGATATGAATATATGTATTATATAGATATAGAACCGAAATGCTACAAATATGAGAACTAATACAGTAAAGTAATGATAGTATATATGCATAAGCAATTATGATAACAATAGCTATTCATGCTTAAGTAGATATGTGCTTAAAATGTAATAAAGCCATTGTCTCGCTAGACTCCGGGTAGAGGGATGATAGCATGCCTATGTGGAAGATACAAATGGCCGCAAAGATATTCATGTACATATCGAGGCCCCGCTTCGTCGACGATATGGACCTGCTTTCGATCAAAAAGCACTCTCAGAAGGTCACCACAGACGCGAGATCACGGCCTCAGACAGCGATAGTACCTTCGTACCGACAAGAGATGACATAGTTTCATCGTTCTCGTGACAAAGGATTTATACCTTCGTATTAATAGCAGAGATCATCACAGATAAAGGATAGTACCTTCACACATAGTTTTCCTCGTATCCGTCTCAAGGTATTCGCACATGAAACCAAAAAGGAAATGATATGTATAGAAGATATGACTGATATGAGAAGCATAAAGACTGCTATGCGATGAAAATACAGACATTACAAGAACAAGTAGTACAGTATAAATTGATATGTAAATAAGTATATGAACACAAGAAAAGTAATAAAAGTATATGAAAGCACAAAGTAGATGATATATAGAATATGAATGTACGCGATAGTACAATTATGAATATGTATGTATAAAAAGTATAGATATAACATATGTCAAAGACATAGAATAGAGACATGAGTTACAACATGAAAAAGACTAGAGACAGGTAAAAGACATATGAAAGAACAGTATATAAAAAGTATAAGAATGTAGATAAACGTACAGGATAGTATAAGATAGGTTATATGAAAGTATACGAGACATGAAAGGTTACAGGAAACTCAAGAAAGAACATGATACAAGAACAAGCATGAAATAGATCAAGTATACGATATAAGCAAGGGACAAGAAATAAGCAAAGTATTTGTGATAGATAAGGAATGATATGATATACGTAATAGTATAAAGAATGCAATAAATCATAGAACCGAAAGATGAAAAAGGTATAGACTAGAGACATGATATGTAACATGAAAAAGAATAGGAACATTGAAAAGACATATAACAAGCGTGAAAGATGAACACGGGATAAGTATAGGAATATGTAAAGTACTCAAATAGGAATACAGAAAAAGTATAAATAAAGGAGATGCTAAAGACATAGAACATGTAATAGAAAAAATATCGACATGCAATAGGAATATCGATGATAAGTAATTACGCGTATAAATATGTTTAGATATATATAACAATGCATAAGTATAAGCTCGTGATACGCTTACCGGGTGGTTGTCCGTGCTTATGTTCCCACTGCATTTAAAGCTTAGCACGCTGCTCAACTGCAGGCGTGATGTAAGGTACACAAGGATAGAAGACAGACATTCCACACGCCAGCAGCCTAATTTTCAGAGATAGGTGTCACGCCACGCCTCGCAACTGGCGTTTTGTAATAGAAATCATATGTATAAGTAAAGCGGGACCTCTTGTATATGTGTATAAATTGCGGATGGACACCACTCCTGGGTAGTTCTTTTCAGATATGTACAAATGATTTTCGTTATTACTCGAAATTTGTTTTACAAGACCATCAGTATGTGCACAAATAAGAGAACAGGCCAATGAGAGTCCCAAAGAAAGAATAGTAAAATATAAAAGCATAGATAGTATTCGCCCACCTCTGCTCGATCCGCCAATCTGCCTGGGCCGACACCTGGCGTGACAAGGCCCACAGCATTTCCTTTTTCCCTTTTACGACGATTGTTTTAAAGCCTTTGGTAATTAGCCCTCGACGACCCTAGGCCTCGGGCAACATAAGTCCCTATAGGTGTTATTTCTCCATGAAATAACCTCCATGAGATGATTATGGTAAAGTCTTTGGCGACTAGCCCTCGACGACCCTAAGCCTCAGGCAAAATAAGGCCCTACAGGCATTACTTCTCCCTTTTTATGAGATGATTGTTTTAAAGCCTTCAGCGACTAGCCCTCGACAACCCTAAGCCTCGGGCAGCATAAGTCCCTACAAGTGTTATTTCTCTATGAGATGACCTCTATGAGATTATTATGGTTAAGCCTTTGGCGGTTAGCCCTCGACGGCCCTTAACCTCAGGCAACATAAGTCCCTACAGGCGTTATTTCTCCCTTTTTATAAGATGATTGTTTTAAAGCCTTCAGCAGCTAGCCCCCAACGGCCCTAAGCCTCATGCAGCATAAGTAACTACATGGGTTATTTCGCCATAAGATGACCTCCAAGAGATGATTATGGTTAAGCCTTTGGCGGCTAGCCCTAGACGATCTAGGCCTTAGGCAGCATCCTACAAGCATTCTCCCTTTTTATGAGATAATTGTTTTAAAATCTTCGGCGGCAAGCCCTCAATAACCCTAGGCCTTGCATAAGTTCCTACAAGTGTTATTTCTCTATGAGATGACCTCCATGAGATGATTATGGTTAAGACTTTTTGGTGGCTAGCCCTTGATGACCCTAGGCCTCGGGCAGCATAAGTCCCTACAAGCGTTATTTCTTCATGAGATGATTAAATTATGCCTTTGGAGGCTAGCTTTCGACGATCCTAGGCCTCAAGCAACTTAAGTCCCCACAGGCATCCTCTCCATTTTCATGAGATGATTATTTTATGCCTTTGGCAACTAGCCCTCGACGGCCCTTGACCTCTGGTAGCTTTAGTTCCTACAGGCATCCTTTCCATTTTCATGAAAGGATTGTTTTATGCCTTCGACGACTAGCCATGGACAACCATAGACCTTGTAACACCCCAAATTATATCCTAACAGTTTTATAACATGTTTAGGGTACAATAAAAGTAAAAGTATATTTTTCCAAAATAAAATAAGGCTAAAAATAAAATAAGCATAAACCCGGAATTAATAAAAAAAAAAAAAGCAAGGTTAAATTGGTAAATTGCCGATTAAGAACCCAAATGACATAAGAATAGGAGAATGTAGGCCAAAGTAGGATTTTGATAAGTTGAATTGAGAATAAAAATGAAATTGAGGACCAAAGAGTAATAAAAGAAAGATTTAAAAATCAAATGGATAAGACCAAAATTTGTCTCTCATTTTGGTCTAGGAAGGGGAGAGCAAACCGGATAAGAAGAGAAGAGAAAGAGAAGAAGAAGAAGAAGAAGAAGAAGAGAAGAGAAGAAGGAAGAAGGAAGGATCAAGAAGAGCAAAGGTATGGAAAAGTATGGATTTTTGTATGGAACTTACTAAGTTTTGTATGGAAAAATTAAACCATAAACCCTTTTTTTTTTTTGATGAATTTGGGTCTAAAAGAACCCTATTTGGTATATTGGTGGTGTTTCTGCGCTTTAGACTAGATTTGGAGTCATTTGGTTTGCTTGTGGTTGATTTGGGTCAGAGGAAACTAAGCATGGACTCCTCTACATTTTTTAGACTTAGAAAACTCTCCTAACCCATTAATTGTGTAGGATGGGTTAGCAAACCGTAAGTCTCCTATATGTATTTTGGGAATTGCTGGACAAGGCTGACTTGGCTGCTGATCGTAATCCTCAATTGAGGAATATTTATATTAAGGAAATATTGGGGTTTTAGGGAATTTCTCCAACTTCAGACGGTCATAATTTCTTCGTCCGAACTCCGTTTCGGATGTTCTTAGACTCTATAGAAATACCTTTGAGTCAAGAATCTATCCATATATAACCATGAAATCAACCTGCACAGCTGTCCAGAATCACTGAAAAACAAAGAGGGCCCCGCGAATTCTCGTCAGAGTCACTGTTCATGGGAAGCCTCCAACTTCGGATGATCATAATTTCTTTGTCCGAACTCTGTTTCAAATATTCTTGAACTCTATGGAAAGCCCTTTGAGTCTATAATCCATTCATATAAGATTGATGAAATTGGAACTCATATTAGGTTTAGAAATTACGAAAAACAATAAGCCCTGTTGATTCTGCTCGTAGTCACTGTTCATGGGAAGCCTTCAACTTCGAACGGTCATAATTTCTTTGTCCGAACTCCGTTTCGGATGTTTTTGGACTCTATGGTAAGCCCTTTGAGTCTAGAATCCATCCATATATAGCTTGATGAAATTGGAATGATAGTAAATAGCTCATATGTTGCCACATGAACCATAGTTATTAATGCATATAATGAGATACATGAAAATGTGGAAGATACAAATAAATGATTTATGATTGTAAATATCGTATATGATCAATGGATGACAATAATTATTCGAATATGTAATCGAACATAAAATACATACGGATTGTCCGCTTAAACTCGGTATAGTGGATAAATAGGCATGCCTATTAAGGAAAATGTTTCACAACATATCGATCGGGCCGCCCCCGTTGGGTCATTACAGCCATTTTCTGGACTTTATAGATGGTCATTGTCTCACACGATACCAATGCCCAGTTCTTTATAGATGGTCATTGTCTCGCGACACGATAACAACGCCTTCGGCCCTTATAGACCACTGCTTTTCAGATAAAGGAGTACAGCCTTCTAGTCTTTATAGTTTCCTTTATCCACTTCTATGTCATATGAATGAAACATAGAACAAATGACGAATATAGTATATGAAATGTATGAACGTTGATAAGAAATGAAACATGATATGATAAGCAACATGAGATATGTATAAGCATGTTTAAATGATAAGGATATGTTGGGATGTGGGTATGCATAAGGCAGAAGTGTGATGATCTCGTGTTAGTGGTCGCCCACGAAGTTTATTCCCACTAAGTACAGTTTAGCAACGGGTTTTCATCCGTGTAGGTATGGAAGCGCAGGCAAGAATGTTCGACAACCCCATCGCCCCAAGGTCAACACATAGTTAGATGCCCACCGGAATACTTTTTGGTCTATTTTGGTATATGTAATTTTTTTTTTTTTTTTTTTGTAAACATTTTGTATAAGTCGAACATTCCCATTTGTGGAGCTTGAATATATTTTGAAATTCCGCCGCTACAAAAAATATTTCAAGCCATGATTGGCTTAGCAAGAATGAACAAGAGGTGGTAATGTGTGAAATGAACAAGGATACCCTTCGCCTCTACATCGCACGCGGGTGGCGGCCTGGGGGTGTTATAGACCTCAGGCCAAGCTCGATTAATTCAAGGTTGGCCTAGCCTTCGTACCAAGCTTCCTCCAAACCTTCTCCTAAGTATGGACCTAAGAGTCGTACCTTCACCTTGTCAGACATCTCTCTAGCCCTTACCGCATATGGGATAAATGCCTGAAGGTGCCATTGTAGGAACATAATCCTCGCCCTATAGGCACCAAATATGCTTTCTATCTCCAGAAAGGGGGCTTACTATATCTAGAATTGCCATCTGTATAAGACAAGACCGTAGAGGTGTTAGCACCATGATGACTTTTGCGGTGCGCGACAATCAAAGAGTCTAGCTTCATTCCAACCCTAATGGCTTGAAAAGACGCTAGGGGGCTAGTGGAATGGGATAAGCTAAAGCGAACGTGACATTCGTGTGGGAGACCCGAATATTCATGTAGGTGACCCGAACATTCATGTAGGTGACCCGAACCCAATGACGTGACAGTCATGTGAGTGACCCGAGCTCAATAGGTAGGAAGATCGAGAATGACCCTCGCCTCAACAACCTCGAGCATCGAGGTGGATGAGATCGGATACTCGAGCAAACAAGCCACCACTACTACAAAAAAATCAAATTAATGACGCTTCATTTCATGACACTCTTGAAAAGCGTCATTACTTTCCAATAAAAATAGTAAATATTGGTGCCTGTAGGAAGCGCCATATTATTGGCACTTTATAGATAGAGACAAAGTCGTTTTTTAAAAACAATGGCGCATAAAGGAAGTGACATATTCTCGTCATTATATATATATATATATATATAATCCTTTTTTCCTAGGCCAAATAAAATATCCTCGAGCCAAACCCATCCCCAACCCGATACCCTAGCAAAACCCCATCCTGTTTTATCGACATCCATCCCATCCGTCGGAAACCCCAGACCAAAGAACGCCCGTAAAAATGGTGCCCCCAAGAAATGGCACAGCATCATATCGTGGTCCTCAATTCATTGTCGCCTCGATTCAAGTGATGTAATGCATCTCATTTTGTTTGGTTTCATGTTGTTCTGAAAATCACAGAAGAAGACTCAAGAACACGTTCGGCTACAAAACCGTGTTCAAGAGCTTGAGAAGCTCCAAGGGTTTGTTGTACAATTTTTCATATTGAGATATACATATTTTTTCTTCTTGCCTTTTTTATATGTTTTTTGTTAGTGATTTTCAGGTTAAACTTTGGAAAATACTTGATGATGGCTAGAAGATTGATTCTAATTTCCAACACCTCTTATGTGAAAATTGAAAATCGAGTACACTGCGATGCTTTCCAAAGTCAACATTCACCATTTTATTGGGAGTGAGTGCTTAATTTTTGTGATTCAATGTACCACTTTTGGTTGTTTTATTGGTGTTTTTATGGTCATTATGTTAAAGGAGGTGATGTCCAAAAATATGAAGATTGTATCAATATTTGTTCTTTCGTTCAAAAAAATAAAAATTGGGTTATGACTTGTGAATATTATTATAAGTCGTTATTCATAAAAAAATTTATGTATATGTGATTACATTATTGGTTGGAATCAAGTTATTGTGTACAAATATTTGAGGATATTTTTAGCCATAAAATTCAATTTGATTTTAGTTTATTTTAAATTTATATTTTTTTATATAAGAATTCATTATTTTAACAATAGGATATAAATATTTTTTTAATATAAAATGCTAAAAGTTAAGTCAATAAAATGACCTCCTCCTTTAAAGCTATTATCAGCAGGTGATATTTCACTGGAAATGCTCAACGCATTTATACTTCTATGAGCGCTATCACTAATATTATCCAGCATGACGCTATTAAAAGCGGCCATCGGCTAACCTAATAGATATTAATGCCAATCGATATCACGTCACTTTATAAAAGCTCGTCATTATAATCCTTATTAAGGCTATCGACTTCATTTTTTCCTCAGAAATGCCGCACCTCAAGCATGATAGTGAGATAGTTAAAACAGAAAGACGCGCAGGCCGTCATTCACATCAACTGACACACGGCATACGGTTTAACGTATAAATTAACGTGAACGAAAGACATCAAGGGCCACCATAAACGTCCATCTCATAATCTTCCACTACGTAACCCCTGACGACGTATATAATTGTATTTATGATATACGTTAAACGGAAATGGGTTTTTTTCCTTTTGGATAAGCAATAAACAAATTTTTTTGAAAAGACACGAAACCTTTCCAATGATAACAAAAATATTTAAGCCACTTTTCGGTAAAACGATGAAAGCCTCTATCGACAATATGTTTGTCAAATTCTTGGGAATGAGTCAACACACCACTCACCTCCAAGAGGCATTCGATTTAATGAGGTAGCACCACTTAAAGCTCAACCCCGCTAAGTGGGCATTTGGGTTCAGCTTTGGAAAGTTCTTGGGCTACCTGGTTACTAAACGAGGAATCGAAGTCTACCCAACACAAGCTCTTGCCGTAATCGAGACACTGGTTCCAAAAACGACGAGACAAGTATAGGTGTTAACTGGAAAATTGGCCACCTTGAATCAATTCATTTCAAGATCATCGAACCAGTTGCGACCACTCTTCCTGGCATTAAGAGTAAGCCAAAGAGGATGGAATGTCAAGTGTGACCGCGCCCTCCAAGGAATCAAAGCATACTTTTCCTCTTCGGTCGTCTTGTGCCAACCGGTTCCAGGCGAAGAGTTATTTTTGTATTTGGTTGCGTCCAATGTTGTCTTCATAAAAAGTGGTGAAAACGGGGAGCAAAAACCAGTCTACTTCACCAGCAAAATGTTGATCGAGAGTGAGGCCCGATACGACGGTTTTGAAAATATAGCATTCTCCTTAAGTGTAGCCGCCAAGAAACTACGCCCGTACTTCTAGGCACACCGGATCATCGTTCTCATAATATATCCGATAAAAGTGGTGCTGCAAAAACCCAACTTGTCAGGACAATTGTTGAAATGGGTAGTCGAACTCAGCGAGTACGGGATACAATTCAAACCAAGAACAGCCATATAATCTCAGGCACTTGCTGACTTCATCAGAAACCTTAGCATTGCCAAATCTCTAAAAAAAAACACAAACGAATGGTGGCAGTTGAAAATTGACGGGTCAGCTCGAAAGACTGACAATAAAACACAAACGAATGGTGGCAGTTGAAAATTGACGGGTCAACTCGAAAGACAAAAAAACACAAACGAATGGTGGCAGTTGAAAATTGACGGGTCAGCTTGAAAGACAAAAAAACACAAACGAATGGTGGCAGTTGAAATTGACGGATCAGGTCGAAAGACAGGAGCTGGCGTAAATTCTGTGGTCGCCAGTGACATCGTCATCAACCGTGCTGTACGTTTCGCATTCCCGACCACAAACAACAAAGCTGAATACGAAGCACTGATTTTGAGCCTCATACTAGCCCTAGCAATGCCATCCGAGAACATCGAAGCAATGAGCGACTCTCTAACTTCTTGTATCTCATGTAAACGGCAACTACGAGGCTAAAGAGGGCAGAATGCTAAACCTTCTTCTTGTCGTCAGAGGATTGGCAACAAAATTTCAAAACTTCAAGAGTATTCTCTTTACGATTTGGCAAATTGGTTTTGCTTCGATTTATCTGTGTTCTTTTCTGATATCTCATTAGGCATTTTGCTTAGTCTAGAGTCATCGCTAGATCACACCTCAGCATCTCTAATGCTCTAGTTTGGAGTCCGGAAAATAGTAAAGGAAAAAAATAGGGAGGAAAATATAGAGTAAAAGTATAAGAAAAGAAAATTTAAAGGAAAATAAAAAATAGGTTTAAATTTAATAAATTAATTTTATATGATTATTCAAACTCATTTTATTTATTTCTTTATATTATATAATCATTAAGAAATTTAAAAATATGTAAAATTTTGAAGAATTTTGATTAAATTTGATTTTCTTTGATATGAAATCAAACATGAAAAAATCATTTTCTTTAACATATTTTTATTTTTCTAGTACTTTTTGGATTCCAAATTGAGCCTAAAAGAATTTAGATCTTTAACAAATCCTAGGAGTGTACACTTTGGTTTTTAAGTGGCGGAGCCAAAATTTTTGTTCAGGGCATAATTTGGTAGTAAATTTTTTTTTAATAAATTATAAATATTGAGGGGCATAATTTAGTAATAAATAAAATAATATTTAATAAATTATGAACACAAAAGTCTATAAACTCCAACAAATATATGATTCATTAGACTAGAAACTCTATATCATTAAATTGTATTAGATTAACATGATATGATGATATAATTTATTTACCTTATGAATAGTTTCTATTTCTTTTCTCTCGTCTTGTTCTTTATATCCTCTTTTCGTTAAGTAAGGATGAGTTTTTTTTTTATCATTCTTAACCTGAAACACCTTTCTACCCTTTTATTTTTCAATAAAATGGTTCTTCCATAAAAATCTAGATTTATAATTTGTTTTTTAATATTTTTTTCGTTATTTTGTGCGGTTATTGTCAAGGTTTTTAAGGCTATTGCTTGTGTCGTCTCAATATGAAAGATTGGTTTTCGCTGCTTGTTACTAAGCTGCACGCCCATTCAACGATAAAGAAATTCGACGTTGTTACACTGCTCAAATCACGATCATTAAACGCTGTGGTATAACCAGCCATACGTATCTCTGGGGCCAATATGTAATCATCAAATACGTATGGCCAGTGGATTTAGCATATAAATTTAGAGGATGTGCCCAAAATTGGAAAAATTGTTTACATAGGGAGGGCAAAGCTACATAGGGCTTAAGGGGAGCAAATGCCCCCTCCTGAAAATTGGAAAAAAATTGTTTACATAAGGGTTTACACCCTTAACCCCTTGTTTGGAATTTATGATACTTAATCATCATACTATCATGCTACCGTTGTAAATATTTATGCCCCCTAATTATATTTTATGTCTCTATTGATGATTTAATTTAACCGAACCTGCCTGGAAGATGTTAGGATCACTGGCCTCGAATCGGACTAGTCGGGCCGCATTCGTCGGCTCCTCGGACGCTTGACTTCTCCTCTCAAAATAAGAAATAAGGTGGGTCGGCGGGGCTTCGTCTGTGGCCGCTCCGATGCCTAAGTTAGTTCCTCCCTGGTAAAAGATAGACCGCTGTGTGGCTTTCTAATATTTTTTGCGTACCTTTCACCGATGGGTCGGTCGGTATTTATAGTATTATATTTTTCCAATCGATGGTGGTAAAGGACTTTTCCCATCGGATGGAGTATTTTCTGCCTTTATCGCTACCGAATTAATAAGGATAATGAGAGAGCAGCCATTGAGGATTATCCTACTTCCTCATCAAGTAGATTCATTTGATTTATCTGATAAGCTATTATCGGGAATTATCCTACTTCCTCATCGGTGAGATTTAAGCGATTTCCATCGACATGGGCTTTTCAGATCGGGCTCCATGTTATCGGGCCCCTCGGGTGAACAACCGCTCGTCATTCATGTCGCACTCCCTGGTGTCTCACTCGGGTTTACCTTCCTCGCTCATGAAAGGGGTCTCGCGCACCTATTTTAAACCCCACGCCGCCCCCCACTCGTACGGTGAGCGTGTGCAAGAGCTTTGCATCGTTTCTCTTGAATCTGATACCACTTCCACTCTGTTTCCAGTTCAAGGCCGGCTTTAGTTGGGCCACGCTCATATGTCTCTTGATAATAATGACTTTTCTGCTGAGCCCATTTCTTCCAAATTCTTCGCTTCTTCTAAGAATATCCTCTCAATCGTCTCGCCTTTGTAAGTTCCCGATTTCGACGCCTTTTGTTTCTCTACGAGTTTGGATTTCCCTTTCCTTAACATTCGCTGCTCGATCATCCGTGCGTAGTTCCTTCGCGCTTTTGTGATATCCGAGGTAGCCTTATGTTTTGTTCCCGACTAGCGTGGTCTTTCTTCCTTGTGCCTTTTCGTTATATAAAACACTAGGGCTAGCTTGATTAGGTCTTGCTCCATTCACTGCTAATTCTACCGGTCCAGTCGCTCTTCTCGCGCATCGGGGGTGACTCGTTGTTCTCGGGTTCAAAGAGGACTCCGTGGCACCTTTGACCGCTCAACCGAGGTTGTTCTTGAGACGCTCCGGGAACCCCCTTTCCCTCTGACAAGGGTAAGGGGAAATCACAAGATTTCAATACCTGGGATCGGAATATCCGGTCACCGTGTAAAATGCTATACGGTGGGACTCCAGCATAGCCAAACCTTGTATGGAAAAACCGCGAGGCGTTATAGGCCCCTCGTGTCCGTGTCCGGGTATCCCCACATTTTCACCTCCTACGTGGTCCACGTGCCCAAGATGGTATTTCTCGTATCTTCGAAAAATGGCCTCCTGCTTCTTCACCCTTTATAAAAAGGGTCTTACAACATTTCAACGCTCGTCTCAACTTTCGCCTACTTGTGGCATTTGATCACGTTGGTTTTCAGTGACAAGTGGTTTTCAAAAGGTTCCGAGTATACTTGTTCGGATCTTTAGTGTGAAGGAAGCCACGAGGCTTTCTTTTATCTCTGCGTGCCAACGCCTCCTCCGATTATCTCGATCTCATCTTCCCATGTGCTTTGGAAGGAGCTGCTTACTTTTCGCCGCTGGCCACAATCGGGAGTACGATCCCTTACTATGATGATACCCGCACTCCACCGGCCGAACCACTCCCGGTGAATCTACGCGGAGCACGCTTGGCTTAGTTTGGCATCTTATCTTTCGTGAAATTATAGGGTGTCTCTAAATTTGCATCGGGTTGTGTGTCTTTCGTGTTCGCCTAATCTCAAATTCAAGACAAAGTCATAAAGCTGAGTCAAGCAGGTCTTCCGCGCACTTACTGAGCTTTATCGTGCCTGATGTTCCCAGTTCTTCAGGTTCGAGGTCCTCCCGTCCCGCTACTTTGAGGCCTTCACCTCCCTCCGTTGTGAAGTTCTCACACGATGGGCCTCCCGTCGTCAAACCTAGTAAGGGAGAGCTTTTGGCTCGAGTGGAGACACTGTCCCGAAGGTCCCGGAGTGTGAAGCGGAAAACTCTGGACTCCCCTGAGAAGGGCCGCCCGTCCTGGGGTAAGGTTCCGAAGTTGGGGACATCTTCTTCCTCATCTTCTACCCATGCTCGAGTGCTGGGGCTAGTGTTGCCGCCTCCGTCCAAGGTTCCTAGAGCCCCAAGTTTGCAACTCCGCTTCGGGTTCTCGTCGCAGCGCCAAAGACTCCGGAAGCGGTCATGCTTCTCGCCTGAGGTCAAGGCTTCATATTGCTGAGTCCTCTCAGGCAGAGCGCAGCCCCTTCGCCGAGCGGAAGAGCAAGAGGAAAAGCCCTAAGCCGACGGAGATGGTGATTCCTCGCTTCAATGCCGAGTTTGCCGGGCGCAGCCCCGCCCATCCTCAAAGAATACGCACTCTCGCAGGCCTGCCATGCCCGGCTGAGGAAGCCTTCAGACTGCCCCTCCAAGTACTGTAGTTCCCGTATTTCATATTGTGTCCGCTTTTATCTTGGGTTTGAGTCAGCGTGGTTGATTTTAAGTTCGCATCTAGCAGTGGCAACTTATCAAGAGTTTCCGCCAAGAGGGCTGATTGAAAGAGGCCACGCCAAAGCCGCCAGAGTCTACAAAGTGAGGGTGGATCATTTTGTTTCGAGAGAGCTGAGTTGGGAAATCAAAGGTAATATGACTGAGGAGGTCGTAGCTATCCGATCTGAGGCATACCACGCCTACGCTTAGCACGGGTTGAGAGGTAGGGAAGAAAGGCCTGGATCGCCTGTGGCGTAGCGGAGGTCGAAGCCAGGGGAGTCGTGAACGGGCCGCAGGCTGCCCTACCGAGCTTCGTGAAGTCGAGCGAGCCGCAATCGCCCCGAACGAGCCGCAGTAACTAGGGAAGAACTGCGGCCGCCAGAGACGAAGCCGCGGTAATAAAGCAAAGGTCGCTTGGGATGGAGCCCACGCGCTTCGAGGTCGCAAGTCTCACAACGCCCGACCGAGGAGTGCCATGGGCTGGGCGGCGACCTCGGGAGGCAAGAAACCTCGGTTGTTTAAAGGGACCCGGCTATAGCTAGCCTGGAGGGATGAGGCCCCGCACCAATGGGCTTCTGGATGGCTCGCTTTCAGCGAAGGTCAAGCAGTAGCCTACCCGGCCTGGATCTAACTTCCGACATCCCCAGCGATGAGGAGGTCAAGAGTCCTTCGCAGACCGCTCCGAGAGCCGTAAACACTCGCTCGGTGTTCCGCCTCCCTCCTTCCTCGACGTCCGAACTCCTTATATACTGCTTGGTTTTTTTTTTTACCCTGGCTTCGAACCCGGATATACAGATTGGCTGCTCTCAATGAAAATGAATACCCCGCTTTCCCACCGCTTTTATCCCTTCTTTTTTTTTTATAACCGCGCTTTGTGTTTCTCCACCGAGCCAGGTCGATCAATGGCTATATGGCTCAGCTCAGCCGGCGCGCAATCGGTGCCTTCAAAATTTGAGTCGCTGAGGCTCCACGGCCGCTCACCTGAGCCGAATCGAATTTTGGGCTAATTTGCCCGAGTTGAGCGCTTGAGCTCTTTGAAAACTCCGAGTCACGGCGCCTCCGCTGGCGACCGCCTAAGTCGAACCGACTTCGCCAGTTTCGCCTTAGCCGAAAGCAAATGAGCTATTTAAAATCGAGCCGCTGAGGCTCCAGCTGGCTAATTCGCCCGAGTTGAACTACTCAAGTAATTTGCCCGAAGGAGCACTGAGCTCTCGAAACCGAAAGCGCCGTCGAGGCCCGTGAAGCACCGCCTCGAAATGAATTGGACTTAGGCTAGTTTGCCCGAGTCGAGCGCTGAAGTATTCAAAATCGAAAGCCGCTAAGGCTTCGTGGGCTAATTACTAAGTTTAACTAACTCGCTAATTTTCCCCGAGTTGAGCAGCTTGAGCTATTCCAAAACCGAGCCGCCGAGGCCCATGGGCTACTAGCCCGAAATGAATCGACTCGGGGCTAATTCGCTCAGAAGCCGAGCGCCAGCTCAAAATCGAAGCGCTAAGGCTCCACGGGCTATTCGCCTCGAAATAATTGACTCGCTCTAATTGAAAGGAGCAGCTTGAGCTTTGAAAATTGAGTCGCTGAGTCTGCGGCTAATCTCGCCTGCCGAATCAATTTCGCTAGTTTGCCTGGCCGAAAGGGGCCAGCTGGTCTAAAATCGAAAGCCAAGTAAGGCCTGCGGCTAATTGGTCGAGCCGAATCGACTTTGGCTAATTCGCCTGAGTGGAGCAGTTGAGCTATTCAAAACTTAGCCAAAACCGTGGGCTAATAGCCCGAGACGGATCGACTCTCGGGCTAATTTGCCCGAAGCCGGCTGAGTTTCAAAATCGAAAGCCGCTGGAGATTCCGCTAATTCGCTCGAGCGAATCGACTTGGCTAGTTTGCTTGAGTTGAGCAGCTGAGTCATTCAAACCGGAGTTGTTGAGGCCTGCGGGCTAATCTCGCAGAGCCGAATCGACTCTTTGACCTCGTATAATCCGCCTGAAACGAATCGACTTCGGGCTAATTGCTTAAGAAGCGAGCGGGGCTTCATTTATTCAAAACCGAGTCAGCCGAGGCTCCGCATAATCCGCCGAAGCCGAACCGAATTCTTGGGCTAATTTGCTCCCGAAGGAGCAGCTTGAGCCTCTCGGTGGAGCCGAGGCTCCACGGGCCGCTCGCCGAGGCCGACCGACTCAAGCACTACTCGAGCGAGCAAACTGAGCTTTTTCAAAACTGAAGCATCGAGCTCTAAAACTAATCCGTTGAGCTTCCGGCGCCGAGGCCTTTCTCAGCCGCTGAGCTTTACAACCGAGCTACCGGGATCTTGCAGCCGAGGCCTTCGAGGCCGCAAGCCTCTACAAACCGAAGTACTGAGCTCCTAGGGCGCCGAGGCATTTCCGAGCCGTGCTTTGCAACCGAGCTATCGAGCTCTGCCGAGGCCTCCTTAGCCGCGGCCCGGCGAACCCGCCCCATCGGGCTCCCCGGGCGCCGAGCCCCTCGAGCCGTTAAGCCTGCAACCGAGCTATTGAGCTCCTGGGCGCCGAGGCCTTCTTGAGTTGTTGTCTGCCAAACCGAGCCATTGGCTCCCGGGCGCCGAGGCCTTCGAAGTTGTTACAGCCGCGAACCGAAGCATTGAAATTCTCGCCGAGGCCTTCCCGAAGCTGTTAAGCCTCGAACCAACCGCGTCTCTCGGGCGCCAGGCCTTCCCGAGCTATTAAGCTCTACAAACCGGAAGCATAAATGCAGCCGTTACCCCACTTCGGAAAGATGCGGGCGCCACGTTAGTTCACGGAGAATCGAAACGATCGTGCGCTTTCTCCGAGTGCCTCGAATTTTTTATAAATGGCGACTTCTTCGCTATGAAGCTCATACTTCGATCCTTCCTTTAAGGCGCAATCGAATTGCGGTGCAATAAGGCCAAGGCCTGGTCGCCTCTGCAGGGGCCGGCCTCGAATTCGGGTTTGGCCCGGCGGGACCTCCCCGCCCGTGGGAGCTGTGTGTTTTTCCTCAGTCTCCCCTTTATGGGAGTTATGTGTTATTCCCTAGCTCCGTGTTAGAATGCGTCTCGAGAGAGCGATGCATTTTAGTACCGCTTTCCATTTTCTCCTTTCTTCTCTTCTTCTTTCTTCTTTCTTCTTCTCCTCCTTCTTTTCATTCCTCTCCTCTCTTTCCTTTTCCTTCCTCCTTCCCCCTTCTCATTCGCACTCTCTCTCCCTCTCTCTTTCCCCTCTCTCTTTTTTTCTCTCTCTCTCTTGAGATTTTTTTTTTTGAGGGAACTGCTTATACTGTTTATTTCCGAGATGTAAGGAATGACACTGCATTAGGACCAATTGTACCTTACTGCAATAAGAACAATATATTTTTTTCTAAGGCATGAATTTCCAGGTACTCGATGTATGTAACTTTCTCTTTACATTCCCCCGTCTGGAAATGCTTTACCGACGCCTGGGGCTTTTTGATGTATGAGGATACTAAACAGAATAATCCATAAACAAACATATCGTTATCTCGAAAGTCAGATACTCTTTATTTTAATACAATCCGAGGTCTATTGGTAAAACGCTTTTAGGTGCCTCACATTCAAGCATGAGGCGTAATTTTCCTTCTTCCATCTAGAGTTCAGAGTTGCAGGTCCGATGACGCTGAGATACGATGTAGGGCCTTCCTCAAGGCCCCGCCCATTTGCTAGATTTTTCCTCGCTGGCAGGAGCTTTTTTAAGACTAGGTCGCCTAGCTTGTAACTCCTAGGTTTGACTTTTTGATCGTAGTACCTCGTCGTCTTCCTTTGATAGTCTTCCGTACGCTTTAGGACCTGCTCACGCTTTTCGTCTAGGAGATCTAGGTTCAAGCGGAGAGCCTCTTCGTTATGTTCCACTCTTGCCAATTCAATCCTGTGGATTTTTTAATCCGATCTCGGATGTGGGCTACCGCCCCGCTCCGAAAGCCGTGGCGAATGGGGTTTCCCGAGTCACTAACTTGCGCCAGAAGTGTTCAGAGGCCCATAACACTCCTGGGAGGTATTCTACCCATTTGCCTTTTAAGATCCTCTCTAACTTAGTCTTTAACGCCGCTGTCTCCGCTGATGGTGACTCGTCAGCCCATTAGATCGCGGGATGAAATGGGGACGAGCAGTAGTTCTTGATCCCGAAGTAGCACAAAAATCCTCGAACTTAGATCGCTAAATCAGCTTTCCATCAGTTCTAGGGACACCAGCTCTCGATACCAAACTCAGAATTATGGAACGCCAAACGGTTATGTATTTTCCATGCTCAGATAGTAGCCAAAGGTTCACTGCCCATTTGGTGAAATAATCCACCGCCACGGCGATAAATTTGCACTGCTCACTCTAAATGGGGCAGTAGGCTCCACATGTCCAACCCCCACCATTGAAGGGCTAGGCTTCAGGATCGACGTCAAAGGCTCTACTAAAGACGAGAGATTTCGTCAGTTTTGACAACTTGCATTTCCCGACTATCATAAGGCCTCTAAGCAGCCAGCAGCGCAGTATCCTTAGGTTCAAGGCTTTCCCACCAATGCCCGAGCCCGAAGGTGATTTCAAATACTCCTTCATGCACTTCCCAAGACGTAGGCCCACGCTCTTCCCGCGATGCACTTAAGGATGGGTGTGAAAAACCGCGCTTGTAAAAGCCCCTTTATGAATAGTAAACCCGTCGACCTGGCCCCAAGCTTAGAAGCCCTTTCTGCTCGCCTGCAGCAATCCTTTTATTAAGTAGTCCCAAAATGGGGTCCATCCAAATATCGACATGATCTGGGAGACCTCCACATTGAGTCTACGGAGGGCTCATGCAGGTGCCCCGACAAGCCGCCTACTAAGATCTTCTCGGGAGGTCAAGCTCAGCTTGCTAGGTGTTTGCTCCTGGAGTTCTCCACTCTAGGTATGTATCCGACTTTGAACTAGCAATTTTAACTTCTTTTCGCAGAATTCCCGCACCTTTTAGGTATAGGATCATTTTTCACCTTTCGCCCTCAGAGAGGGCGCCTTCTATTTCGCTTTACTACCACCGGGAGTCGCAGAAGAACTCCAAATTCGGTCCACTCCACAAATGGGCGAGGTGTTGAGTCCAACGATGACGGCTCGTACTAGGCCTCGTTGTTGGAGGCTTGAAACCCAAATCGGAGTACATACTCGATATCTATTCCTTCCGGGGAGGTTAGGATTAAGCCGGCCCCGCTTCCTTGGGCATTGTCGGCCCCATCTACGGATAGCTTCCAAATGTGAAGGTCGGGCGTTGTTTGAGTATCCTTGGCAAGTTCTGCCGAGGTGAATTCCATGATGAAGTCCGCCAAGACCTACCCTTTTATTGCAATTTTCGCTCAGATCATGTCGAACTCGCAACTCTACGTGGCCCACTTCATCGCCTCCTTCCCGAGGTCTCGGTTTGTGTAGCACTCTGTTTCATCGTGCATTTTGTTGGGACTTTGTGTGAGCTGAAAGCAAGGGCGAGGCTTCGGGGCTACTGTGAACTAACGCCGATTAAGCCCATCCTTGATACCTTCTCCCGCACCTCTCGTGGCTCGGCCGCACAAGAGATCGATGTCGATTTCATCCTTGTCTCCATTAGGACCGCGCCGGCTGAGAAACTAAACGCCGTGCATGCAGTGAGCAATTCTCCTTCGTGAGGGCTTACCGCATCGGAGGGAGAGCTAAGCAAGTCTTCACCGAATGCTTCTTCGCAATGTGGATCCCATTGAAAAGATTTCTTTAGAACCTGCAAGAAGGGATGACATTTATCGCTGGCCTTGGATACAAATCGGCTTAATGCGGCTATTCTTCCAAAGCTTAGACGCGGACCTCCTGATGTTGACTAAGGGCGTATGTCAAGCACTCGCCTTTATCTTATCTACTGGGCCTCGATTCCTCGGGTTGTTGACTATAAAACCCAAGAATTCCAAATTGAGACTCAAAGCGCATTGGGCTGGATTCAACTTCATGTTGTAATTTCCTCGATCCGGGAATGTTTTACTGTGTGTGAGCTATGTGGATCTTGGCCGAGGTTGATTTCACCAACATGTCATCTATGTATACCTCCATGGATGCCCTTATTTGCTTCTGGAACATCCTGTTCACCAATCTCTAGTAGGTGGCTCCTGCGTTTTTTAGCCCAAAGGGCATTACTCGATAGCAATAGGTCCCTTGCCCCGTGACGAATGAGGTCTTCTCTTGGTCGCCGGGATCCATGTTGATCTGGTTGTAGCCTGAGAAAGCATCCATGAAACTGAGGAGTTCATGACCAGTTGTGGCATCTACAATGAGGTCGATCCGTGGTAGAGGGAACCATCTTCGGGGCATGCCTCAAGATGCCGCTTAGTCGATGCGCAGTCGCCCACTTGCCATTTGCTTTTTTAACGAGTACGACGTTGGCCAACCATTCAAGATACTCACTCTCCGACGCCTCACCCAGAGCGAGCCGTCGACCTCCCGTTGATCAAGTCTCTTCCTAGCAAAGCTCCTTCTTTTTTGCTTGACTGGTTTGAAAGATAGACTGACGTTTAGTCTGTGAGTAATTATAGCGGGATCCATTCCTCCCATATCCACCTGCATCCATGCGAAGGCGTCCTTGTTCTATTTCAAGAATTGAATAAGGAGGTGTCTGAGGTCTTCTGCTAGTCTAGAGCCGATGTAGGCGAGGTGTTCAAGGTCGTCATCCAACTGCACAGGCTCCAGCTCTTCCGAGGGCTCAGGTCGGGTATTTACCTCGTCACGCATGTCGAGCTCGTCCATGTATACGCTTGTCGGTAATCGCTTGCTTCATGGACGCCGAAAATTTCCTCTCGCCACGTGCTGGTCTCCTCGAACCATTCCTACGCCACCTGTGGTAGGAAACTTGATCACCATGTGGTAAGCGGAGGGGATGGCCTTTATGGCGTTGAGAGAGGGTCTGCCCAACAACATGTTATCAACAGATGGGGCATCTACTATGAGAAACTTTACCGCTTAATGTCATGGTGGGGACTCTAAAGTGAGCACCAATCATTGGAGCCCAAAGGTGGCACTTTCCGTAGAATCCTCAAGCAGCGAGGCCGACTGCTCCAAGCCCTCCGATGCCCATCTTATCGAAGGTCGGTTTAGAAGATGATCACCTAACTCCCATTATCGACCAGACCCGATGGATCGCTTTCTTTGTTAGCCACAACTCCGCCTCTTATCACCACAAAGGATCGCCATGGGGATGTCGCATCCCTCCAGTCCCGAACCGAACGCTATGGTCGTGCCAAGCCGCAGGCGCTTGACACCGTCAGATTTCCATCACCTCCTGACCTCGATGCCACGCAAATGGGCTTTCCTAGCAGAGCTAGACTCCCCTCCTCCTGCAAATCCTCCCGAGATCACATGGATTTCCCGCGTTGTCAGGCCGAGTCGTTGTCCGCGAGGGGTGGGCGTGTGGCTACCCACCCCAGCCTTCGATGCTACGGTCAGTGGGAGATATCCGCGCCGAATCAAATATTCTATCTCCTTCCTGAGTTGTATGCAATCATCCGTCCAATGCCCGTGGTCCCTATGGAACTCACAATACTTGGTGTTATCTCTTTTAGTAGGGTCTGACCTCATCTAGGACGGCCATCCGTAAACTCAGCCAGGTTGTACCGCAGACAAGACTCATGATATCGCGGGCGCCCCAAAACTTGATAGGCGTTTTTTTTTATGGGTATATAAAATTATTCAAAAAATATATAAAAGAGCGCCGGTTCCGCGCAAGTATACGCTGTCAAGTAATAAAGTGTACCGGCACGGATATCGATCCACAGGAAAATGGGGATGCTATGCCAAAATTATAATGCTTCTCTAATATCCAAACTAACAATTGTGATAGTAAACAAAATTTAAACTAAACTAATGAAATTTCTAAATGTAACTAATGAAGTTCACAACTAAGGATACCAAAAGATGATAAATTCCTAGGGTACTTGGTGCAATTGGACAATCCTCTTAGGATCTGGGGTTAAAATTCTACTCTATCAAGCTTCATTTAAAATGCTTCCAAGCAACTCTTGTCTAATTTAATTATAAGCCTCCCTCGAGGTCAGAATAATCCACAACTAACTAGGTCTTTGCTTCTCAGCTCAACCCTAAGCACAAAGATGCTTTAAGATCCAAAAAGTCTCACACGCCTCCTAATTACCGATAATTTCTACACTACCAAAGTTAATTAGGTCGATTCATCTATGCGTTCAGTTCTTTCTTTACTCCTTCTCAGATCTTGCAAAGAACCACTCACCATTACATTGAGATTAGCCATAAATCAATATGTAAATAGAACCAAGTATGAATCAAATAGAGGTATCTACAAGAAAAATAGAAACTGAACATTAACAAATAGATATAAACCTCATGTTCAATATACAACCAAAACCCTAGATCTACAAATTTAAAGCATGATAGAGGTTTGATAAGATCATAAACTTAGGATAAAAACAATACGAAAAGAGGAAGAAGAAACTATAATGATCAAATGATGGTGAGTCTCTTGATTTTCTTCCACAAATCTCATGGTCTTCTCCCAAACCTTCAAAAACAGCCTCCCAACCCCTCCTTGGTCCCAAAGTGTGGACAGTCCTCTTCGAGCGCCCTCGCCTCCCGCCCCTTTCGGGTTTGAGCTTAAACCTCCATTACGGCTTCAAATCGCTAAAAATCCACCCAAAACCGACTCGAACGTCGCAGTCAGCAGCAACGTCGCACCCCGGGATGCTCTGCTTTCACAACGCCGCGATTCGGTTCTCAACGTCGCGACGTGCTTACAGTCCCTGTTTTTCCAACTTCATAAAGCCATATAACTTTGTCATACGAATCTGAATATCAGTGTTCTTGGTACTGCTGGCTCTGAAGTGGATCCATCCATATACACTGATTCAATATAAGCTCATATGATGTCTGGAAACGTCAAAATACGTAGCTGCTCTGTTGAAGGTGCTGCAATGTTTGCTGATTTTCTCTTAAAGTTTTGGAACTTCTGCATAACTTCTTTGTTCGAACTCCAATTTTGGTGTTCTTGGTATCCCTGGAAAGATCTTGAAGTAAAGAATCCATCAATATATGGCTTGATGCAATAGGAGCTCATATGATGTCTGAAAACATCAAAATGCAGTAGCCTCTCCTGTTGCTTCTATAGCAGTTTTTCCACCAATTTTGCACAATTCCACCAAATGGATGACTTGATCATAAGTGTGAACTTTTAGAGCATTAGGGCACTTATTTAACACAAAAACACTAGAAAAACTAACTAAAGCAGAGGGATAAAATGAGGATTTAAGATACTCATCAGGGGGGTAAACCGCCAAGGTGAATATCATTGTCACGTCAGACCGAGGTGGACCCAAATGACCCTAAGGTTTCCCCGTCTCCTTTCGTGGACCGTCTCTGCCTTTGGGGTCCTCTCTCGATCTCTTTGTCTCTTAGGGCTCCCTTCCCGTCACTCTGTCGGCCTCCCGCTTCTTTATGTGGGCTGAAGAAGTGACACCCAAATCCCGGTCCGCTGACTAATTCACAACCCGCGGAACACCTCCGTGAATGCCTGGGTGACCAGACATCTCTCGACGAAAATCACAGAGCCTCCTCAGACGTAGAGCTCCCACCCTTAGTACATAACATGTCCCAACACAACCCAACCACCACATAGGGGTCCAAATGAGAGTAAATAATGGCCACTTGGGCCCCCGAGATCATCATCACTCCCAATATATCCCTAATCCAAATACATATCTCATGGTTCAAGAGTTGATAATTCACTCTTATACAAACATATATCAAAATTCTAGAATTCTAATACATGTATACATAATAAGACCAAAGCCACAACCCGGCTTTCTTCTAAAACTCGGCCTCTATGATGAGCGTCATTCTCGTACGCCCCGTGACCAAAATAATATCCCTCGACAAGGTGAGCTAATGCTCAGTAGTGGAATCACCCTAATTGGGCTACTCTCCACCTAAGTGCATATGCAATGCTCCAATGAAAACATACATTCAAGTAAATGCGTGATCCTACTTGAATGTCTATATGATCAACTCATATCCCGAGTCCTCACCGACTCCCTCACACTTGCCTGCTTCAATGATGAGAACCTTATTTCAACAAAGATGTTTGTTTTTATTTATGGACAACCCTTGATACAAGTATTGGACCCGATCCCGATATGTTATATTTAGTGGACTACTCCTCCGATGTATATCACTGGGCCGATCCACGATTGATATTTTATATGGACTAATTGAGATAATTATTATTATTTAGTTAACCTCCGAAACCATTCTCTCAAGAATTTCATGCACTCAATTCTATCAATTTGGGGAAAAAGTTCTAGTAGTGCATATGGAATGCATGATGCCAATTCCACACTATATAACACATGTAAATATATAATAATGCATATATTCACATAATTTAAATCACACAAACATGTCATGTAATTTCACAATTCATTACACCAAAAATTAAAGTTCACTTTGGCTAATTATCAAACACGAGCAATTCAACTTGAATTACTCAACCAAACACATTATTTCAACAATATTTTGTGAACTCTATTCTATGAACGCTGAAACCCTTGGTTATTGTTCTGCAATCACCAATCATCTGCTCACTTTGTAAACCTGGGGAATTTCATGGACATTTCCGCCTCATACAAACTAATGGTTACGATTTACTCCATAAATTTTCATACACACCCAACCAGTCCCCAATAGCCACTACCTGACCGCTTCAAAATGTCCCAAAATTCCACAATTCAACCCAAATTTCAATCACCAAACGGTCGCTCAAGCTCTAAACCAAACATTATAAAACACTTAAATAAAGTAAAACCCAAGTAGGATAAATCCTCTACCTCACGGAGTTTGTCGAAAATCTCCCAAACCGGTGTCCACTGCAGCTCCTCCGCATGTAGAAAGCGCCTTTCCTTCTGCCTCTAAGACTTCCACAATGGACGCTTCAAGATTTTAGAGAAGTCTCTCTCTCTCTCTCTAAACCTTCAAACCCATAGCCCCTGTAAGTCTCCCCCTCCCAGCATGTTTTTTTTGGCCTTTTCAATTTGAAGGAGACAATCATCGTAGCTTGTTTCATTTCTTTCTAACTTAAAATTTAAATAATGACCATTATGTCCCTAAGCTTCGATTTTCGACATTTTGCACCTATCTCGACTCAGTCCATTTTCATCATTTCTACCTACGCCATTTATGGTACACGAAAGGCGTGTTATATGTGACTTTGTCATATCGAATATCGCTTACTAAGACTGAAACGTGATACCCTCGAAAACGTGTCAACCTCCGATTGTCTCTACCCAAACGAAATCTCGACGTGTTAGCTAGATTTCGCGAGACGATTCCAACAAAGGAAACTGCCATCATCCGAGATCTAGAGTAATAAATTCGATTGGACGAAAATTACGATTTCGGGCCTTGTTCCAAATTCGAAATTTCTCTAGTCTTGGCGTAAGAGCTTCCTTTCTGGATATCAAGGCTTCACCGATTATGTAATCCGCTTAGCCGAGCACCTCCGCGATGCTCACTTGGGGATTCTTTAAGATGGAAAACATCACCTGACCGCACTCCTAAATTCGGCGATGAACGCTGGATACGAACTCCTGTCCGGGTATATCTACTTTCAAGGACTCCGGGCATTGAACCTTGGACATAAGATCTCGGCTTTCTTTATAGCTCGCTTTTATGGTCAATTAGATGATAACTCTATTTCCTCGTATGTTCGCTCCAATGAAATGGGAGACTAACGACATGGAGAGCTCCTCTAAACGAGGAGATTGATCACGGTGGAAGCCCAAGAACCAAGTCAACGCCTCGGGCCTTCAGCCGTGATAGCGAAGCCTCAGACCGAGACAAAAAGATCCCTGGGAGCACCATGTAGCTCCATCCGATTCTTATAAGTGTTAAGATGATCGACGGGATCTTTGGTACCATTGAACGCTTCTATTTGCGGCACTCTGAACCTCGCTGGAAGGGGGAAGTGGAGCAACTTCTACCGTGAACTGGGACCCGCCTTGTTGCACCAGGTGTACATAGAGTCGGAGCTCGGGCCCTACCACTCTTCATGGGCCGAGCCCCGTTTGAGGTCTCTTTAAACCTCTGGGCTCCATGATCGCCCCATTCCCTTGGCCGGGAGGGGGTTTAGTTCTTCGTTTCCAACTTGCTCCCCGAGTGTTGCTTCGTGGCCCTCTTCTCCAGGGGTTAGGTGTGGTCCGTGCCTCGGCCTCGGCTGGATTCGTCGCTGGTAGCACCTCGGGACCGCGAGGTATGGTCAGCTCTTCATTGGGGTGATGCCAGGCCTTCCCGAAGCCTGTCGCGATCTCCCGTGGGCATCAGGATCACCGTGAGTTGCCTCTAACTCTCCTATCATAATGCTGTTGGTGAGGCATGGGCGCTCCACCTCATCCGTGTTGTCTTGTACCGCTTCTAACGCCGGGAGGTCGGGCTTGTCTACATCGCTCGGGCCGGTCTTCAGATCTCGAGGATTAGCGCTGTTCTACTTGTGTCTGAAAGGATACCATCACGAGAGGTCAACGTTTGTAAAGGAACTCGCCGTTCTACGCATCTTATCGCCAACTGATGATGTCTTTTCCAATCGAACTCGGGCTGAGCGTGTTGGAAACGCTTGCCCGAATCGACTTGTCAAGCAGCCTACCGTTGGCTCGACATTTGACTCCTCTCGCAAAATAAGAAAGAAGGTGGGTCGGCGGGCTTCGCCCTCTCGCGGGCCGCCCGATGCTTGCTTCGGCCCTCCCGAGAGAAAAAAGAGGATCGCTAGAGGGGCGAATATTTCTCGCATATCTTCACCGGCCGGAAGGCCCCAGATTTATAAGATATATTTTCCCAATCGATGGTGGTGCGATTCTTCCCATCGGATGGGGTATTTTGTCGTTATCGCACGACACGTAGATAACAGGAACAAATATCGAGGGATTATCCTACTTCCTCATCAGAGATTCGGTTTGATTTATTAGATAAGTCGTTATTGAGAATTATCCTACTTCCCCATCGCAGATTTAAGTCGATTTACGCGACATGAGCCTTTCAGATCGGGCCCATGTTATCGTCTGCAACGAACTGGCCTGCTGGCCGGTGCCGGACTCCAAGGCCCCACCGCTACCTTTCCGGGCTTTGTGGAGTGGGTCCGCGCCGCCATTTTTTAAACCCTATCATCTATCATTGGCTTTAAGCCGATTTATTGTGCTATTAATCTGGATGTTGCGTCATCCTTTAGAGTTTTTAACGAATTTGATTATATGTTTTTATCAAATGTATTATTAGTTTGAATTAATAAAATTATTCTCTTTAAAAAAAAAAAAAAACATGATATGATGGTAACTTGGTGATTAGAGCTTTTAGTATATTAAAAATTGTAGAAATGGGTAATTTTTTGGAAAAAGTTTTAGTCGACTATTAGTTCCGTTTGGAATCGGAAAGTATATAGAGTGGAAAAATTGAAGGAAATAAATTTGGAGGAAATTTTGATGAGATATTACAAATGACTGTGTCGAAATTGATTAATTATTTTGATTTAATTACATGAAGATAAGTTTTAGTCAAAATCAGTTGATTCCAAATTAGATTATTTTATTCGTACATTATAATTGGATAATATATTACTAATTTCAATTGATAAAAGATACATACTTTTCAATCATATGATTTTAGATGTCTATAGATTTGAGAAAAATAAGAGAATATAAAGACAAAGAAAAGAAAAGAAAAGAAAAAATGAAGGGAGGGAAGAAGAAAAATCTTAATTCTTAGATAAGATGCTTATTTTAAATTTTGTTTTCATATTTGCATTTCTTTTGCTAGAAATAAAAATTTTAAATATATATAAATTTTAAACCATTTTCATTTTATTTTGAATGACTTGAAACAAATTTTCTTGAGAACCGTGTTGTAAATTTATTATAAATTTTGGTCTTGTTTGAATAAACCGTTTAATTAAACACTTATTTTATAAGAGTTTATTATATGAGAGTTTATGTTACAAGTATTTTATTCAATAAATTATTTGTATTTTGATGTATATTTTAAAAAGTATTTATGTATCATTTGAAGGTATTTGAATGCATTACTACACAAACACTTATAATAGCTGAAATTATTGAAAATATCATCATAAACACTTGAAAATTATAAAATTAACGTGTTTTGATAAATAAGCACTTGTCATAATTTTTTAAAAATTAAAAACAAAATAAAAACTAAAGAACTAAAATTAATATTATATATCATGAAACCATGATAAAAAATAAAATATAGATTCACTATATACTGAAAGCATTTATCATTCACCTGTAATCTCTAGTATAAAAAATAACTAATGAACCATAATCTCCTCTTCAATTTTCTTTCATATGCATCAAAGAGATTGTAAAAACTAAAATATTTTAGGTTTTTTTCCTTCATTAAAATTTTTAATTTGGATTTTTTCTATAAATTGAAACATGATATACCACGTACTCATACTATCTTGGTGCCAAGAAACGTGACTAAGACAAGCCTGTGCCTCGGTATGAAGACTCATTTGAGGTGCGTGCTTTTGCATCACAGACTTACCCAAGATAAATAAAAATTATCTATCTCACTAAATATTGTCTATATTTTTTATCTAATAATAAAATAAAATAAAATAAAGGAAATAACATTAAACATAAAAATCAAACATCAATAATATTTATCATCATCAAAAACATTTCCAAAACAAAATAAGAAACATCATTGCTTCCCATCATCATAAAAATTTAAGTTTAAATGTAAATAAACATCATGATTGCAGATCAAATTCTAAATAAAGAAAATCATAATCAATAGAATTTTTTTTTCTATTTTTTAATTATGTCAGTTTTTTTTTTTTCAAAATTCTTAATAATTTTTTTTCAAAAAATTTAACTATTTTTACATAATTTTTCGGAATTTATTTCATTATTTTTCATATTTTTTCCTATTTTTATATAATTTTTCAAAAAATTTACTTATTTTTTACATAATTTTCATAATGTTGTTTTCATTTTTTCATTATTTTTCATAAGGAAATTTTTGTCATTAAGATTACTCCATTTCTCCTACCCATTCCCCCCCTTGCTTGGCCCTTCCTCTAAGGGGTTGTTATGTAACAAGTGCATAATGTCCATGGACCACGGGGAACGTCCATGGATTTTATCATCAACTTGATGAATTAATTTCAAGATATAAGGCTTTCCTATTATAACAGGTTGTTCAAAAGGATCTCCCATTCTTCCATCAAATATTTTGCTTTTGCTCGGATACTTGGGTTCAAATACCCATGGATTTGTTGTTTGCTTATTAGCTTTATATAATTCAGAAAACACAAGTTTTCTTGAAGCATCTCGTTCATAATTCTCATCAAAAGGTTCTATTCGATAATGTCTTTCTAGGAGACCCCACGCTAACCCCATCTAGCATTCAAATATCTATCCTACATTCATTGGTGACGGTACTTCTAATGGGTTAAAGACCATATCAATAGGTCATCCATCTTGCAAATAAGGCATATCTTGTCTATGTAAAATTTTGGAAATGATGCCCTTATTTCCATGTCTTCCAACTATTTTATCACCTACTTTGATTTCACGTTTCTGTAAAATATATACGCAAATCATTTCTAGATTATAACTAGAACTACCTTTTTTCTGGATCCATCCCACATCAATAACTCGACCTCGACCACCTATAGGTAGTTTTAGGCAAGTTTCCTTTTGAAGTGATTGACCAATGCCAAGTATGGCTCAGACAATCTATTTTTCGAGGCATACGATGATTTCTTGTCATCCTATGCCAGCAATTTACCTACTAAAATATCGTCTGTCTCCACCCCATATCCCAGTATCACAATTCCATTTTTGTCTAAATTGCTGAGTAAATGTGCTTCTAAATGCGATATTCTATTAGCGATCCTTTAGGGGCCTTAGCTTGTCACATGGGTCTGAATTTCATATTTCTGTATGTAAAAAGAAGTATGAATATCTCCATATATCATACACTCACTAATGAGTACCGCATCTCCGCACTGTAACCTTCCACTAAGATATAAGTCACTAATACTGCCATAGCTTCTTTGGTTTCCACCGTAGCCGCCCCGGTCTCGCTAAAATTTGTCTATTTTAGCGCTAAGGTTGCAGTTTTTTATCTACAACTTATTTTGGGCCACTCTCATATAAAGATTTTCGATAAAATCAGGATGCTTCTAAGAAATTATAAAAATAAATAGCTTATGACCTCACTATAATCGCTTTTTAGCTTATTTCAATAAAAAAAAAAACTTATAAAAAAAAAACTCAAAAAAGCTTATACAAAATACCAAAACTTGTCATCTTAATGACAAAAATGTCTTTGTGAAAAATAATGACAAATATAGAAAACAACTTTCCGAAAAATTATGTAAAAAATAGTTAAAATGTTTGAAAAATTATATTAAAAAATAGGAAAAATTATGAAAAATAATGAAATAAATTCTGAAAATTTATGTAAAAATAGGTAAATTTTTGAAAAAATTATGTAAAAAATTTTGAAAAAATAGAATACAAATTCCGAAAATTTATGTAAAATTTTTGAAAACACTTATTAAAAAATATGAAAAAATCTGACATATAATTAAAAATAGAAAAAAATTCTATTAATGATGAGAATAATTATATTGATGATGATTTTCTTTATTTAAAATTTGATGCAAATCCATGAATGTTTATTTTGGATGAGAAATACTAATGGTATTTGTTATTTTGTTTTGGAAATGTTTGTGATGATGGGAAACACTAGTGATGTTTGATGTCATTTCTTATCGTATTTTATTATTGCATAAAAACTATGTAATAATATTTAGCCGATATATATAATTTTATTTGTATTAGGTAGGTATGCATCACTTAAAAAATTCGCTGCCTCAATGCTGTTTTCCGTTTCAAGGCTTCATGTCTTTTGCGCCTCAAAGGCTGCCTCACGTTCTTAAATAATTACATGAAGATACTGTATATCACGTTCTAATTTATATAAAGCATCCAAATTAAAGATTTTAATGAAGAAAAAAAAACCTATAATATTTTAGTTTTTATAAGCTCTTTGATGCATATGAAACAAAATTGAAGAGGAGAGTATGATTCATTGGTTATTTTTTATACTAGATATTACAAGTGAATGATAAATGTTTTCAGTATATAGTGAATCTTTACTTTATTTTTAATTTTTATTATGGTTTCATGATATATATAATATTGATTTTTAGTTTTTTAGTTTTTAGGCTTTTTAATTTTTTAAAAATTATGACAAGTGCTTATTTATCCAAACACTTCAATTTTAAAAATGTTTATGATGGTCTTTTCAATAATTTCAGCTATTATAAGTGTTTGTGTAGTAATGCATCAAAACACCTTAAAATAATGTATAAACGTTTTTTAAAATATGCATCAAAACACAAATAACTTATTGAATAAAGTATTTATGACATAAATTCTCATCTAATAAGCTCTTATAAAATAAGTACTTAATTAAGTTATTTACCCAAACAGGGCCTTAATGCATTTACCTGTCAAACCTGGGCTTTTTGATGCATACAAGAATTTTTGTTTGAACGTTAATACATAAACTAATGAAATACTTAGGGGTTGTTTGTTTTTTGACTTAATGCTAAAAGTTGAATAGCTTTCAGCATTAAGTTGTTTGTTTTTTAAAATTTTTACAACTTATTGCTGAAATTTTTTAAAAAATTTCTAAATAGAAAAAATGAAAATATTTGGTTTTTTCTATTCAAAAAAGTTATTTTTCACCAAAATAAGAAAACTTCTCATCATTGCCTAACAAAAAGAAGCTACAAGAACACTCACTACAGTGATGACAACTGAGGGTTTAGACTGAGTGGCTCGCCCGACCACCGTTTATTTTTTCAATTTTCAAACTTGTCTTATTTAAAAAATTAAACGGGGCCGGGTGGGGATAGGAAAATTCTCAAATCCGCTCTGTTTACATTTTATTTTTGTTTTTACTTTTTATTTTTAATTTTTTAATTTTACCTTTTTATTTTTATTATATTAAAATTAATATATTTCATAAAAAATAAAAATATTATGAATTTTTATAAATTATTTATTGAAAACATTCTAATTATTATTATTATTATTTATATTAAAGAAAAAAAATAAAATAATAAAAATATATTTAAAATATAATCGAGGTAAGACAGGAGTAATAATACATAAACCCACCCCGAACTCATCTCGGATTTGAAAAAATGAGTCCAAACCCGCTAAAAACCCTATTACAATTAAACCAAACTAGTTCTATTAAGAATGGGGTGAGGTGGGAACCCGAAATAATTCGTTTCATTGTCATCTCTACTCACTATCCAATGTTAAAAAAACAAACAATTTAATACTTAATAATATTGAGTACTATTCTATATTAAGATAAAAAAAAAAAAGTTATATTCAATATTAAGTTAAAAAAATAAATGCCATCTTAGATTATCTCGATTACATGATAAAATGACCAGTTTTAATATTTCATATAAGGTTTTTAAAACTTTTTTTTTTATAAACTTCTCTATAAAACTTGTTAAAATAACTTATTGAAAAATGATTGTTCACTGCTCTAGGCCCAAAATGAATAAAATTGGGACTCTAATTTGGGCTCGGGCTTCGTTTCAAATCCCTTGGACCCACTTGTAATAAGCTTTTAAGCCCAATAAGGCCTTGCCCACTTACTAATAGGTTTCTTGAGAGTTCCTAGCTTAAAATAGAGTTGGAATACGAAATATAATAAGATATTACATTTCATATCGTCCATAAAAATTATTGATTTGTTATTCTGCTCGAACTCAATCGAGTTTTTTTTTAATATTTGAAACTTAAATTGAAAAATAGTTATATTACTAAAATTGACTTAATTAAATTCGAATTAATTAAAAAAATTAATAAATAATTATACTCGAAATCGACTCAAGTTTTAAGATTTTAAGAGTTATTTATATAGTAATGATATAAAAAGTAAACTGATTTGAATAACAGGTAGGCTAAAACCCTAGTCGCTGTACTCGCTTAGCCACGTTTTAAAATTTTCACCTTTATCCAAAATTCGTAATACGAAAATTTTCAACTATTATAATCTTGCCATTTCGCAGTGCCATGCCGACTTGAATTGGTTAAAATACGCTTTCATTTTCAACCCCATTTGGTTGAATTTACTCCAAAACATGAAACAACTTTACCTCGCTTTCCGATTCATATATAAAACGCTAAAATAATAATCTATTTTTCTTGCTTTCAAAATTCATTATCTTATTCTCGTAATCCAACGCGCTTCTCGCTTTTCTAAAAGTCATCAGATAAAAATGTAAAATTTTCACCTACTAAATTAATCTTTATTTTTTTTCTCTCATCTTATTCTTTCTAGTCATTTTTCTTAAAACAAGGAAGGGTGGTTTTTTTTTTGCCTGAAACCATCCCTCTTTATCTCTTTTATACCATTTTTCTTTTTCAATAAAATTGTTCTTCCATAAAAATATGAATTTTTACTTTGTTTTTTCTTATTATTATTGCTGCCTTTGTACAAATTACATTATAATATCTTAATACGACTCGCTTAGCTTTCATCGTCTTTGCAGAGCTTTTACATGGGTGAGTTATTTGAACGATAAAATAAATTCAATCAAAACATCAAATCAAATCATGGGCTGCGAGATGCCGTAGACCAAAAAAGCTCATATATACATACCATATATAATTATTAAATGTAGGTATGAAGTTCGATTCATAGTGCTATTAACCTGGATATTATATCATCATTTAGAGTTTTTAACGAATTTGATTATTTGTTTCTATTGGATGTATTGATAATTTGAATTAATAAAATGATTATCATTTCAAATATATATATGATGTTTTTTCAACTTGAACTGACTTTGTTGGCATTAATTGCTGTGTTAGTCCGTCGACTCGATGACTGCTCTCATGCGAAAACAAAGAACAAAAAGCGACGATTTGCGACGCTTGTTCGTTGCCTAAGTCAGTTCCTTCATATGGAAGAAAAGATCAATTGCTTAAGGAATGTGTTTTCAAGGTGATATGTTCGCTGCATCTTCACTTACGAGGCTTCGTCTCGCAGATTTATAATTCACGATCACGACAACTTTCTAATCGATTATGATATCAATAATATGTTTTCTAGTTGGATAATGACACAGAATAATATCTTTCCATGTTGGAGGATGATACAATATTTCTCACTACGTAGTATTCTTTCCTTATCGTGAAACCAATTAATAGCAGATAATTGATCGACACACCGGAATATCTTTACTTTCCCGATTGGTAGAGACGTGCTGCTTTTCCCCTAATACGATTCCTCAATACAATTCTCTAAAGTGCGCAATCGCCTGTTGGGCTTATATTCGTGATATCATCACAGCCTATCATAAGATTTCAGTTCTCGTTCTTTTAATCCCTTTTTAGACTTACGTCTTGGGTCTACGCACCTATTATTTAAAAATCTCATCAATATATATATCAATATATATATATATATATATATATATATATATATATATATATATATATATATATATATATATATATATATATATATTGATGGTATAAATATAATTTAATAAATAATAAAATAATAAAACTCGATTAAGCTTAGGAAGAGCTCTAATAAGATATTATGATACTTGACAAGCTACTCGAATTCGAGTTCTATTCAATTAACTTTAAATTAAATTATAATATTTTATTAATCGATGTCAAATAATTTGGCTCATTTACAACCCTTACAATAGATCGAATATTTAATTCGGGGGATGTGGCTTCCCCTATGCACAAACCGGCTCCGCCGTGTTTATAATAACAATATTTTCTAAAACTTTTACCTCATTTTCTATTTGAATTATGCAACCTAGACATAGTTGACTATTGTTCCATCCAAAGCTTTTGATGACTTTTGTATCCTAAGGCTAAGAGAAATATAGAGAATTTATTATAAAAAAAATTTTAATTTTGATTAAAGGTGGGGAATCTTTGATACATGTCAATGATTTCTTTTCCTTTCCTTAACTTTTCTGGTTATCTTAATAGGAATTCTTTTTGTGCAGTTTTTGTCTCATATATGAAATCAACTATAGATATGGACTTAACGAAAATTTGAGAGATAAATTCTTTTTTTTTTTATTATTATTATTATTATCTGAGGAACAATTCATATCATTTTATAAAAACTGCTTTTGTAAATGTGCTAGGAGACGTTCAGTTTCTTGCATTTTTGCTGTCACGTTGATGTAACACAATGTTACAAACCTTCTATTTTAATTATTCCATTTAATTATAACGTGATAAACTAAAAATAATAAATGTATAGTATGAAGAAAGTTTAAATTAAATGTCTAATGACTAAATAAATTTGAGGAATTAGTTTAAAACAGATAAAAATAAAAGTTATTTGTAAAACTAACTTCTCACTTTTATAATTTTAAAATATCTTTATTTTAGATAAAATTATCCCTTAATGTGTTAAAATCCAAAAAATATTGTAAATTTAACCATTTTCTTTATAATATGCTCGACTTCATCATTGCTAAATTAAGATCAACAAATCCAAGAAATATTGCTTAAATTTTAACATAACTTTTATACATGTTACCAAGGCCACAAGGCTGTTGCTTTTTTCACTTAACGTCGACTGTAACTTTTTTCGTTTTAATGTTTAATGTTATTTAATATGATTAAGATAAGTTTGCTTTTGCTTTTAACATTGTGTGAGAAATAAAGAGTGATGACAACTGAACAAATTATTTGTGCTCATGTCCCGCCTCGCTCTAATAAAGACATGTTTAATTTAATTTTAATCTTATTTTAATGTTTGAGTTTATTTTCTCAAATCTCACACTGCCTGGTGATTACATCAGAAACCCTATGAAAGAATTTTCAAAATGGCAAAATGCTAATAAAAATAATAAATCACATATGCTCAAGTATTTAAATTCTAGATCTCTGATAACTAAACTGATCAAGGCCATAATTGGTCTTCACAAATCTAGTAACTCAAAAGTTTCACAAATTCGAGACAAATTCCAAATTTTTTCGATTTTCGCGATAGTCACAATGACCAAAAGACGCAGCAGATTTTTTTCGACAAGAGAACGGGACCGAATGGCTAATATGAACCATATATCCAAAAATAATAATAATAAGCCCCGCCCCGCATTATATTTTTAAAATATTTTTTTATTATTTTATTTTTACTTTAATATAAATAATAATTATTATTATAATGTTTTTAATAAATAATTTATAAAATTATAATATTTTTATTTTTATGAAAATATTAATTTTAATATAATAAAAATAAAAAAGCAAATATAAAAAAATAAAATTTAAAAATAAAAACAAAAATAAAACGTAAACTATGAGAGCTGAGAATTTTCATCTCCGCCCGCCCGGTTTAATTTTTTAAATGAGACAAGCTTGAGCACTGAAAATAACGAAATGGGCTCGATGGGACCGCCCCGGGTCCCAAACCCTCCCCACACATTCCTATTAGCCAGATATCACAAATTTCTTCTTTTTATCGGGACAACGATCAATTTTTCATTCATGAACGACTTTTTCGAATGTGAAACCAAATATTTTCACTTTTTCTTATTCGTAACTTTTTAAAAAAAAATTTCAAAGAATAAGCTACTTAAAAATTTTAAAACAAAATGTGCCTTAATGCCAAAAGTTTATTCCGGCCAAGATAGTTCTCAAAACAAATGCCACCTTAATCATCATTAAATTATATTTAAATAAAATTGAAAATGGATTAAGTCTAGATTTGTATTATAATTAAAAGGGTATTCTTCTTTTTTAGGTTTTAAGAAAAGGAATTAGGTTTACAATTTTTTTTGTTTCCCTTTTACCCCTACGCTATATGCTATATCATCCATATGTTCATATTTTATAAATATAAATAAAGGGTCAAACAAATGGATAGGGTGAAACCCATGACCATACGACTGCGGCTGCCCAATAGGAAGCTTTCTGAAGAAGAAGAAGAATGAATGAATGAATGCGAATGCGGAGAGACAGTACAGAGGTGAAGTGCCGTGACTGCTTTGGCTTGTTCTTCGTCCCCTTATACTATCATTTTTTTAATATTGAATAAATGAGTGATATCTTCAATGTTAATGTTCCCCTCCATCTCAACACTCTCATGGGAGCCAGGTTCTAAACCCCCACCGGCCAAAAACATTACAAATAATTCCGCTTATACCTCAGTGCCAGAACGATAATCGACCAAACTCAAGCCAAGCCGAGCCGAAAGATAATTATTTGTTATATTTTTTTAATTAATTAGACATTTATCGAATCAAGTTCAAATAATTCGACTATTTTTTAATCAAGTTTCAATATCTAAAAAAATGTTTGATCAAGTTCAAGTTTCAAGCATTTTAAAAAAAACAAGTTCAAACTTAGCTTTTTACCGATTCTAACTTTATTCCACCTTTAATCGATATGGGATTTTGGGATTTCTAGGGCATGATAGGAGTCCGGGGCTCAACTCCACAAGACCACAAAGAATGATTTTTGCAAAAGAAAAAAAAAAAAAAATCAGGGGACATATATATTTGCCCCTAAACCTTAGCCGGCCCCGCCAATGCATGTGATAAATATCTCTCCATTGACTCCTATTTCTCGTTTTAAGAACGTGATAAAAGAGTGAAATCACTGCAAATGTGGGTTCTGGTTTGAAATCTTTAATTTGAAGATCCAACCAAAATGGGAAATTTAAACACTTCTTATTGTAACCCATTTTAGTGTTTGTGCAAGTGGAGTATAAAATTTTATTTTTCTCCAAACACCACAAGTAGGAAAATATGTCCTTTCTTTCGAAAGTTGGCTTCTCATCTCAATCAATCTCAAAATAAAAACATACAAAGATGAGCTGTACAAATAGAAATCTCATGGGCACATCACATCAAATGTTTCAAATATCTAAAATTGGAAGAATAGGGACCCACAAATCTTAAAATTAAATCACATCATGTCCCACACCTATTATCCTCCCCATCATACAAACACTTTAAGAACATGCATTCTTGTCCCCAAAAGTTTCTAAAGTCAACAATTCTATTGGCTCTACAACAACATGGGTCTTTTTTTTTTTTTTTATTTCTCTAGGTTGAAAAGAATAATGGAAAGAAAGAAATTTAAAAATATATATTAAAGAAAAGAGCACAATGATGCAATACCCACTAAGAAACAATCATTGTGCAGCCTGATTCCACAATTTAAGGGACTCAAATATTGCATATCAGGTGTTATATAAATACCAAGTTCCACTTGAAACATACTTTCTATTTTAATGGGTCATCATAAATTTGTAAAATAAAATAACTGAAAGAAAGATAGAAAAAAAAAATCTAAATAGGCATGTGAGCAAATTAATATTATTTTTTTCATTTAACTTTTATTATTTTTAACTTTTTGTACATTATTGGTTACTGTTTTTGAGTTCTTATACTGAATTTAATATTTTATGTCTTCTTTATCTGAATTTAATGTTTTATATGTTTTTAAGAAAAAAAAAAACTATGAATCAATTATGTTTTTTATATTTTCTTGTTCTTCTTGTTTTAAAACAAAATTTTCAAAAACAGAAACCAAATATATCCTTTTTTTTTTTTTTTTTCTAAATGATATATAGATTTTTTCCAATACCAGACTTTTTTTTAAATTTTTTTGACATGATGAATAAATGTTCTTTATTGGGATGAATGAGAAGTGTCCAGAAAAGGATTGAAGCAAGAAGGAGAAAATGAATCATGAATGGCAAGACAAGTGAAGGAGCAAAATGTAAAATACTGCAACTTTGTATAATTAAATTTATTATAATAGTAGGAGGCTGCTAGTACTTAAAACTGTTGCAGAGATCACTAAAACTTTTCTTCTTCTATCAGAACCCTGCATATTTTCCTAGTTTCTTGCTAAAGCATGCTATACATTACATTCTGATCAAGAACTCTCTCTCTGCTTCTTTTCTGTGTTACATTAAAAAGAAAAAAAAGTTTTAGAACCCTTAGGACCTGTAAACATATTAGGCTCTTCTGTATCTTTCTCCTCCACTTACAGAGGAAAGGAGTTTGATGCTTCTCTGCTTCAGTATTGGTATGAAATTCCATTTGAAAAACTGACTCGAACACGAGAATTGTTGAGGGGAAATGTAATAGAAGATCGAAAACAAGACTGCTTCTGTTGCTGTTAACTGTAGATAGTATCGAACCTTGAAAACAGTTTGGAGTTTCAGTTCTTACCTCAAAAACTCCTCTTCTGTTTCCAAACCTATGTTACTGTTGAAATGCTGTTCCTAATGGGAGAAGCGAACGGGCTTTCTGGAAGATTAAGTCCTTGGCTGCTGCTGCGAGAGACGTTTCGTTTTTCGTTATCATCCATAAAGAGAAGCACCCATGTCAGGAAATTGGTTGATATGGTTGTAGAAGAAGAATCTTCTAAAAATTGCCCAAAAGTCTTATTCATCTCTACCTCTCCTGCTCATTGTAGTTAGTGCTGCTGCTCCTGTCTTCACTAGTAGAACCATTGTTCAAGACCTCTAGGAGGTAGTTGAGGCGTTCTGCAGACAGGAAATCAGCTTGTTCTGCATGGACTGCTGCTTTCATGGCAGCAAAGAAAATGGAGTCAACGAAATATATCAGGAAAAAAAAAACAAGGTTTATTTTAAGCAAAGATTTGCAAACCATCTGAGTGCTGCTTGAATTCATCCATGGAGTATGCAAAGTAAGGGTGAGCGGTTTTGGCAGTCAGTTGCAGCTCAGAAAAACGACGCCTCTCAAGTTCAAGGGCCTGCTCGTGTTCCTCCATCAGTTGCTGCTTCCTGAGTAGTCTTGAGTTATCGCAAACTCTTGGAACTGGAAAAAGGTCAGTACAAGAAAGAAATCATATCAAACACCAAAGAAAACATCCAAAAACAGGCTGCATCATCCAAATGATTCGACTCACTTGGCTGGAGCTCTGAATCCCCATCAATGAAATGCGGGCTGTAATAAATAGGATGCTGCCTCCTGCTCAAAATAATATAGGTCGAAATTGAGTAGAAGAAACAGCATGCAGCCTTGGGATAGACTAGAAAAACCTCGAGGACTGAAGAAAACATTAAGGATAAGCATGCAATGCATGCACTATAATATATAGTAATAATAGGCTTAGCTTTTTAATAATGATGGTTCCTGTTAACCATATCTAGAAACAAATTTCAATATGCCTCATCAAGAAAAGATTGAAGAAAACACGAAATCTGAATTAAAGTTTCCTGAAATGATTGTAAAATTTAGATCAGTATGCAAAGAAAGCACTTCTAGAATCTGAAAAAGCTGTGTAAAGTCCTCAAGAGGCTACCAAAATATAGAAGACTAATGATTATCAATTGGAGGAATGAGTCCATCAGACTTTCCCTCCTTTAGAAAATAGTGTTTCTAGCATTTACTTTTTGTCTAAATTCCAAGACTCCAATAATTGTCTTTGATTTTATGCCAAAGCAAACAATGGCCCCTTTTTTTTCCCTTTGCTTGTTGTGGAGATTTCTATTTTTACAAATTTTAAGCGGCGAAATAAGAAATTCTATGCCATAGTAGAAGCAGAATCTACAAGGAAAGGACAAAATTCCATTAGCGACTCAAATCAAGTTTTTACCTGTCAACATTCCTGGATGAGGCCTTTTCGCGATAAGGTTTCACCAGCACGCGTGCTCCACATATATAATGAGGACTACCTTTCCCGAGAATTTGATTGACTGTTTCGACAAAAACGAAAGTTACAAACCCAAACATCCTCTTATGTTGGCATGGGATTCTGACATCCTGAACAGGACCAAATTTGCTGCAGGAGAAATTGAAAATGTTAGATGTAACATTAGCATATCCCTACATTGCTAGTGAATCCTAATAAGTGTTTCCAAAAACACATCCCTACATTGCTAGTGAATCCTAATAAGTGTTTCCAAAAACACATCCCTACATTAGATGTAACAAAAACACATCCCTACATTGCTAGTGAATCCTAATAACCGTTTCCAAAAACACATCCCTACATTGCTAGTGAATCCTAACAACTGTTTCCAAATTCCTATACCTGAAGTAGTTGGAAACATCTTGCTCAGTGAAAGTGCTTTCAGCAGGAAATGTGAGATATATCTGCTTGGAGCTGCTAACGACACTCTGATCACTTCTCTCGCCATTGACCTCCATGTACTTGGGAAGGTCTTCTGCCAGGATCACAGAATGCTGCCCATGAGGTCTGTAAATTAAAACAAAAACAAAAATTCCATGATTATTATATACTGAAAATGAAAATTTAAGATAAATGTAGATATTGAAAGAACCCATGCAGCAGGACCTGTCAATGAGGCGAATGCTGTTCTTCAACCGAGCAAGAAGCTTTGTCAGGCTGAACCCGGCCTTACCATGTCTCTGGCTCTCAGTTAGATAACCCTCAGCTTGAAGGGTCCTCCCATACTTCTCATAATACAGCATTGGCAGGGAAGCAATGGAAACAGGACAACCCCTTCTAGATTTCAGTAGCTCAGTGAGCTCAAATTCAATCTTTTCAAGCGAGCCGGGCAGAAGAAAATCATCATTAGCAAGCTCATTGGTGCCCGAGCCAAAAATCTGGGAGAAGCTTTCCTGCATCTGGTGGCCATGGAAATACCTACAGCTGCTCCCATGCTTGCAGAACCCCTTACTAAAGTAATGGCAGACCTTAAGGGGAAATTCAGGCATGCTGGGAGACCTTCTGCTGGTTCTAGCAGCAGTCGATGGTTGTTGTTCAGCATAGTAATAGCCCCCAGAAAAATCCGAACCGATAGAATTCTCTAGCGGAGAATCCTCTATAGCCAAGAACTGAATTTGGCTCTGGAAGGGAAAATCATCCGGCAGAGAACCTGAATACGCTCTAGGCACAAAATCCCCTAACTTATGAACTTGGTGCTGATCACCATTGACTTGAGGATCCCAGTGAGAATTCCCAGGGCGGGGCGATGGAAAGGGCCGAGCTGAAGCTGCAGGTGAGAATGGTGTCATTTGCAAGGGGAAATCCGAAACAGGTGAAGGGTTCCCCTGAGGAGGTGAAATTGTATTGGAAGCACAAACAGAAACGGCAGGCTTCGAGGACAACCCGAGCTCGGTTTTCGCTTTATTAATCAACTGCTGTATCACATTATCAGGACTAAAGGCCAGCCGGAGCATCTCACGGTCATCATGGTTTTGCAAGAGAAGGTAACCGAAAATTCTAATTACATTTTCTGGATCTATATTTTCAATTCTTTCATAAACAACTTTGGTAGACTCTCTAAAATCCATATCAATTATCAAAGACAACCCTGCAAGTGAATATAGCAGAAATAGCCATGGATTACAATAGAGAAATTAAAGAAAAATTAACCAAAATCAAAATCATGTGAACTACTAAACACCTTTAAAGATCCATGAAAGCAAACCAAACAGGGTTATCATTCTATGAATGAAAAATATACAACAAAAATAAAAGGAAAAGAAAAACAAATCACTACAAAAAGATAAAATACTTGTTCACATTTATGGTCTTGCCATATTTCTCACTAAATTGCTACAAAATGCATTCAATTATTTTCCAAAAAAAAAAAAATTAACTTGAATTTTAGAGAAACCTTTTGGCAGTGGAGAGATGAATACAAGTCAGAAAAAGCTGGAAGTCAGAAGGGAAAACAAATATGTGTTTATCTGTTTGGCATAAAGGAAAATGAATCATGTATTTGGACCAGAAAAAGGGATAAACATCAAAAACAGAAAAACATGTTAAATTCTGTTTGTTTCAAACGGAAAAGAAAACTGCATCCACCCGTAGAAGTAGTGTCCAGAGGGGAAAATAGGAAGAAGAAGACGATGTTCGTGAACAGATTTGAAGGGCAAACAAAACCCAGAAACCAAAACGGCATACTTAACAAATCCGGACCTTAACACAGATTTTCCTGCACTTTCCTGAGAAACAAAAATTCAGAAAACCCACTTACAAAAGCATAAAAACCATCCCAAAAAAAAACAACTCCAAGTTTTCTCTCCAAGCAAACCCACGTCAAAGAGAGAAAATTTGAAAGAAGAATTCCCGAGTAAAAAACAACACGAAAGCCAAAGTTGACAGTACCAAGACAAGAAATAAAACATTTTCCAGCACCTTCTCACTGGAAATACTCAAAACATTTTCTGGGTACCCAAACAAAGACAGAAAAAATTCAGACTACTGTTTCACAAAAAATTTAAAGTCCCTGTATAATAAAATTTAGACCAATAAAAACATAAAATTACAAAGAAAACCAAGGAGTGAACAACATATGACCAAAGTTGAAAGCTATCAAAGAGATCTGACATACCCAACAACTGAGAAGATAAACACAACTCACATAAACCAATCCAACGCTTCAAACTCCTCCATGATACACTCCTCTGTAATTATTCTTTTCCTTTTTTTCTTGAACTTTTTCCTCTGATTTTTATTTTCTCGTCAATTCTCAAAAAAAACGACACCATTTCTTAAAAAAAGCAAAATGACAGAAGGGATAGCTTTAAAGGGCGCCTTGTCTTTAGTTCAAATCAATATATAGACACCCACACTCTATATACATTCACCAGAAATTTTTTTAATTAATTAAATTTTTTTAAAATATTAATTAATTAATATTATTTTCTAATTATAATGAGATGTCTCTACTTCCTTCCTCTGTTTTTAATTATGTAAGCTTTTTTCAGTCTATTTTGTTTTTATAAAAAAAAAAAAAAAAATTTAAGCATTTGTTTGTCGTTACAGAAAATTGCGGGAGTTTTTATTGGAAATGCGCCTGAATTCCCGAAACAGCTCCTATGAAATGACGTAACTGCCCTCCCTTTGTTTTGAAAATTTCTACTGCATTTTTTAAAATTTTCACTTTAAAATTTAATTTCGGAATTTCCGATGCGGCAAGTCAGTGAACGTGTCTGCCAAATCTAATGTTTGGGGAAAAATATGGTATGGTGCTTATACTAGGAAGTTGACCGTGGGGAAAAACATAAAATCTAATCAGACGGTTGATCTTCTGAAGGGTCCAGGTTTTCCTTTTTCTAATGGGACCCACTTTAAGATTACATAAGAATGATTACAGCTCTGACCCACTATCTCAAAAATCCGAGGGTTAATATTTCGTCCAAGTCTGATCCAACGGATGCATGTTTGCCAGATGGCTCGGGCAGAAGCTATCTGGTTCACACGTGTGGCAGATGAGCTAATTCCCAAAAAAGACACGGGATAACCGTAGCGACAGGCAGGAGCAGCAACTGGTGGGTCCCACATTGTCCGTGCCAATCCATCGTGGCGGATGTGGGTCCCATTTTCTTGTCCGTAATTGGTGGGATAGTGAAAGCCGATGGCGAAAAAGAAATTAACTCGGTAAAAAGGGGTAGTTTCTGATAAAATAAATTGTCAGTGGCAGTTTTGGTAAAAACAAGACAAATTCTTTCCTTTTTTTTTTAAATTTCTGATCGTGGGGTGGTGACCGGTTCCACCGGCTAAAAAAGCGGGGTTTACTGGGTACCGGGAGAATCCGGTAAAAACTAAGAGTATAAGCTGGATCCAGACTTGACTGCGAAACCATTGGGCCGGTGCGGTTCCTCCGTTTCAACCGGATCTCCACCTTTTGGAATTTTTTTTTCATCAGTTTCGAATTTTAATTGGATAAATATAAATTAGTTAAAGCGACATTTCATTTGGAAAGTATGAGGACACGTGGATTTTCAAATTTTCTTTTCATTTGACAGATTTTTTTATAGTTAAAAACTTTAATTATAACATAAGAAACTGTACTACTTTTTGAAATAAGCATAATGGACAATAGCCAAATTGATTAAAAATTTGAAAAGAGAGAATATTTTGACTTTTCTTGATCTCGACATGACATGGTGCTTATCTCGTATTTATAAACTCATCATCAACTCTTCCATAACCGACATGAGTTAACCCAACAATCTCGCACAGCCCAGATGACACAAAGCCCGACCTACCTGAAAAAGACGGATTGTCGCTTCCTCGACCCAATATCCACGCGCTATGGTAGATTACGGCTTATCCCAGCAGAAAGGTCACATGAAGTTAAAAAATGCCAGCAGTGAAACCTCATCTCATAAACGGCTCGGACGTATGCCTCAATATCGCATAACATTATCGTGTTCAAAGACACAAAGCTTCCGACCCACCGATAAACTGGGTCAGCGCCCTCCGACCCAAAGTTCGACACGCGGCACGAGATTGTCAATTATCCCATATCGAGTCATGAGTGGCTGCAAGGATGAAGAGTAAGATTAAAAAACTTCATTTCACGAATCCGCTGGAGATTGGTAAGACATAATATCACCTAACAAAATATTGTTTTTTTCTTGAATGTAATATTTCTTAAATATGAAATGAGAAATTAATTTGACTTTTTTGTTTTTTAATAATATCTAATTCCGTTAGTGTTTGCACGTAAGGACCATTAAAAAGGATGATTAGGTTGTAATGATTTAAATTAATGTACATCATTTCATGATTCGATGACACTAATTTATATTCATTATTGCGAGTATTTATTTGAAATCATTAATATTTTATGTATTGTTTAAGGAAATCTTTCATGGCATTTTCAGCCATCGTGCTAACATCTAATTGATGGGGCTAAGAATCTATGCTAAATATAATTAATAAAAATTTATATAATTTACTAAAACATTTTTTTATTTTCGTTCATCAAGCTCACTGATGTAAAGCATTAAGACAATTTAATCAAAATGTTTAATTATAAAAAAAAAACTTTTTTTTACAAGTATTGAGGGGTATTAATAAATTAGAATATATCGTCACATTGACTTTTAAAAAGAGTCAAATATTTTAGAAGTCTAATAGGATGTTCAGATAATCGAATAAGTCAGGAAATATTTTTCCTTATCCAAGGTTTAAGACTTTTTTTTTTTATAATCAGTTGAATAAAATTAAAGTCTATCTCACATCATTCTTTTTTAAAATTTTATATTATAATAAATTTTGTAAACACTTTTAACATTTTATAATTGTTGTAATGGCAATGACATTATTATTTTTTAAAATAATTATGATATTGACTTGTAGATAAATGAAAAAATATAAAATTTTCCAAAAGAAAAAATGAATAAGTTAAGCTTAAAAACATAAATTTAAATTTGGGTAGTAACCTTTTAAAATTTTATAGATTTTATTATTTAAAAAAATAAATATATAATTTATTGCCTAATAAAACTAAGCCATGATGCTTGAAACAAATTTTGTCAATAGGGTGACCCTTTAAAGTAAGGGCTGGTAGCCCTAATCAACTCTCATATGTCACACTCTGACCCATATAGAAAGGGTGTCCTAATCAACTGATGTATGTCTATCCATATATATATATATATATATATATATATATATATATATATATATATATATATCCTTATCCAAAGTCTAGATGATGCATAAAAATTATATTGTAAGGTCTAGATTTAGATACCCATGTCCAAATCATTATCACAAATAATTAAATAAAGTTGAAGTCACATATATGATATAGTCTCCTTGTCATTTTCTCATCTCATGCTACCATAGAAAAAATAATTGAAATTTTGATGCCATTTATCACGAGGACACATTATAACAATGTCAATTTTCTCTATTTACCTTTTTTTTTTTTTAAACAATTCTCTATTTACCAACTTAATTAAATATGAAAATTTTTAATAGATTTTTTAGACCCAAGTGTATGCTAAGAATATCATTATTTATTTGATAAATTTATATATTTTTTATATTTTATCGCCTGTTATATATTTTATGGAATTTAATATATTTTATTTCTGTTGATTTTAAGAAGATATTAATATTGTGAATTTTTATTCAATATAAAATTAATTATTTATTTGTTTAATTGGAGTCACAAGTTTTTTTTTTTTAAAATAACATATCTTGGAATTCTCATTCATCTTAGAAAAATATATCTCAATTTCTTAAAAGTCAATTGAAATAAAAACTATACATGATGGTCTTTAGTAATTATAAGAATAGAATATTGTGAATATATATAATAAAAAATTATATATATTATCCTTTAACATACGTTTGATAATAAATGAGATAATATTTTATAATTAGTTATGTTTTACTTTTTATATTCCATTTTCTAGTATTCCACCCCTCTTTTAACTCTTTTAAAAAAAGGTAGGGTTGGCTTCTGAAAGCGCCTTCACACGTTTTGTAACAAATGATTTTCTAGCTTTCCAAACAAACATATGGTGCATATTTCCACATGTACCAGCCACACCTGACACCACACCCCAAAAGGAGATGTTAGGAGCCAGTGAAGCAGAAAATAGACAGGCTTCCTTTAATTTATATTTTCTATTATTTTTCCCCACAATATCATTCACTCGTATATCCACTCCTCAACTCAATCCCTGCCCTTGGATTTCAACATGATGAAATGGGTTATTGACACGTGGACATGATTGTTTATTTGAGTGGACAGACCGGAAAACCTTATCTACTAAGAGACAAGACCTCCTTTCTGTCTAGTAATCATCCAATCCTTGTCTGCCACCTCATCTTCAGTAGCAACCAGAGAATGTCTACTTTCTATGACTTTTCCTTTTTCCATTTGTCTTTTTCGTTCTCAGGTTTGAACATTACTAATAAATAAAGGGTACATTATGTTTTATGTCACCAAGGAAAAAGTAATTAAAAAATGGGCCCAAAAAGTTGAAAAATGGAAAAAGGTGTGTTTTGGGGGAAATAATTCGTCTTTGATACACCCACCAAATCAGTGGATGAATTTGCTCCGGGGCAGTGGGTCCCACTGCCCCTCTCTCCTCTCACCTCACATGTCCTCTCCCTTCCGGATCTCTCTCCTCTCTCCTTTCTTGCTCTCATTCTATTCTCTCCTTGATCCATCTTTACCGTTTTCTTTTTTCTTTTTTTTTTTTGGTTTCGATATAAAAAGCTCATTTATTATATGATAACCAGTTTTACATAGTTAAAATAATGATTTTATTTTTTTGAAATATGTATTTTTTTAAAAATTTAATCTACATAAATTTTAAATAAATCACCGTATAAAAGACGTAGAAACTGGGTTCCTGAATATGATACAACGAAAATTTTATAATTGAACCTTTTTTCATTTTATACTCTTTTAAATAAAAATCATAATTTATTTTTTTGTATAAATAAAATCAATTATAAATTAATCTTAAGTTTTTTATTAATTATTTAACATTTAAATTTTACCAAATAAAAAATCAAAATTACTTTTTAAATATAAATAAATTATTCTTTATTTTTATTATTAGCTTAAAAATTTTATTTTTATTTCATGTATAGTTAATTCATAAAAATAAATTATATTTTAATTAAAATATTTATTATTTTAATTAAAAATATAAATAATGGTTGCAGTTTTAATGTTTTATTTTGTTTAAAATTTCAACTCTTTATTTACATGAATTAAAAATTAAAATATATATTTTTAATATATTAAAGTTTACTTATTTTTATTTTGGCTCAAAACTAAATACTTTTTAAATAATCCACTCCACAAGTTTCAACTCCACGCTATAAAACGATAACTTTAAAATAATGATACGGAGGAGAGTTTAATTTACTATATTATATTAAAAAGTGATTAACTTAAAAAAAAAGAACACATTATTATTTTTACATAAAGCTAATTTTGTAGGATTTTATTTCTAAATACAATATTTGAAGATAAAATAAAATTTTTAAGAGTTCTTGCATTACAATTTAAATTTTGTGATGTTTAAAAAGAAAAATAAAAAACTAAAATTTCTGTAATTATTATTAGTATTTATATTGATATTTTTAATAAATAAGTGAAAATAATTATATTAATAATAAGTCCATTGGTACATTATGTATTGGTACTTCTAGCTAATAATATTGTTACTTTAGTTAAGAACATTGTTATCATTTTCAATTGTATTTTAATTATTTAAAATACATATTATTATCTATATTTCAATTGTTACTAACATTATTATTTAAAAAACGTTTTTTACATAAAAGTTATGTGAATATTATTATCTGCGCTTAGTATATATGATAATGATATTTGTAGGTTAAAATATAAATAATATTATTTTCTTGCATAGTCTGATAATAAAAATAATGTTATTTTTAGGTAAATATAACATGGTTTAAAAAACCATAATAATAGTGTTTTCTATTTTGGCAATGATGTAAAAACGCAACTATTCTTTTGGCTTTTAATTAAATATATTAAATACTTTAATTAAACTTAATTAATTTTAATGAATTAACTGTACATGAAAATGATGTAAAAAAACTATACATGAAATTAAAATAAAATTGTAATTAAAAAATTAAAAAAGGAATAATTTATTAATATTTAAAAATAAAATTTATTTTTCATTTATTAAATTGTAAATTTAAAATAAAAAATAAAAAATTATGAATAATGAATAATTGATCTGTATTTAAAAAATAAATTTTATTTTTTATTTGGTAGATTTGAAAAGGGAAAAAAATATGAAGTAGTAGGAGATTAAATTTTTTTTAAAAGCAAAACTGTAAGAGCTACGGGCGGAGGGAGGAGAGAAAGAGAGTGGAGAAGTGGGACCCACTGTCAGTGGGCAAATTCGTCCAATGAGTGTGGGTGCATCAAACAGGTATTATTTTTCCCAAAATACATCTTTTTCCATTTTGCAACTGTTTGACCCCGTTTTTTAATTTATTTCCCCTTGGTGACCTAAAACCTGCAATACCCATAAATAAATAAGTAAATATTTTATTTTATCACAAATAATTTGTGTATTCTTAATCAACTAATTAAATTTTTCTCTATTTTCATAAGTTATTTTATATAAATTAATTAATTACATTAATAGGAAATTATTGACAACATGCTTTATAGTTTTTTCAAAAAACTAAACACTTTAATTATAATATAATTAATTATTTTCACGAGATTAGTCTCTTTGTACTATATTTTTAAAATATTTAATGCTTTATCATATGAACTATATATATATATATGATGGGCCTATAAAATAATTGTTTAATATTAGAAATTTCATGAAAATATCTCGGCTTCAAAATTATTATTATTTAATTTTTCCTTTTTTGTTATCCATGAAAATAGTAATATAAAATAGTTATTTTCAGAGGAAATTGCATGTGGGGTTGGGGGAAGATGCCGTCACGTGCTGTGGTGGAAAAGCAGGGATTTTTTTTGAGCTACCATCCAAGAGGATTTTGCACCATTCCACACTCCAAAATCCCACCCCCCCTATTTGCAAGTTGCATTGATGTGAAAATAACATTTATATATGCATTTTTTTTGTTTTTATAATTTTATCCAAATTATTATAAGCTTACAAAAAGTAATATGATAAACAAAGTATTTTTTACCAAATCTCGGTAGCTTAGTTAGGTCTTAGGGTTTAATCCAATAGTCACTAATTCGAGTGAACTCAAGATCATTGGAGGTTTATTCTATAATTAACTTTAGAGTTTCATAAAATTAATCGAAGTATACGTAAACTGTTTGAACATCCATAATTATATAAAAACAAGTATATTTTACCATTATCATAAACCTATATTTGGTAAGTACATTATTTTTTGATGACGAAACTCGAATTTATAAGCTTTTTTTATGAACTTATAAATCAATTATGGGATCTTTAGTTACTTTCATAAATAATTGGTAAAGAAATGGTAACAGGATTAACAAAATTTAATCTCCAGGAAAAATATTTTTAATTATTTTGAGATATTGCAAAAAATATGTTAAATTTAACCTAAAAGTAATAAAAATAAAAATCTTCAAGGAATAAGCTTGTTTTTCCAATTTTCTTTTTCAAGCGGGTCATAATTTCTTCCTCTAAACCAAAGGTGAAGAACCAAGCCCAACCCAACTCAACCTAAAAGCTAAGGCCCGAAAGTTATCGATGGGTTGACAAAAGCCCAATAAGACTAATAATCAAAACGGTGTCGTCTTTTATTGGCAGGTTTCCGCAAGGAACGACGTCTACGACATTCTCTTTACTTCGCGAGTCCCTGCTGTAGAATTCGATATCCTGCGATCAAGGGCTAGGTTTCCGATTATTGTTTCGAGTCCGATCTCTCTGCTCGTGGAATCTGAGCCGTCCAATCAGGAATGTACCAGTGGAGGAAGTTTGAGTTCTTCGAGGAGAAACTCGCCGGAAAATGCTCTATCCCAGAGGAAGTTGCCGGGAAAATCGAGTCCTGTTCAAGTGGAAGAGGCAAGATAGTCCTGGGATGCGATGACGGCACCGTCAGTTTGCTCGATCGAGGTTTGAAGTTCAATTATGGATTCCAAGCTCACTCTTCTTCTGTTCTCTTCGTTCAACAGCTCAAGGTTCGGTTATTTTTGTGAAATTAATCATATTTGCTTTGATTTCTTATTTGGTTCTCGTGGTGCCTCTAATTTATGGGAACGGCTTGTGCTCTGTTTGGTTGATAAGAAAGTGCGTGACAAGGGAAAAAAAAAAACCAGGAGGTTGAGAGTTAGGTATTGAATTCTTGGTCTGAACTGAACATATGAATCCCAAACTCGCATGTGTCCTTTGTGCGATGTGAAAGGTTGGTCTTTAATTTTATAGTATTCATTTTTATTTTTCGGTTGACGAAAAATTGGAGGAAGTGAAGAGAAATTGGTTTGAGTATTTATTATTATCAGGAAAATAAATTATGATAATTGTACTTATGGATACTGAGCTCAATTTTTCCTTCGTGCTCTGTGAAGGCTTGGTCTTTAATTGTATAGCGTTCACTTTTAGTCTTTGGCTGGTGAGGAGAAGGAGGAAACGGGGAGAAATTGTTGCGATTATTATTTTATATAGTGGATTCTTCATTGATTATATGGTTATTGCACTGGGGTTTGGTTTTCTTTTCCTCTTTTTTTGTTGTTTGGTATGGCTTCCATGGAGATTGTTGCGAAATAAAAATTAAAATCTGTATTTTTTTAAGGCATGTTTAGATGGAATTCTATGTTATGTTATTTTCTTAATCTGTTAGAAGAATCAGCCCTTCTCATTTTGTTGTGAATGGAGATTTAATGAATGGGTTACGTTTTTGTTTATATTCAGCAAAGAAACTACCTAGTAACTGTTGGAGAGGATGAACAAGTATCTCCACAACTTTCAGCTATGTGTCTGAAAGTTTTTGACCTTGATAAGATGCAGCCAGAGGGCTCGAGCACAATGAGTCCTGATTGCATTCAGATATTGCGGATATTCACTAATCAGTTCCCTGAAGCAAAGGTGGTGCAATGTTCTCACTTGTGATTTCTTTTATGTTGTTGGACATTCTTGTTTTTGTCAATGATATTGAGGACATATCCGAATTCAATTCTATTTATTTTCAATAGATTTTAAAGTGTCCGTTTTTTGTAGATTACATCATTTTTGGTCCTGGAGGAAGCTCCCCCAATACTACTTATAGCTGTTGGATTAGATAATGGTTGCATTTATTGCATCAAAGGGGACATTGCTCGTGAGAGAATCACACGTTTCAAGCTTCAGGTGGATAATATTTCAGACAAAAGCAATTCTTCAATCACAGGTCTAGGGTTCCGTATGGATGGTCAAGCCCTCCAACTATTTGCAGTTACTCCAACTTCAGTGAGTTTGTTTAGCCTGCAGAGTCAACCACCAAGGCGGCACACCCTAGATCAGATTGGATGTAATGTTAATAGTGTGACAATGAGTGATCGCTTGGTATGTTGTTCTGTTGCCTTGTTTTTATTTTATTGATATATTACTTTCCATGCACTTTCAGACAATTAGCAAGTTTTCCTTGTCCTGTAACCAGGAGCTGATAATTGGTCGGCCTGAGGCTGTATATTTCTATGAAGTTGATGGACGTGGTCCTTGTTGGGCTTTTGAAGGGGAGAAGAAATTCATTGGGTGGTTTCGTGGTTATCTTTTATGTGTTATTGCGGATCAAAGAAATGGGAAGAACACTTTCAACATTTATGACCTAAAGAACCGTTTGATTGCCCACAGTCTAGTGGTTAAAGAAGTTTCTCATATGCTTTGTGAATGGGGTAACATAATACTTATAATGGCTGACAAAACTGCTTTATGCACTGGAGAGAAAGATATGGAAAGCAAGTTAGATATGCTATTCAAGAAGAATCTTTATACTGTGGCCATCAATCTTGTTCAAAGTCAGCAAGCTGATGCTGCAGCAACTGCTGAAGTACTTAGGAAATACGGGGATCATTTATATGGCAAACAAGACTATGATGAAGCTATGGCCCAGTACATCCATACCATTGGTCACCTTGAACCTTCATATGTGATACAGAAGTTCTTAGATGCCCAGAGAATCCACAACCTTACCAATTACTTGGAAAAACTACATGAGAAGGGACTTGCTTCTAAAGATCATACCACACTCTTGCTGAACTGCTACACCAAACTGAAAGATGTTGAAAAGTTGAATGTGTTCATCAAAAGTGATGATGGGGAGCATAAGTTTGATGTGGAGACTGCAATAAGAGTTTGTCGTGCTGCCAACTATCATGAGCATGCAATGTATGTTGCTAAGAAGGCAGGAAGGCATGAGTTATACTTAAAGATCTTACTTGAAGACCTTGGTAGATATGAAGAAGCTTTGCAATATATTTCAAGTCTTGAACCTGGTCAAGCTGGGGTCACTGTGAAAGAGTATGGTAAGATTCTCATAGAGCATAAGCCAGTGGAAACAATTGAGATACTCATGAAGCTTTGCACCGAGGAAGGAGATCAGACCAAGAGAGGCACTTCTAATGGTACATATTTATCCATGTTGCCTTCTCCTGTTGATTTTCTCAACATTTTCATTCACCATCCACAGTCGTTGATGGATTTTCTTGAGAAGTACACCAATAAGGTGAAGGACTCACCTGCCCAAGTAGAAATTCACAATACGCTCTTGGAGTTGTACTTGTCTAGTGACTTGAACTTCCCATCAATTTCACTATTTGACATTGGTGGTGATGTTAATCTTAAAACAAGAAGGCCATCAGGAGTGGCTATGATGTCAAAAGCAAAGTCTAACGGGAAAGTAAGTGTCGAGCACGATGATTTGACTAAGGAAAAGGATCATTTGGAAAGGCTTGAGAAGGGGCTACAGCTGCTTAAAAGTGCATGGCCATCTGAAATGGAGCATCCACTATTTGATGTTGATCTTGCTATAATACTTTGTGAAATGAATTCATTTAAAGAAGGGCTTTTATATTTATATGAGAAGATGAAGCTTTATAAAGAGGTGATTGCTTGTTATATGCAGGCTCATGACCATGACGGTCTAATAGCATGCTGCAAGAAGCTAGGGGATTCAGGTAAGGGAGGAGATCCATCTCTTTGGGCAGATTTGCTTAAGTACTTTGGTGAACTTGGAGAAGATTGCTCCAAAGAGGTGAAGGAAGTCTTGACTTATATTGAAAGGGATGACATATTGCCTCCTATTATTGTTCTTCAAGCACTCTCCAGGAATCCATGCCTCACACTATCTGTTATTAAGGATTATATTGCTCGAAAGCTTGAACAAGAGTCAAAGCTTATTGAAGAGGATCGTCGATCCATCGAGAAGTACCAGGTGTGTGTTTTACGATTGTTGTTATTGATGATAATTTGTCTCTTCAACCTTTTCCTATCTTTAGTTAAGATGGCAGATCTAAGATGTGGCTTTTAGGGAGGTATTGGTTACAACCACAAATGTATTACTAATTTATGTACTATAAGAATAGTTATATTAATTATCTTGCTTAGGCTTTGTCATGAAATTTAGCGTGTGTGTTTCTAAGTATCATCTTCTGCATTTAGAGCCTATGTATTTTCTAGAGTTCTATGGGTGGCTAAGGCAAGGGGACCTCCTCTCTTGTGTTTATTTGTTTCGGCTATGGAGGCTTTCAATCTGTTGTTAACGAAGAAAAGTGAGTGCGGTTTTATCCCTAGTTTCTGAATGGGAAGAAGTGGGCTAGGGAGATCAAAGGTATGTTATAGGATGCAATGGAGCATACAAGTGTCTTATCTCTTATATGTTGATGATATTGTAATATTTTTTTGGGTTAGTATAGAGTGGTTGAAGTATCTACGTTGGACTCTCATGTTGTTTAAGGCGATCCTTAGGTTAAAGCTTAATTTTGAAAAGAACTAATTCCAATTGGGAAGATAGAAAATCTGTATGAGTTAGTGATGAAAGTGGGATATAAGGTGGCTTCCGTCCACTTGCCTAGGCCTTCTTTGGGAGCCCCTTTCAAATTAGCTACAGTATGGGACATGGTGGAGGAGAGATTCTAGAAATGGTTGGTCCAGTGGAAGAGACAATGTTTGTTAAAGGGAGGAGACATACTCTTATTAAAAGTGTGTTGTCTAAATTGCGTATTCAATGCATGCCATTGTGATGCCAACAAGAATTAGCTTAAGACTTGAGAGGATCCAAAAGATTTCCTGTTGGGTGGCAAAGTTGTAGGGAAATAATCTCATCTAATCAACCGATCTATTATATTCATGACTGTTGAGAATCATAGGATATTCTTATGATATTCTCTGATGTATCTCCTCCTTTCTTACCTGTACATTACTTTCTTTCCTTTTTGTATTTTATTTGTTTCCTTTGTTTGTCTTCCTGATGTATATAAATAGGTAGGACCCATGCTATATTTTACTTATTCAATAAAGAAAAGTATTCTTTTTTTCTCTCATTTCACATGTAGAGCCATGGAAGGTTCAGGTTAGGGTTTTGTTGTGTTCCCAATTCTAGAAAACCAACTAATGGTTGTGTCTCATTCCAGTCACCCCACCTTCGTCCCAGGATGCTCCAGAACCCCTCTGCCACCGTCAGACCTCTTCATTGCCCGAAAAATTCTCCGGTGAACTTTTTCGACAACTGCTCCATATCCAGCCAGCAACCCCGCCATTAGGTTCTTCATCGCTTGATCTACACACCGTCAGGAACCTCGGTGACAACCAGTCCCTCAAGCCCCTCCACGCGTGTGACTTCCTATCTGCGACAGGATGAGTGGCGCCAGTGCATGAGTGGCGCCGATGCGTGAGTGGCGCCGGCGCGTGAGTGGAGCGTCACCGACTCTTCGGCGACCTCCTTTTTCCAGCTAGGCCTCCTGTGGCCGACGGTCACTCCCAGCCCTTTGGTTTCTCCATTTGAGGCCTAAATCTGTGCCCTTTTCCATTTTTCTCTCCAACAACCTTCGGAAACCCTAAGTCTTTTGCAGATTATGCGATTCTCCTACTCCACAGTGGTTGTTTTTTGCTTTTCCCGAGCCTGGGCACCCTCCACAGACTTGGTACTCTTGTTCTCTGGTTGATTCAGTTAATTTTTTGCTGGTGTTTTCTTCTATGGCTGACAAAGGCAGCTTATCCACACCTATGGAAGTTGTTCTTATGCCCGAAGAGAATAAGAGGTGCCTCCGCATCACTCATGTAGCCAAATCTGCATCCATTTTGTCTGTTGTCCATCAGTAATGTCTCTACTCACCTTTCACATTCATCCGGACCTTGGATTCTTAATTCTGGAGCCTTTGACCATCTTTTCGGTAATAAGGACATTTTTTCTTCCATTACCCTTACATCTCCTTTATCCACAGTTACTTTAGCTAATGGATCTCAAACCATAGCTAAAGGAATCGGTTAGGCATGTCCTCTTCCTTCCTTACCCCCTTACTTTTGTCCTATATGTTCATGATTCTCCTTTTAATTTGATTTCCATCAGTAAGTTGACTCGTGACCTTAATTGTTTGATTATCTTTTCTGATAACTCCGTCACATTACAAGACTAGAGTACGTGGAGGACAATTGGCATAGGACGTGAATCACATGACCTCTTTCTTCTCAGCTCGCCTTCGTCTTCCACTGCTTGCACTTCCATGGATACTCCTCTCCTTATTCACAGTCACCTTGGTCATCCAACCATTTCCAAGCTTCGAAAATTGGTTCATTTTTTTTCTAGTTTGTTCTCAATTGAGTGTGAGTCATGTCAGCTGGGGAAACATACTCATGTCCCATTCCCTAGGCACCTAAATCAATGGATAAAATCTCCTTTCGAGCTTTTCCACACTGATGTTTGGGGTCCTTCCCGAACTGAGTCTACCTTGGGGTTTCAGTACTTTGTCACTTTTATAGATGATTATTCTCCTTGTACTTGGCTATTTTTAATGAAAACTTGAGCTAAGTTATTATCTATTTTCTAGAAGTTCCATGCTAAAATTCGAAGTCAAGTTAATACTTTAATTCGTATCCTACGAAGTGATAATGCCAAGGAATATCTTTCTGGACCACTCTCCTCCTTTATGTCCTTACATGGGATTCTTCATCAGTCCTCTTGTACTTACACGCCTCAACAGAAGGGAGTGGCTGAGTGCAAGAACCGTTATTTGGTTGAAACCAGTCGCACTCTCCTACTCCATCATTTGTTTTACAGGATCGAATCCCTTATTCCATCATTTTTCCAAACCCATCCCTCTTCTACCTTCCTCCTCGTGTCTTTGGTTGTGTCTGTTTTGTTTATATTCTTACTCTTGGACAAAACAAGCTCTCAGACAAAGTCACGAAGTGTCTTCCTCGGTTATTCCCGACTTCAACGAGGTTATTGTTGCTACTCTCCTGATACACATCAATACTTTGTCTTTGCCAATGTCACTTTTTTTGAGAACTCTTCAACGTTTCCTTCCACCCTCCCTCCCCGTTCTGATGTCATATCTCTACCCCTTCTCTCTATCTCGCCTCCTGATACCATCCCGCACCTCCGGCTACTCCACCTCGACCACGCGTGCCTATACTTGTCGCCTCGCGGTACTAGCCTCCTGGGCTGGACTCACCTCCTATGGAGCCCTCTCATCGATCGCCGCCTCGCCACCTCGCCGATTTTCTCCCATTGTAATTCGTACTCGTCTTCTCAGAACCTCCATCCTATTTATAATTTCTTGTCTTATCACTTCTTATCTTCACAATATTCTACTTTTATTTCCACATTATCTTCTGTTTCCCTTCCTAAAATTGTGCATGAGGTCCTCTCTCATCCATGCTGGAAACAGGCAATGGTTGAAGAAATGGTTGCTCTGCATTCTACTGGCACATGGGACCTAGTCACCTTACCTATTGGCAAGTCTCCTATTGGTTGTCGTTGGGTTTATACTATTAAGGTTGGTCCGGATGGCCGGGTGGACCGTCTTAATGCTCGTTTGGTTGCCAAGGGGTATACTCAAATATATGGCTCCGACTACTATGACACTTTTTTTCCTATTGCCAAGATGACTTCCGTCTGTCTTCTCTTATCTATGGCTGCTATGAGATCTTTGCCTTTGTATTAGTTAGACATCAAGAATGCATTTCTCCATGACAACCTCGCCAAGGAGGTAGATATGGAGCAACCACCTGGCTTTGTTGCTCAGAAAGAGTCTGGTTTGGTATGCAGGCTACGTCGTTCCTTATATGGCCTAAAGCATTTCCCTCAAGCCTGGTTTGGCCGCTTTAGCTTAGTAGTACAGGAGTTTAGTATGACTCGGAGTACATCAGACCACTTTGTCTTCTATCATCATACATCCTTTGGACAGTGCATCTATTTGATTGTTTATGTGGATGACATTGTTATAATAGGCAGTGATTAGGATGGTATTCGAAAACTTAAACAACCTCTCTTGAGCCGCTTTCAGACCAAAGACTTGGGGAAACTCAAGTACTTTCTTAGATTGAGATAACCTAGTCTAACTCCGGTGTGGTTATGTCTTAGAGGAAGTATGTCTTGGATATATTAGAGGAAACTGGTATGCTAGATTGTAAACCTGTAGACACTTCTATGGATCCAAATGTCAAGCTAGTACCTAGACAGGGGAAGCTTCTACGAGATCCAGGGAGATATCAACGACTAGTGGAGAGACTGAACTACCTCACCATCACCTGATCGGACATTTTCTTTCCTGTGAGCATAGTTAGTCAATTCTTGCAGTCACCATGTGATAGTCACTGGGATGTTGTGATTTGTATCCTCCGTTATATCAAAGGAATATCGGGTCAAAGGGTATTATATGAAAACATATGTCACACCCAAATTGTTGGAGTGATGATGCAATCGGATGTGTCGCTGAGACAACGCTCATCAAGATATTGTGTATTTATTGGAGGCAACTTAATATCCTGGAAGAGTAAGAAATAGGATGTAGTGGCCAGGTCTAGTACTTAAGCTGAGTATCAAGCTATGACTTTGGCAACTTGTGAACTCATATGACTCAAATAGCTTCTTCAGGAGCATTTGGTAAGGACAAACAAATGATGCTTGTGTGTGATAACCAAGCAGCCCTACACTTTGCCTCCAATCCAGTCTTTCATGAGGGGACCAAACATATTGAAGTGGATTGTCACTTCATTCGAGAGCAGATATTCGGTGACATAACTACTGGGCCTGGCAACTCGAAAGAACTAACCAGCGCATTTTCTCTAAGCCTCTGGTGCCTCGAGGATTCAATACATTTATAACAAGCTTGGTGCATATGACCTATATGCTCCAGCTTGAGGGGGATTGTTGAGAATCATAGGATATTCTCTGATTTATCTCCTTTCTTACCTGTAATTATTTTCCTTCCTTTTTGTATTTAATTTGTTTCCTTATGTGTCTTCATGATGTATATAAATAGGTAGGACCTATGTTGTATTTCACTCACTCATTCAATAAAGAAAAGTATTATTTGCTTCTCTCATTTCACAATGGCTAAGAAAGGACATGGGCTTGTCATCAAGAAGCTTTCCGCTCTGAGTGGAGTTGGAGATTTGACTTAGAGAATGAGTCTGTGTGAACGTGGATGATACTTGAGAAATTTGGGGAGGGGAGGTTTGGGTTTTGGGGTGCTAAAGGTGGGGTGTGGGTTCAATTTTTGCAAGGCTGTGAGGGAAAATAGGTTTTTAAAAAGAAAGGTTCATTGCAAAATGGGATAGTTAAATTTTGGTTGGATGAGTGGTATGAGAACACTATGGTGAAATATTCTTTGTTAAAAAAAAACATGGGTATCAAATATATGATCGTGCAGTGGGCAGATGGTCATTAGATTCCTGTTTCTCTAGATAGTTTCATGATTAAGAGTTAAGGGTGGTGGAGGATTTCATGTGAATTCTTCAAAAAGCAAGTATTATGGTAGGACTTCGGAGAATAGAATGGCTTGGTTAGATTTGAGTTATGGAAAGTTCTGAGTTAAAGATTTGTTCTCTTTGTTGATGCCTGGAGGTGGGAAGTTTTCCTAGCTGAATCCATTGGGAACTTGTTGATCTTGATGAGGGCAGGTTTTTTTGCTTGGGAATATGAGGAAGGTATTGAATCAAGATTGGTTGAACAGAAGTGCGGTGTTCTAGTGAATAGGTAAGGTGCCATAGGTTTGAAAGGGCAGAGGAATTCATTAATCACATGTTTCTAACTTTCTAGCACGCTAAAATAGGAATTTATGTGGTTATTTCTTTGTTTGGTTTGTATTGGGTAATCCTTCTTCAATCAAATTGATGTTACTAAGTTGGACCAGGTGTTATGTGAGATGGAGGTGGAAGAGAGCTTGGTTGGCTGCTCTTTTGTTCCTTTTTGGACCCTCTGGCAAGAGAGAATCTCAAAGGCTTTTGATATTGTGGAAAATTTGGAACAAAAGCTTAAAACCCCTGTTATGCGTAATTTCTTGGAACGTGTTAGACTTCTTAGAAGGGTATTCTATGTCTATGGCGAATTTTGATGTAGGTGACTTGTAGATGGGGAAGGTGTCGTACTTTTCTTTCATTTTTCTCTTTGCTTGGTACCTTTTGTCATCTTTTGGTGTACTTTAGTGTGTTTTAGCTTCACACTTGTATTATCTCCCCTTCTTTATTATATTATTTGTGTTCTTACCAAAAAATTTATATAAGAATAATAATAATAGATTATAGATCTATAGAACACATACATGTGTTTGGCTTCTTGTGTGTGTGTATATATATATCCATTTGTGTTATGACAAATTTAGGGATGGTGAGTTCATTAGAATTCTTTGGATTGATAAAACCTTTGCACTAGGCCTGGCTTAGTGGTTAAGGGTTGGGGTAGGCATTGGAAGGGACCAGGTTCAAGCCCCAATGGGGACAAAGAATGAAAAAAATATTTACCTATAAAAAAAAATAAATATAACCTTTGCACTAGCTGATCCTGCTAAAAGAGATTGGGATGTTACATAAAAATGCTGAAGGTTTGGAACTGTGAAATAGTTGATTGAGACTTGAGGATAAAAAGGGGTTGAGCTTCATTTAGAATGGTGAAATTTTCTAAATCTTCTTCATAGATGGTGTGTGCATGGGGGCATTATTCCTTTCTTAGAATGAAATACTCTAGATCTCTATCAAGAGGGATTATTCCTTTCTTAGAATAACAAAATAGTCTTTACAAGTTTTCTCTCCATCACGTGGACTGTTATTTTATGTTTATCATCTTCATCATTGCCTAAGTGAATGAAGAGAGTCTTCGCATGAGATTTTAGTAGTATTTTAAATGGAGCTTGTAATAAAAAAGTATTAGGATTTTTAAATAGCGCTTGATAGGATCAGCAAAGATTTAAGACTAGCACTTATTACACCCTTGGTCTTCTCAATAAGTCTGGTAGCTGTAATTTGATCTTCTGACAAGCTTGTGATTATGATATAATGTTTTTCCTTGTTTTGATCTTGGCATGCAAATAAGCATTTGTTCAAAATTATTATGAGAAAATTTCCCACAGACAGTAAAATCATCTCTATTATAATTCGAGTTGTATGATCAGTGAAAGGAGAAGAAATCAACCAAATTCTTATATTGTGCAGGAAGAGACATCAGCAATGAGAAAAGAAATTCAAGATCTTAGGACAAATGCCAGAATCTTCCAGCTTAGCAAGTGCACTGCATGCACTTTTACTCTAGATCTCCCTGCTGTCCACTTCATGTGTATGCACTCATTTCATCAACGTTGCCTAGGAGACAATGAAAAAGAATGCCCTGAATGTGCTCCTGAGTACAGATCTGTTTTAGAAATGAAGAGAAACTTGGAGCAGAATTCCAGAGACCAAGACTGTTTCTTCCAGAAAGTGAAGAGTTCAAAGGATGGGTTTTCTGTGATTGCTGAGTATTTTGGAAAGGGAATCATCAGCAAGACCAGTAATGGGCCCACAGGAAGTCTTAGATCTGGCAGCACTGCTTGCAGCAGTGGTTTCTAAGGTTCGTGGATTGCCAAGTTGCCTTTTATTTATTTGTTTTTCTTTTCCTTTTGTTTTTACAGTGTTTAACTCTTTCATTGCTACGATTCCTCCACAGTGATGTGCATATGAAATCACTGGGATCTGGCTGAATTGAGCTTGTTGGTGGGGCTTTTAACACTTCAATTGCCAGTTCCATAGCTATTCAAACCACCAGCACTTGCTCTTGTTTTCCCGTAATTGGTCCAGCTATCCTAAAGGGAGAACATAAGCAATCTGATAAGAACATCAAAAGAAGGGCCCTGGAACATATTTGTTTAACAAGCTGTTGTACTTGCATGGTAGAGATTTTTTATGCTTGCTTTTCTTCGGGAGTGTGAATTCATTAGAGATGGATATGTTTGTTCGGGTTTCTTGCAGATAAAAAATTCAGACACTTTTGGAGTATGTACTTTTAAATTATATATTAATTGGTTTCTTTTCCTATAGCACTTAAAGTTTTTGTTTGCTGCGTTACATTTCAATCAGCTGCTATTGGTTCCTAATATTGATCTAATCTACCAATCCTGTTTCTTATTGTTCATCTAGTTAATCAATTTGGGCAGGCAGGTCGATCGAGCTAAATTCAGAATCTTTGGATTACTTATGGACTTCTGCATGTATGTCAAAAATCACATTAAAATTTGTGATAGGATCAGACTACAGGTATGACAGTTGTTGCTGGTTTTCATTTATTTGTCATCGCTATCTTACCCTTTAGTGCTATAAAATATCTTAAAATACTCTAGTTTCTTTTATATTTGCAAACTAGTTTGATATATACTATTATTTTCTTTTTTTCGTAGAGTGAGAATGTGAGTTTCACTTATAGACAAAGTGTTTTCAACTTGGTACACCGTGTTGGTATCGAGTGTCGTGTCCACAAGTTTTCACTATGTTATTCTGTTGGGTCCATAGCAATCACGAAGGTTCTGGCGCTGATAATATCCAGTCCCTCATTTCCTTCAAATCAATCTGCCTGCCGACTAGCATAGTACCCAGTACTGAAGCTTATTTTACTTGTCAAGCACATAGCATGTAACTAATTTTATTTCAAGTGGTACATGTGTTAGGAAAGATGAAAGTTCACCAATCAAAAACAAGGAAATAGGCAAATCACTGGCCAAAACGATTCGGTGTAGGCCTCAGTTTATCCAGTATCAACTTATGGATTGAAACAGCTTGATTAGTTAGTCATACCTAAACATTATGCAATCTCTGTCAGTTATAAAACATTGGCCTAGTGTGGTTGTTTTATTAGATCAAGTACTTGGAATGAAAGATAACTCTCTAGTTGATCCTACTAAATGGTTTCCTTCTTGTACCCATGTCTTTGTATGTTGTGCTGTGTCCATATATTGTGCGAGAATCTAGTGTAACTGAAAGCACCTAACTTCACCCGAACTTTTAGGGTCTGTTTGTTTATTATTTTTTAAAATTATTTTCTGTTCTTAAAAACAACAAGGAGAACATGTTTGTTTTCCAATGTGTTGCTTCCGAAAAACAAAGAAGAACATGCCGCTTTCCACTGTTGTTTTCAAACACGGTAACACAAAACAAAAAATTCAAAAACAAGCAGTTAAGCCAAAGTTAAACCAAAATTGTGCCTTCAGATTTTCAAAAACTGTTTCATAGTCATTGCAAATATGAATCCAAACAAGCCCTTATACTCACGAATAGGATTCCTTAAAACTAATCATGTTTCTGTATGTCTGTGTTTAACCTCTTATTTGTTAGAAAGTTACTTTGACCCCCCACACCTCTACTTTGCTCTGCAGTCTTCACCATATTGTTTCATCACGGCCTTCTGGAAATCTTTGTGGTGGTGCTGTTCTCTAAATATGGATATTTCTGAATGGCTCATAATGTATGAAGGATAGCGCATCCATCTCTCTCATCAGATCACACTTTATTCTTTGACCCCCACCTTCTTTCCTTTCTAAAAGAAAGTACCCAATCAACCTTAAGATGTCCTTTTGTCGCCCACCTTGCTTGTCGATCCAAAGATGGACACATACCTTTCAATAATGGCTTGTGGGGCGACGAACCAATCATTTAGCAGGACCCGTAACGAGCATTTTCTGTTATCTTCATGCATTACAGTCTCATCTAAACTCCCTTCTTCACCATGTTATATGTTTTATAAATGTGCAGGCCACAGTAGCAGTAGCATCACCCCCTGCAAAAGACGACATTGCACGTGCTCAAGCCCTTCAAAGAGTTATGTTATCCCATTCCACTGTAACCAATGTTTTAAAAATGGACCGGTCTGATCAGTTGGACCGTGAATTGACAATTAAACTGGTCTAGTTTAATGGAAAAAACTCTTTTATTTTTTTGTTGAACCGGTTAAATCGGTGGTTGAACCGATTGAATCCACGATTGAACCGATGAAATCGATGGTTAGATCGGTTGAACCAGTCAAATCAATTTATAATTATTTTTATTTTGAATAATATATTAATGATGTATTTATAAGGCCATCGGTTTGATGATCTGTTCAACCTGTGAATTATTGACCCCTAATTATTCCGGTTTAGTCACCAGTGTGACTGAGGAATATTATTTCTTGGACAGGAACAAAGAAGAACCTGTTCAAACTGGATGCTCTTCTACCATTAATCAGTTCAGAATATTGTGTCGGGACTCTGCTATACTGGAATGGCCGGTAGTTTTTGCCATTTTAGTAGTGAAAAGCACAAGCTTAGGTATCGCATTTTCCACGTTTATGGTCTAATGGATGAAACTATTGTTGTTATGAGTTCATTGTAAATGGCAGCATATCCAAAGGTAGAGTTAGAGGATTGCACATTTGTCTGGGCCAGCTTGAGGACCATGCCAATGTTTTATGGATTGGGCTTTGAATGAGAATCTGTTTGGGGTGAGCTTGGGCCCGGTGTATTGTTTCATCCTAAGCCCAGGCACCAAAATATGGTATTTGGACCGTAGCCAACTTTAAGCTGAGGGAGCACCTTTAGGCTTTGTCTGGAAAAGAAAATAGAGAAAAAAATAGAATAAAATTTTTTTTTAAGGAAAATAAAAAATAAGTTTAAACTTAATAAATTAACTCTATATGTTTTTTTGATAATTAAATACTTTAATTATAATATAATAAATTGTCCTCACTATGACTCGAATCTGGGATCCTTTCCTTCTTTATGCCTTGCTTTTTTTGGAATGTTGAGCGTTCTACCATATGAGGTATAAATAATGAGTAATTTTATATGTTTATTTAAACTCATTTTGTTTGCTTTTCTCAATTGTATAAGAATTAAAAATATGGAAAAATTTTAAGGAATTTTGATTATATTTGAGTTTTTTTTTTCATATTTTCTATAGTAAAACCAAACATGAGAAAGAAAATTAGTTTTTTTACTATTTTTTTTCTTTCCCTAGTACTTTCCTGTTCCAAAGTAAGTCTTGTTATTGAGGTTCATTTGGAATAAGTTTAAACCCTTCGTTTAATCGTTGAAGAAAAAACTATAGGTAGAAGAAGAATTGAATGTTATTATGTTGATGGATATGATCGTGCACATTTAGATTCCTTTGCTTTGAAGCTGGATCATATTGTTCTGTGCAAGTCGAGGCTTATTATTTTGTACCTTATTTATCTCTTTATATTTTGATTCCTTTTTTTTTTTTTTTCATGTACGATCTCATTATTTGTACCATCCAATAATTTAGATCTGATCATATAACCTAAAGGATTGATAGGCAGAGTTGAATATGTATCTCTTTCATACCTTAAACTTTTCCTAAAACTTATTAATTTAATCATGTATAAGTTAATATCCAGATGGTGTTTGAGGAACATTAAAAGAATGAGATCCGTCGTGTGGAATTTTATGAGTTGTGGACTTTTGTTTTATTTATTTCATGAAATTACTAAGGTTGTGTTTCTTTCTTCTCATATTAGGAAAATTAATTATAATTAAAATTAGTTAAAATTTTGCTCATGTTTAAATTATTTAATGTTTAGGTAAAATAAACGACATACGTTTGAAGTAGTAATTAAAATAATCTATGCATTTCAATTTCAATTTTTATTTTCTTCACTTCTTTTTTTCTAATTTGTTAAATTTCTTCTTTATTTTATTTTCTTTATATTTTTCCATAAATTTTTTGGGAAAAGGATATTGTTTAAAGGAAAATAAATTTTTGCGTCTTATTTAAGGCATATTAAATATAATAAAAATTAATAAACAATTTACAGTTATATCTATTTATTCTTCTCTTAATTTTTCTTAGTATTTTCTTTTAAAAATTTTAAGCGCCCAAATAAAACAACTTTGTTAGATATAGGTGTTTGGAAAACTTAAAACTTATTATCTATTATTTAATCATTTAAGTTTATATTATAATTTATTGTTCACTTTTTATTCTTCAAAATTAAAATTGTTCAATTTAAATATCAAATTGATAAATTTATAATTGTTAATTTAATTGATATTTATCTTTTTTAACTTCTTGAATTGGTTTGATAAATTCTATAAATATCAGAGACATACAACAAATTATAAAACATTTATAGTAAAAAAAGAGTCAAACTGAGTGGTGTTGTAATAGAGATCAAGGGGTGGGTTTGGAAGAGTTTATTTATAGCTTATTTGAATTTATCTTTTCATATAAGTATTTTTTATAAAAGTTATAGGTGTTTTGAAGAGCTTACAAAAAAAACTTATGACCTTTCTATAAGCTTATTTTAGCTTATTTCAATAGGCTTCAGACAATGTTTGAGTAAACAACTTAGTTAATCACTTATTTTATATGAGCTTATTAGACGAGAGCTTATGTCATAAATATTTTATTTAATAAGTTATTTGTTTTTGAATGCATATTTTAAAAAGCGATTATGCATCATTTTAAGGTGTTTGAATGCATTACTACAAACACGCTTATAGTATTGTGAGTATTAAAAACCATTATAAACACTTATAGAGAAGTTGGGGGAGGCTTTTTTGAATAAATAAAAACTTGTCATAATTTTTTAAAAATTTTAAAAACTAAAGAACTAAAAATTAATATAATATATATCAAGAAACCATGATAAAAAAATTAAAAATAAAGTAAAAATTCACTATATACTGAAAACATTTATCATTCATATGTAATCTCTAGTATAAAAAATAATTAATGAATCATACTCTCCTCTTCAATTTTGTTTAATGTGCGTCAAAGGCGTTATAAAAACTAAGATATTATAGGGTTTTTTTAACATTAAATCTTTAATTTTGATGTTTTATAAATTGGAGGCATTATCGTTTACTCGCCCAGTTATTTATGGCGCAGTGTGGATGCACAAAAGCCTCTTAAGGTCTTGAAATGGAAGGCATACTTAAGGTGCGGGTTTTTTTTTTTTTTAAGTGATCTTGTAGCCTCACACAATATAAGCAAAAAATTATATATCTTCTTAAATATTGTCTATAGTTTTTATCGAATAATAAAATATAATAAAAGAAATGACATCAAACATAAAAATCAAACATTACTAATGTTTCTCATCATCGCAAACAATTCTAAAACAAAATAACAAGCAAAAATAAAAAACATCATTCGTGTTTATCATCAATAAAGTCTTGGTTAAACAAAAGCATTTATGTATACTGCGTAATTAAATAAATAAAATTATCATCAATATAATTTTTTTTTTACTTTTTAATTATAAGTCGGAATTTTTATCGTATTTTTTTCAAAAAATTTACCTATTTTTACAGAATTTTTCGGATGTTGTTTTCTATTTTTTCATAATTTAAACAAAAATTACCCATTTTTACATAATTTTTTGGAATTTATTTCATTAATTTTCAAAAAATTCCTATTTTTATATAATTTTTCAAAAATTATATATATTTTTACATAATTTTTTGGAAAGTTATTTTCTATTTTTTTTCATTATTTTTCAAAATGACATTTTTGTCATTAAGATAACCATTTTAATTTTTCCTATTAGCTTTTTTTAGTTTATTTTTTTATAAGTTTTTCCTTGAAACTTAAAAATTAAAAATGATGACTTATAAGGGATCGTATTTATTTTTATAAATTTTTTATCATCTATAATTTTATCAATCTTTACGTGAGAAGATAAACTCAGTAAGTTGTAGATAAACTATTCCAAGCATACCTTATGAAAATCTTATAAAAAAGGCTTTATACGAGCAAAATTGATCATCTTATAAAAGGTTATACGGAAGCTTATATAAAAAAAATTATAAGAAAAAATTCGAAACTAAATTATGAAAAAATTATGTAAAATATGAAAAATAACGAAAAAAAAATCCAAATTTTTTTTTTTTTTTAAATGTGAAAATGGGAAAAAATGTAAAAAATAATGAAAAATAGAAAAAATTTATGGAAAAAAATATGTAAAAAATGAGTAAAAATTTTAAAAATACATATATAAAATTATGGAAAAATAGAAAACAAATTATGTAAAAAATAGGTAACTTTTTTGAAAAAACAATATAACAAATAGGAAAAAAATTCTAACAATTGATGATGAAAATAATGATATTGATGATTATTTTTTTGATTTAGAATTTGATGTAGATCCATGAATATTTATTTTGTTTTTGAAGTTAGAATTTTTATGATGATAAAAAACATTAATGATGTTTGTTATTTTGTTTTAGAAATGTATGTGATGATGGGAAGTATTAGTGATGTTTGATTTTTATATTTTATGTTCTTTATTTTATTATTTGATAAATCTATAAACAATATTTATTGTGATAAATAATTTTTATTTATATTAAGGACGTATCACTTAAAAAAGTCAACGCCTCAAATGCGTCTTGCGCTTTAAGGCCCCAAGAGGTTATTGCATCTCGATGCGCCTTAAATAACTATAATTCATGGTACATCAGGTTCCAATTTATAGAAAGTGTTCCAAAAATTTTAATGAAGAAAAAAAACCTATAATATTTTAGTTTTTGTAATTAGTTTGATGCATATGAAACAAAAGCGAATAGGAGATAATGATTTATTAACTATTTTTTATACTAGATAGTACATTTGAATTATAAATTTTTTCAGTATATATGATATAAATAATATTGATTTTTAGTTTTTTAAATTTTTTAAAAATTATAACAAGTGCTTAATTTTTTAAACACTTCAATTTTATAAGTGTTTAAGATGATATTTTTCAATAATTTCAGCTATTATAAATGCTTGTATAATAATGCATTCAAACTCCTTAAAATAATGTATAAGCGCTTACATAAACTCTCATCTAATAAGCTCTTATTACATAATTGTTTAATTAAGTTGTTTACCCATACATGGCCTAAAGACGAATAAGTTGGATAAAAATAGACTAGTTAGATTTATTTAAGGAATGAATGAGTTTTTTAATATAGACTAGTTAGATTTATTTAAGTAATGAATGAGTTTTTTAATATAATACTATTCATAATGTCTAGCTCATGTAGTAAAACGTTTAACGTTTAAATAAGCTAGGCATAGGGAATGGTGGAGTCTCGGGTTGAGTCCTAGTTGAGATACTTTACTATAATGTAATTAAAGCAGTTTAGCTCTCAAAAAAAATATAATATAATACTTAATTTTTTATTAATTTATCTTGTGATATTAAATTATTTATCAAATATGAATAATTTATTCATTGATATAGTTGGAAATTATTAACTTAATTAAGTGAGAAAAAAAAAAATCTTCCTCGACTATTTATTTTAGTATTACACAACAATGATTAATAAAATAATTAAGGAATTATTGTTAATGAAAAATCATTAGGCTAGAGTGGGCCAGGATTTCTTCGGATGGGCCGCACAGTTAATGAAGACCGTGAGATATTAACTGGGGTGGGGCCATGTGAAAATATGGCAGACAAAATAATTTTTCATACAAATCACAGCCTTAATGTGGACCCGGATACGGTGGGGAAGCAGTACAGATTATGCACGTGCACCGGCGTGGTGGTCTCATCTCCACCCTTCCTTGTGATGACCTTTGGAAGGTCGCAATCAGTTGATCTCCAATGGTTTTGAAGCCTAAGAGATTTGCATGTGGGCCAAAATGTCAAATCGTGGGCCCAACTGTATGGGCACCATTTGGACATTTGTGGCCCATTCCGTAAATTAAATTAAATTAGTGTAGAGTCATTTATTTAAGACAAGCCATATTAGGGCACAGCCCTGCCCCATTTTTGGCTGATGCGATAGTGTGCTGATATGCCATTCCTCTCGATTACGGATGGATGGTAAAAGGTCGAAATTGCCCCCTTTCCTCAAATAACAAAATTGGTAGAAGTGTAGGATGGATGGGTTTACGGGATTTTCAAAATTTCAGTCCTTACAATAATAGAATATTATAATAATTATGTAATGTAAAGTGAATAGGTTAAAAAAAAAAAGAAAGTATGTTTTTCCCCTTTAGTAATTTCCCCATAAAAAAATAAAGTATTTAGTTTTTGGATTGTTTTATGAAAAAATTAAATAAAATCAAATATAGTTAAAATTAATTAAAATGAAAATAGTTTATTAAATTTTTATATTATGGGCTAGTTCGAATGGTTTGATCTCGAGTGTCTTGAGTTTGTTTCTACTTCCTAATGGTGATCAGTTTACATCTTTTTAAGGTCACTAAATGTTTCATCGGTCATTAACTTTATAATCTTGTAGGATTATCAAATTCATTTGATGTTATAAATGAAACGATGAATGAGATTATGATCATTTAGGACAACATTGGATGCTAAAGGTAAGGATATTTAAGGTATTTCACATTTTCATATAACAAATAATTGAAAATGAGAGAGTGAGAGTCATATTGCTAGTGTAAATTCGTAATCATTGAGAAAAAGAAAAAAAAAATGGAAAGGTATAAATAATGGACCTTTCCTTCTATAAATGTACTTATGGGGTAGGCAATTGGGTCATTGTACCTACTTAAAACTGAAGAGAGTCATGTGTCACCTTTTTAAGTCAAGGAGGAAATGCCATTCTGGTCTTGGTCCCATGCCTAAGGAACTTGTCATCCCTGTCATTATTTTTCTAGTGCATTCTTATTGTAAGTTTTGTGCTTATTGTAATCATGAATAATTATAAAAATTTAAGATGTACCTAAATTTTGATAAATTAATAATCTCGTTTAAATAATAAAATATTGTAATCTATATATTAAATTAGTAACATAATTATATGTATGAAATAACGAGCCAATGAGGTTCAACTAAGAAGTTAAGGGTTGGGCATGACATAAAAAATGAATTAAGTTTGAGTCTTATTGAGAACATAATATTAAATTATTGTATTGTAAAGTAAATGGATATTAAAAAAAATGTATGAAATAGAGATGGTTGGACGAGATATATAATAGAAATAGTGATAGTTGGGGGGAGGTATATAACAAAAATAGCAAATAAATAAAAACACAATATTTTAGTGCAAATTAATAATTGAGTATCTATAGTCCCTTATTCTTTTTTTTCATATTGTTCTTTTTAACCTCTCTTTTTTAAGGACGAAAGGTAATTTTTTTATCATTCTTAACCTGAAATCATATATTTGTATATCTTTAAACAAATTTTATTTTTCAATAAAGTGATTCATTCATAAAAATCTAGATTTTTGATTTATTTTTTTCACGTTTTTGTTGTTATATTGTGTAATATGTGGTTTTTGTTGTCTTGGTATAACGATTTGGTTTTCGTCATCTTGTTGCAAGGACAATTTGATTTTCAATATCTTGTTTCAATGCTATCTTATATATGGGTGATTTGATCAACAAAATAGATATGATCAGGCATAAACATCAAATAAAATCCTGATCATCAAATATGTTATAGAACTTTAGTCATATGTATTATAATAATCATAATATGTATTATAATAATCATAATATGTATTATAGTAATCATAAAAATATCAAATATGTATACTTTAAACCGATTCATTTTTCTATTAACTCGAATGATGTGTCATACTCCAAAGTTTTTAGTGAATTTTATTATATATTTCTATCTAATGTATTATTAATTTAAATTAATAAAATTATTTTTCTTTCAAAAAAAAAAATTATCTATTGATAAATTGACAAAGGGGTAATAATTTTATTTTGGTGTACGAAGAAATAACCTAGAAGGGTTTTTATAACGGGAAAAGTGATGTACAGATTGGTAAAAGATTGTGACGGTTAAAAAATAATTCACATTCCCTCGCTATACATGTTACCGTTACCTCCAAAAACCGTGAAAAAAACCTTAAAATCCTCAAAACTAAGAGAGCGCGTGATTTGAGGCGAGTATGGGTTCGCGTGGGCAAGACCACGGAGAATAGCTAAAAAAGCAAATGGGCCCACAATGGTCATTGAAAATGAGAGTGAGCTAAAGCAAAGTCCACTCGCAGCTACTTCTTCACTGTACTCTCGCTCGCTCTCTGTCTCTCTCCCTCCTCTCCCCCTTTCTCTCTTTCTCAGTCGAAATTCTCAAATGTAGAAAATAGAAAAACCCTAAATCCACACTTCCTCACCCTGTAAACCTAAATATTCTTGTTTGTTTTTTATTCTTTTGATTTGTTTTTTTTTTTTTGTCTCCGGTTCCGTTTGGGTGCCGAGAAATTGTGGGAAAAGCAGGGAAGAAATTTTGCAAGGTTTCTTCCTCGTTTTATTTTTCTAAATTATCTCGGGGGCCAAAAGGGGAAATTGGGTTTTGATTGATTTTTGGTTCTGCTGTTGTAATTCGATCTCAATTTGGGGGGGTTTGTTTTTTCTTTGATCGTGAATCGGGGTTGGGGATTTAGGTTTTCTCTGAGAGCCGATTTTGGGAGATGAACAAAGAACACCCACCGGAGCCGCTTGATTTCTTTATTTGGACTGTGGAGGTACGGATTTATTGCTTTTATTCTGGTGTTTTTGTTTGGATCTTATTTTATGGAGGTGTAGATCTTGTTGATCAGACGCGTAATTGAATTTTCTTTTGTGGTGCTTAAACTTATTAGTGAATTTCCCGTAGAAAATTTTATTTTCCCTGTTTGGGGATCTGAGTATCATAACTAACGCTTTTTAGATGAGGAAATTTTTTTAATACCGATATTTTTATTTATCTGGGATCATGGGGATTGGATAGTGGTTATTGACATATCAATTGTTATATATTTATATTTTTTAATTGATTGTTCAATTGAATCAGTGGGAATTGGGAAGTTTGTACTGTTGATGATTTGAGATTAGAAGGTCTAATTGAATGAGCAAACCAACAAAAGGTGTGAATTTGTTAAAATTTTACCAAATATGTATGACGAACGCAATTGACCCATCTGTTGGTACCAGACAAGTTTCAATGTCAGTTCTGGGATTCTCAGTTTGTCCAACAGCTGCACATATAAACTGAAAGTTGGATTGAACTCCATTTTAGTTTGACTCTACTTAGAATACTTTGATGCTAGTCTAGTGATGCACTTCCTCTTTTGAGTTGCTGGGGGAGTTGTTGACGATCTGTATATTGTTTGCCACTTACTGCTGACGGGCTCACAATTCAATTGGATGAAGTGGAAACATTTTCTTTGCTCTGATGTATGCATTTTCTATTTGCTTATAAAATGCAGAAATTTAGTTTTGAATATTTTACCACTTTGGGTAGCGTAGTCCCTTTTTGGAGGCTTTGCTGTAGAGTTGAATTTTAGTATCCAACAGTGGTGGAGCCAGAAAATGGCTTGAAGGGGGGCAACGTTTAGGTATTAATTTCCCCGTCCGAGGGTGCAAACAATAAACGAAAGGCCTTGTCTAGTGGTAGCAAGTGAAAATTTCAGCTATACGTGTGAAAGGATTCAAATCACTTTGAGATTGTTTTTTTAAATATAAATTTCAGAAGAAAGGGTGGGGGCTGGTCCATGCATTGACTGCTCTCAGAGACTTCCATCTTCTTTCCTTTTTCAAAAATATTTCATTTTTGCATAACTTGGCTTAATCACATGGTGAAGAATTTTCCTTAGATGCACAATAAGAGTAATTTGGTTGTTTGAAAGTAATGATGTGTATATATCGATAAAAAAAAGTAATGATGTGTATATCTTGTTATGAAGAACCGAAGGTGCATTTAAGTGGCACTTGTTCATGTTGTGAGATATGGTCAGGTGTTTGAGGATTGCTGACATTTGGCAGAAGGTTTTAATGACTCTGAAGGTTTGCCATAACATGGATTGTTTTTGCTGAGCAATGACAATGTTAAATGTCAGCAATATGGTTGTTCCAGATCACAAGTTATCTAGCAATAGGTAGCCCTTCAAGAAACCCGAGCTTAGTGAAAAACTCACTCATGGAGTTCTAAAGGACCTTGTGTAGATTTGGAGTGAGAATTTTCTTGTTCTAATTGTGGGTGTATTTATCAATTATGAGTAATTTACAAACTTTACAGATTTATAAGTGCGATAGGGTTGGGTGGGACTCTTGGAAAAACAATCATATTTTTTGCCATTATGAAGATCTATCAGTATATTTGCCTGCTTCTGGTTTTGAAATGCTCTGGTATTTTAGATGAGTGACATGCCTCTTGCATCATTCTTTATGCTCTTCCCAGGATGTTGGTTTGTGGTTGGAAGGAATAAACCTTGGAAGCTACCGCCAAATTTTCAAAGAAAATGGTGTCAATGGAGAATACTTGGAGGGCATGTCAATGTTCACAACTGAACAGATTCTTCGGTTTATAAGGCGGTGCCATATGAAATGGGGAGACTTTATCACACTCTGCAAGGAACTCAGGCGGATTAAAGGTGTTTTCTCTCTCTCTCTCTCTCTCTCTTACTCTTAGAACCATCCTTAACATTGGTGCAAAAAGTTGATTGATGTTAATTTCTAGTTCTTTGAAAATCAAGATCAAAGAAAGCGATTTCTTTTATTTCTTATGCAATGGTGCTTCCTGGAAAATAGTTGGTCCCTGTACATAATTTCACTAATGCTAATATGAGATGCAGACCAAGACCATGATAAAAAAAATCCTCGACCATCATCGCCCTTTTTGTTTTCTTGACTGTAAACAAAACTGATCTTAAACTAAGAATCAAATGGTTACATATTCTAGCTACTGACAATAAACCCATTTCTCCAGTGGCTTGCCTGAAAGGAGAGCAAAAGGTTCGTCGGCCCTGGTGGGCTCCTTCTTGCCTCTCAGTAGTATTTGTGAAGGTGGCTAAACGCAACAGGCAGTCTCGGGTCGTCTCCTTGAAGCTGGAACCATGATGAAACCTCAGGTTAAATGTGTACTTATTTATATATAATGCTGTTTTTTTTTTGTTCTTAGAGAACAGAAAAAAGAAAGTAGGAAAGAACTCTTTTTGTCCTGAATGTGGAAAGGTGTTGCTGCTGGTTCTTCCATGGAGAACTCTTATATGAATCCCTTTTTATATAATTTATTCCTGTTGGTGTTGCAGTTGTATATTCTGTCTTTTAAAGATTTGTGGAGATGCATACACTGCTCAAATCTTCTGCAAAATTCGTATTTTACCATTTAAGGTTGTTTTGTGCAATTTTTCTGAGAGCTTCGTTGACTCCAAAAAAGAGAGAAGTATTCGAGTTTAGGGTCAAAATGACTCTTCTTTTTAAACAAATGTTGAATTTAGGCCTTTTTCCAAACTATTATTCAATCCAACCTCTATCATGCCACCTAAGAGAGATGGTGCAAAGTGGTTCATTACATCACCTTTAAAAAATATTGAATCGAAAACTATTGATTCAATTACCCTATTTTGTGATGACATGGAATCCATGTACAATTCAAACTTATTTTTTAAAAAGATGAGTTCATTGAGAATTCATAATTCGTTTTCCATAAAGATGAGTTCAGTGCAAATTTAGGACATGTGTAAATATAGAACTCGTATCTTGGAAAGATGAGTTCTATTCAAATTAAAATTCGTATGTTGAAAAAACAAGTTTAATACAATTTAAGAACTTGTTTGTTGAAAAGATGGGTTTAGTGTAAATATAGAATTTGTTTGTTAAAAATATGAGTTTTGTGCAAATTAAGAATTTGTATGTTAAAAAGACGAGTTCAATACAATTTAAGAACTCGTTTGTTGAAAAGACGAGTTCAATGTAAATATAGAATTTGTTTGTTAAAAAGACGAGTTTAATGTAAATTTAGAACTTATCTATTGAAAAGAATAGTAGAATGCAAATTTAGAACTCGTTTGTTGAAAATACAAGTTCAATGCAAATTCGAGTTCAGTGTTCAGAGCAAATTTAGAAAAGTTCTAAATGGTATTGAACTCATGTTCACCATATGCGAGTGCGAGTTCAGAGCAAATAAAATCGTAAAAGTAAATTTTTTGTCTATTATCTCACATTGCGTAAGTGGATGATGATTTAAAAAATAATTTTTTAGCACATGTGGCCATTTCAATCAATACTTTTAAATATATATTATTTTAATAGATATTTATTTAAAATATATATTTTTAAATACGACTAGGAGAGATGATCAAATTATTTTATTTTTTTTAATCTAAATTAGAAATCATAGTTGGGAATTACGGCTTTAATGCAAAAATGAAATTATAGTTTTCAATTATGGATTTAATATAAAAATAAAATCATATTTATCAACTACAGTTTTAATACAAAATTAAAAACTACGGTTTAGGGCTATTTTAAATATATGTTTGAAAAAAAAAAAAGAGGCTAAAAGTTTTTTTTTTTTTTTTTCAAAACCAAGGCTATTTTTTTACCCAAAACTCAAAGTATTCAGCTTTTAGGCTGTTACTTGGACGGGTTGGTCTTTAATTATTATTATTTTTAAATAAAAAGGCAGCAATCAATCGCATTAGTCTAATACCTTTGAAAAGAAGGATGTTACGAGGAATAAGTTTGACAAATGTAGGTTGTACGATATTAAAGTTTGACAACAAAATAAAAAAATAAAAAATATTTGTGTAGTCAACAATTAATGTTAAAGTTTGACTTATTTTATGAAAACTACTTGTGAATTGTGACTTGTCTTGTGAGTTACGACATTAAAAAAAAGGTTGCCTTTTTTCAAAATTTCATGCTGATTTTATCAATTATTTTATATTTACTAATTTATAAAATTAATATTATTTTATTTTTCAAACTTTGGTCTCAACTCTAGTTGATGTCTAACCAACTTTTGTGAAGCCATAAGCACTATTTATCATATTAAACTTGAAGGTGTTGTTAGTTCATATTATTTTAAAGATTATATGATTTTATTTTTGGACATATATTTATTTTATATTATAACGTTATAGAAATCTATTCTCATAGAGATTCAAGTATTGTATCTTTCTTATGTCTCCTACAATCTTAATCATTGAGCCAGTCTTATTGACAATTTTAACTATATTAAAAATGAAAAATTGTAATATATTATTTATTTAATTAAAAATTCAACTATATTAAAAATAAAAAATTGTTGGAAATGGTGATAAGTCTGATCATCTTATATTATTTATTTAGTTAAGATGAAATTAATTATAATGCTATAATTTCGGAATGCTAAGATTCGTGTTACTATAGTTCTCTAAAGGTAAAATTTGATTTCATTATTGAAATAATTAAACATGATATATAATTTCCTTTGTAAGGTAAGATGTGATCTAGCCTTGTGCCCTAAAAAGGAGATAAATAAAATTAAAAAAAAAAGGAATTTTTTTATAAAATTAAAACTTATAATGAAAAAAATGACATTTTTGAAAATTAATTATTTTATCCTAACACAAATTTTCATTCCACCCACCAAATGTTTGTAGTGAAAGTCGAATCTGGAAAAATGATGAACTTTCGACCGTCGGATCCTAAATCAGAACCACTACCAGCGCTTTCTGGGGTTTCTTTTCACCTATCAACGGTTCAGATTGATCGTCTTTTCTGGAACAAACACAAGCAACTCATAGGCAATTCAAATTCTCCCACTCTAACACTCTCCCAAGTTCAAAACCCACAAACCCTAAATCTCCATTTCTCTCCATCCCCATAACCCTAAACCTTCAAACTGTAAAACCCTTAAACCCTTATCTTACTTTCCCGCTACTCATGTTCTCTCCTGCGACGAAGAGATCCAACTTCGGCTCCCGGAAAGACCGAAATATAGGGCAACCGGTGCCCAATTCCCCCGCTACTCCTCTCACAGAGAATCGAAGATCTTTAAATGAAAATTCAATTCCTAATCGCCCCTCCACTGGCACCCCCGCTCCATGGACCTCTCGCTTATCGGTCTACGCCAGGTATTTTTACACCTTCTTGTGTATCATTGAATCCCTGTTGTTGCCAATCACATGCTGCTCGAAGTTACTGATGCAATTTCGTCGAATTTATGGTGTTCTTCTTTCGGAATTCAGATAAATGCGATGTTGGTATTGGTAGAGTGAGGCTTGATTAGATGAATTTTAGCTGCATTATGGCTTATTACATAAGTACATATGTGTTAATGGGTTTGACATACAAATATGTATCTTAGTTTTAAGTTCATGGTCATGATAATGCTTGAATTGTGCATGATCTAATTATCGTTTTGTTTGCTTGTATGGTGTTTTAAGTCTACACTTGAAGTTCTTTGATCGTTTGCTTGGAAGAGGTTTGGAAATTCTTAGGAATAGTTAGTGAGAAATGTGGAAATGCGGTTGAATAATTATGTTTTGCTTGCTCTGGGCTCCATTTGGATCAAACTACTAGAGAAGGGAAAAAAATTTAGGAAGGAAAATGATATGTAACGGGAATTGTTTTGAAACTTATATATTTACCCATTATTCACTCTGATTCTAGAAGTGGAATGAAATTGGAGGACTGGAAAAGATTATCGACTCTGAGCTTAATTTTTCTTCTTCAGTTTTTTTTCTCTCTCTCTCTCGTACTTTTCCTTGGACCAGATGGAGCCTACAAGAACTAAGATGAAAGACTAAAGTGGAAAAAGTGATATTGTAGACTTCTGTTTGCTAATGTAGTCAATATTTATTTTTCCTCTAGGATTCCACAATTGAAGAAAAGTGAGAAGGGGGAAGAGATCGATCCAGTTCAGCCTGTATATGTTGGAGAGTTTCCTCAGGTAGTTCGTGATGAACAAGCAAGTTTCTTGCAGAAGCGTGTTCCTGGTTAGTATGGTTGTCTCCTGTATTTACCCTACCATTATTAGCTTATTTGAAGACTAGTAAATTTTGAAGGGATTTTTTCATACATGTATTACCTGTGGCAGGCGATGCATCCATTTTTGGTGGAATGGACAAGGGTACAGCCCTTTCTTGGGTTATCTGTGGAAACAAACTCTTCATCTGGAGTTACTTGACATCTGCGGCTTCGAAGAAATGTGTTGTTCTCGAGATCCCCTCAGATGAAAATGGAGACATAAGCAGAAATAACTATCATTCTAACAGTTGGTCACTCTGCGTTGTGGATTGGCATGGCACATTTAGGAGCATGGGCAAACAACAGTGCAACTCTGCTGGTGTTGTTTTATGTAACCAGAGAACTCGTACTGTTCTATACTGGCCAGATATTTATTCCCAAGGAGAAGTTGCTCCTTTTATCAATTTTGCATCTTCTGATGGATCAGAGTTAAACTTTTCTCCTGGAAATGGGAAAATCTCTCCAAATAAGCTGCGGCAACATAGCAGGCTTGGGAGTAATTCAATTGGATCAAGTTCTTTTAACTCTTTGATTGCTTCTGCTGTCCCTAATACCCAGAACACATGTATCGCCCTTGCATCTAGTTCCAATGGTGAGCTTTGGCAGTTTCTGTGCAGCTCCACTGGAATTCAACGTAAGCAAATTTATCAAGAGACTCTTGGTTCATCTTCCCAAAGCAATGACAGTGGTAATTCTAATCCCATAAGGAGCAAAGGATACCCAAAGTCACTAACTTGGCGACAAGCATCTCTTCCTTTGGAGAAATCTAATAGGCAATTTTTTCTGTTGACAGATAATGAGATACAGTGTTTTAGTGTTAATTTTTCTCCTGAATTAAATGTTGCAATGCTCTGGTCTCATGAGATTATTGGCACTGATGGTGATTTGGGTATCAAGAAGGATCTGGCTGGTCAGAAGCGAATATGGCCACTAGATGTGCAGGTAGATGCTCATGGTAAAGTCATTACTATTCTTGTTGCTACATTTTGCAAGGACCGTATTAGCAGCTCAAGCTACACACAGTATTCACTTCTGACTATGCAATATAAATCTGGGATTAATATCTCAGAATCTATTGAACCAATCCATGAAACAGTTTTAGAGAAAAAATCCCCCATCCAAGTGATAATCCCAAAAGCAAGAGTAGAAAAGGAAGACTTCCTGTTCTCCATGAAGTTGCGAGTAGGGGGCAAGCCTTCTGGATCCGCAGTCATACTTTCTGAGGATGGAACTGCAACAGTTTCACATTACTATGGAAACTCTACTCGACTCTATCAATTTGATCTACCTTATGATGCTGGAAAAGTTCTAGATGCTTCAATATTTCCTTCCACAGATGATGGTGAAGATGGTGCATGGGTTGTATTAACTGAAAAAGCAGGGATATGGGCAATACCAGAAAAGGCTGTTTTTCTTGGTGGAGTTGAACCACCTGAGCGGAGTCTGTCACGTAAAGGGAGCTCAAACGAAGGATCTGCACAGGAGGAGAGAAGAAATCTTGCATTTGCAACTGACATTGCTCCTAGAAGAGCTAGTTCTGAAGCTTGGGATGCTGGTGATAGACAAAGGGCAGCTTTGACAGGGGTTGCTCGTCGAACTGCTCGTGATGAAGAATCTGAAGCTTTACTTGGTCATCTTTTCCATGATTTTCTTTTATCTGGGCAAGTTGATGATTCACTTGAAAAGCTTCAAAATTGTGGCGCCTTTGAAAGGGATGGAGAAACAAATGTTTTTGCCCGGACTAGCAAATCAATTGTTGACACCCTTGCTAAACACTGGACAACAACTAGAGGTGCCGAAATTGTGGCTATGGCTGTTGTGTCAACTCAACTTTCAGATAAGCAGCAGAAGCATAAAAAGTTTCTCCAGTTTCTTGCTCTATCCAGGTGCCATGAGGAACTGTGTTCCAAACAGAGTATGATCTATTGCCCATTCTGTTGACCATTCCATTTCTATTGCCTTCTCAAGTTTCCTCTTTTATTGGGCATTTGGAATGGGTTGAAAACTTGAAAGCTTGTGTCATCTGACACTACTATTTTTAACATTTCATTTAAGGCATTAGGCTTAACAAACAGTGGAGTATTGCCATCTACTAACTTTCAAACTATCCAGGTAGTTTAGATACTGATGGAGGACTTCATGGACTTAGTTATTCGAATGCGATGCTAACTAACGATGGAGTTGGGTTCGAAGTGACTAGTTTTCAGTTTTCATTAGCATTTTTTTTGTTACCATAACATGCCTTGCAACATATAGGTTAATGATCTGTCTCTTCTCACTATCAAACTTCAAATAGATTTTTTGCTATCAAAACATTCTCAAGTAATGTTAGCGACATTTTGTTCATTCTGTTGTGTTTTAATTGCTACTCTACCTGCAGTAGCTTCTTCAAAACACCTGGAGGGTTTAATTCTTGCCTCTGGGTGACTTTATTTCCAAAGCTGTCCTAGCATGGTTGTAAAGGCATTTGAAGGCACGTGGTAGCCCTGGTTTAGTGCTTATGGTCAATTAATATTGATTTTTTTATGCAATGTATCGAAGTTTAAATCATAGTTTTCTGTTAGCAGGGAATCGCGCAAATTATCATGGAACATGGTGAAAAGCTTATTGGCATGATTCAACTGAGAGAACTGCAAAACATGATTAGCCAAGGCTCGTTTAGCTGGAGCTGGCTCTCCATATTCTGAATTCCAGAAATTGGAACTTCAGGTGCTTTGGGACCTGATTCAATTAGTTGGTGAGAGAGCACGCAGAAATACTGTTCTTCTGATGGATAGGGATAATGCTGAAGTATTCTACAGTAAGGTTTCTGATATTGAAGAAGTATTTTAGTGCTTGGACAGACAGCTTGAATATCTGATCGTACAGAGCTACTGTTTTCAGATCCAGAGCCTGTGAACTCTCAAATGCATGTGGCTCTGATTCAAAACTGTGAACTATAAAAATGAGAATTACATATGGTACCCTCCGCCTGAGGGCTTAACACCTTGGTATTGTCAGCCTGTTGTGCGTAATGGGCAGTGGAGCGTTGCTTCTTTCATGCTTCAGCTGTTAAGTGATAGAACTGGACTGGATATGTCTGTAAAGTCAGATTTATATTCTAATCTTGAAGCTTTGGCTGAAGTTCTGCTTGAGGCATATAATGGTGCTATCACAGCAAAAGTTGAGCGCAGAGAGGAACACAAAGGTCTAATAAATGAGTATTGGAATAGGAGGGACACACTTCTTAACTCCCTTTATCAAGTAGTCAAAAGTTTTGTGGAATCTGGTTACCAGGTTAGTCTTTTCCTGTTCAATATTTCCATCATGTGATTCTGGTGACACATGAATGGATGACGCTCTTAGTTCTATGAATATTATTTGGTCTTACTTTCACTATTTTTAAAGGAGCTAACTTCATTGACAGCTTTTAAGTTAATTTCTCTGTCCTGGCCTCTGAGGTAATTGGGTTTGGGATAATCATGGAGCTTAGAAAAATCACCTGGCATACGTGACCAAGTTAGAAGGATTGGCATGATTTTTGTGGGATTGGTCTCAGAACTCAGACCATGTCACTTGATATTTATATTGAAGGACTAGGGTTGAAAGACTAGGCTAGTATCATCATCATGGTTTCCAAGAAACTTGTAGTCTTACCATTTGAAACCCTGAAAATACTCTTTGATCTTTTAGGTCGCTTTATCCCTGCACTATATTTATCTTGTCCTTAACTTCTGGTAAATTCATTTTATAATTGTGCTAGAAAGTAATTTCCTCAATATCCAAATCTATGGTTTCATATCTCTGTTTTCTCCCTTTCCTTTCCCTTTTCCTTTTCTTTACTGTTGGACTTTATTTCTTTTACTCTTCTTTAAATATATACATACAGTATGAGTTGCTGATTGGCTTTCTGAATAATGACTGGGAGTGTAGGGTGGCACTTTACAATTATTTTATGATTTGAATTGTTTTCACTTTTATCACATTCCACTCTGATTAATCTGTAATTCTATGATAGCTTGTAGATATATTAACTTGGTCTATCAAAATAATAAGATAATAAAAAGAATGAATAAGTTATGCTTTGTGAAATCTTTCATCTTCACTTGGTTCATGATTTTAAAATAATGTATTAGGATGCTTATCTCTCATTCGAACCTATCAAAAAAAGAATAATATTGGTAATGTTGCAGGATCCAAATGAAGGAATTGAGGAGCAAAAGGAAGTACTTCTCAAAAGATTATCTTCGTCTTTGCTGTCTATTGCAAAAAGGCACGGAGGTTACCTGACTTTGTGGAATATATGTTGTGACCTTAATGATGCAGTGCTCCTTAGAAATATTATGGTGCGTACATAGTTTGATATGTGATGGGCTTCTATTTCTATTTGCCATTTGACCTTTTATTTAAAGTGTGGTCATCAAAATGGAGCAGTGCAAGTTTGTCTCAATGTATGTGGCAAAAATGTCTCCTATGCTATCATTACTAATTACATCTTGCCTTTCACCTTTACTTTCTTAGCACAATAGAATGTCACTCAGAAGGGCATCTGGTTTCTGGTTACTTGCATTGTAGACTTTTACTTAATGCTCATTCTGCGATGTTCCCCATGTTGTCTTAGTTTTTCCTAGTATCTTGATGATTTTCCTCTTGTTTCTGCGAGCAAATGTTATGTTAAATTCTTCTAGTCGGAGTGTTCTTACAATCTGAATCTTAACCAGAGGAGAAAAGACTTACGCCTATATGCTATTACCTGATCAAGTGTTGGAAGAATCTGGGTAACTTTTTAATCCCAGTTGTGTCTAATGCAAGGATCCTTGTGTTATTCTTGCTCCAGCATTAGTTATTTAAATCATTAGCCGGAAGATATTCCAATTGGACTTTGAGACATTAGGACATTGGTTGTTTATGTAGGATGTTCCTAACTCAATGCATTCATTTTGCTGAAGTTCTGCCTCAATTATCTTTTGTAGAATTAGAATAATTTTGTTTTCGCCATTGTTATTGTTCAAACATGCTTAATCTTTTCTAGTTTTATGGATTTGCTTTATTATTTTTTAATCTCATTTCTCCTTCTTTTTATATTTTCTGAACTGGGAGTCAGTATTCTTGATTATCAACAAACGGTTGACAATCTAGTGTGCTTGTGATCTCTGTTGGACAATGTCAACATGCTCCTTACTCTGGCTTTTGGTTGTCTAATCTTTGTCTTCATGCTTCTGTTTTCTATAGTCTCTAATAATTTTCTTCTTTATGTGCAGCATGAGAGTGCAGGACACAAAGCAGGGTTTAGTTACTTTGTGTTTCAACAGCTGTATGAGAGCAGACAGTTTTCCAAGCTGCTAAGGCTCGGGGAAGGAAGACCTATCTAATTTTCTACAGGAACATCAGGATCTCCAGTGGCTCCACGAATTATTCCTTCATCAATTTTCGTCAGCTTCAGAAACTCTTCATTCATTAGCACTTTCTCAAGATGGGAACTCAATTTCATCAGCTGAGAAGAGGATGGACCCTGACTCTGGCACTTCAGGGAAAAAATTGGTAGAAAGAAGACATCTTTTGAATCTCTCAAAGATAGCTGCAATGGCAGGTTTGTTGATTTTTATCTACTTCTCTTAATTCCTTCCGACCTATATTCCTTTACTTCTTTCTCTTTCTGGTCTTTGGTGAAATTATACTTGCATAGTACTTTTTCTGTTTTTTACTTGTTTGTCACATATTTAAAGATTATGCATAGTCAAAATGGTGTTCAGAGTGTTGTAACTGAGTGTGTGTTGTAGTTGCTCCATGTGGAATTACAAGGGGAAATGGATTTTATCATCCTGTGCAAAACATTATCGCATCTGCACTCTTTCTTGATAGAATAGCTTGTATTGGTGATTTTTTTCTATTACGTGATCAACCAGTGGAAATCTTACTCCAATGCAATTTGCTTTTATTTTTCATTTTTTGTTTTGTTTAAAAATTGAAGTTCCCCTAAAAGCAAAGGGCTCATGGTGATAAAATCCTTTCAGGTGAGGATGCTGACTATGAAGCAAAGATAAAGCGCATTGAGGCTGATTTGAAGATTCTGAAATTGCAGGTATGTTATGCTAAGAACTGTTGAGAGAAAAAGAATATATTGATTCTCATTAATTTACAAAATGAGGAAACATACATATTTATACTCTAGTGTTATGGGAAAAAGAAAAGAATAGTTAGAGTCTAATTAGGAGACTATCTAATTAGGAGACTAAAGAGAGAAGAAAAAGAATCCTAAATGGATTAGGAGACTAAGCCTTCCTTATATTTGGGCATAAGGTGTGAGAACATCGCGAAATATCTTATCTAGGACTCTAAGAGACTTAGTGAAGACATCTGCTAGTTGGTCATTAGAATTGATAAAACTAGTAGATATGCATCCCAGATCACGTGCTGCTTTGATAAAGTGGCGGTCTAACAGTGTGTTTGGTCATCTCATGGAAGCCGAGGGTTAGATGAAATATGCAAAGTGACTTGATTATTACATATAAGCTTTATTTGTTCGTCAGCTTTCAAATCTTGGGCTCTTGGAGAAGATGCTTTGTGTCTGAGGGTTCACATGTTGCTAAGGCCGTAGCTCGATTGCTGGAAGCCCCGACCTTTGGATCTGGCTACTACATCTTGTTTCTTACTCTTCCAGGATGTTAAGTTCTTATCTGATGAACCTGATACCTGATGTAGAGCGTCTATCGTAGGTGAGCACGCGCTCGATGCGCATCATTGTATCCGACAACACAGTGTAAACGTTATAATCTGATACCATGACACGGTGTTCCTTTGATATAGCGGAGAATACTGCTCTACAATCCCGATGGTATCGCGAGGTGATTGTAGGAGCTGGCTAGTGCGGCTCACGAGAGAAGCGGATGTCGGCCCGGGAGTGATAGTGAGATGGATTCGATTTACTGCAGTCGTTGATATCTCCGGATCTCATTGAAGCTCCCTTTGACTTGTTCTGAGTTGACATTCGGATCATAGGAGTGTCACAGACTTACAGTCCAAACATACCGATTAATGCATCCAGCTATATCAGGTATATGCCCTCGAGAAATAACCACTGGAATTGGTGAACTACCTCGATGCCTAGAAACTGCCAGGTTTTCCCACGAGTCTTTTGCAATGCGAAGTGGGCTGAAGAGGTGTTGTTTGGAGTTTAAAATCACAATCGCAGTCGGTCTGAGTAATGACAATATCATCCACATAAACAATCAAGTAAATACACTTTCCAGTAGATGAATGATGATAAAAAACGGAATGGTTTGCTGCGCTTCGAATCATGCAAAACTCTTGAACCACTGAGCTAAGCCAGAAAGTGAACCTTGAGCTCGGAAATTTGTTTCAGACCATATAAGGAACGACGTAATTTGCATACCAAACCAGACTCCCCTTTAGCAACAAAACCAGGTGGTTGCTCCATATAAACCTCCTCGGCGAGATCACCATGAAGAAATACATTCTTGATATCCAACTGAAAAAAAGGCTATGAATGCATAGCAGCCATAGACAGAAGCAAGCGAACAGAAGCAATCTTGGCCATCGGAGAAAATGTATCATAATAGTTTGAGCCATATTACTGAGTGTACCCCTTTGCAACCAAACGGGCCTTAAGCCGATCAATTTGACCATCGAGTCCACCTTCACGAATAAACCAGCGGCAATGAGCCGGGAGCTTGCTAGGAGGAAGGCAGCCAGTTCCACGTGTCATTGGAGTAAAAACATCCATTTCTCGGCCATTGCTGTTCCGGACCGGATGAGAGAGCCTCACTAGTGCTTTTAGGGGTAGAGACAGAAGACAAGATGGAAACAAAGGCAAAGTAGTGTAAAGATAAACGATGAAAGCTAAGAAAATTATAAACAGGATGTGGGTTAGAAGTAGAGCGGTGCGCTGAGATGGCGATAGGTGGTCGTCGGACGGTTGCGGGCGGGCGGAGTCGGCTATGAGCATAAGAGATGAGTCAACACAAGGCCTTGTAGGAGGATGAGGGCCCAGTATATACGAGCGGTCGAGGCCACGACCTTTGGAGGTGGGAAGGAAACCGGAAAGGGTAAACAAAGAGGAATAGATAAGACATGCGCAGACGGAAGGACGCTCTGAGAGGAGAAGGAGGAATCTTCAAACAAGGTGACATGTGAGAGATAAGTAGCGATTAGTATCGGGAGAATAACAAACGATAGCCCCTGCGGCGAGAATAACCCGAAGACACGCCGTGGCTTTGGTAGAGAGTTTGTCTTGCCCAGGAGTGAGAATATGAACAAAGCAAAATACAACCAAAGACCACGAGGAGGGAGATAAAGAGGAGTTGAGTAGGTAGTAAGATAGAATGGATCGATCAAGCAAAGCGAGAGGAGGGCATACGATTAATCGAATATGTGGTTAAGATAGCGTCACTAGGAAACGTTGGGGAACCTTATGATGGAGGAGGTGGGGTGTCTCGGCTAAATAATGATTCTTGCGGCTCGACCTACATTACGGTGAAGTGTAAGCGCAGATGATTAGTGAAGAATCCATGGGAAGACATAAAAGAAGAATTAAGGCGTAGAAATATTCTTTTGCATTATCACTTCTTAGAATACGAATAGAAGTATTATTGAATTGAGTCACGAATTTGACATGAAATTTTTGAAAGATAGAAAATAACTCAACTCGAGTTTTCATTAAAATAACCAAGTACATCGAGAATAATCATCTATAAAAGCCAACAAGTAGCGAAATCTAAAGTAGAGGTAGATAGAAGGACCCCCAGGCATCGGTCAATGAACAAGCTCAAAGGAGACTTTGTTAGAGGATCTAAGCAGCTTTGGGAACCCGGACACGAGTATGTTTCCCGACACGTGAACTTCACACTCAGCGAAGATAGAACTGAAACGATGAGGAACGGCTTAGAAACTTGAGAGCTTGGATGGCGGGACGGTATGAGGAGAGGAGCTTATGTGGAAATGCAAGCAGTGGAACAAAGAGGCGAATTGAGGTGAAAGAGGCCTTGTGACTCATGTCCGATGCCAATCGTCTTCCCCGTACGCCGGTCTACGAGGATTCTGAGTTGTGGGAAAAGTAAGTACACAATGGAAGATTCTTAGTCAACTTACTAAAATGGAAATAAGATTAAAAGGAAAATTAGAACATAAAGTACGAGGTAAGGGCAAGAAAGGGAGGGACAAACCGAATTCATCGCCTTTAGCTACGGTTTGAGATCCATTAGCTAAGGTAATTGTAGGTAAAGGAGATGGAAAGGTAAGAGAAGAAAAAAGGCCTTTATTACCGTGAGATACATCGAGCCCAAAGATCAAGGATCCAAGGTGTCGATGAATGCAAGGCAAGCAGATATTACCGGCCCTGGGCAAATGTAATGACGTGAGTAAAGATTTGGTCGCTGAGTGTGACGAAGGTACTCCTCATATTTATTAGGCGTAGGAATGACCCCCTGAGGTGTGGATGAGCTCCCGGAGACAGAACTCGAACATGCTGAATGATCAGAAGATTGAGCCAAATGAGTAGTACGAGGAGGTCGGCCATGTAGCCGGAGCAGCATCGACCACGCGTCCAAGCCTATGGCAAGATGTGCATCGAGGACGTTAGTCCCTACCTCCTATGCTACCGCCACCCACCTGGAATCACCTCGAGAAAGAGACTCGAGAAAACCTTTACGTATGTCCTGCAATCTCGCACGCATGGATTGAGTGGTAGTGGAGGTGCATGGCAACCGAGCAAAGAGCCTTCCCCATCAAAGTCCGAATAACCGCCCGCTGAGTATCCGTTTCTGATGTTCTCAAAATCGCCCGAGGTTAAGCAAAGAATGATCATAAAGACTGATCCATCTTGGACAGGAAGTCTCTGATTAGCAGACTTTGGCAAAATAGAGAGCAAGTTCATCCTTAAGGCAAACACTGGCTCACTATAAGAAGATATATCCATACCGAATAAGCTTCAAATCGTGATGGAGGATAATATCTGCAGAGGACTTCGAATATCATTAGTGCGCTTTCTTTTACTCGATTCCAGAGGTAGCAAGTTTATAGGCCCTTAATATTATATAGAGTCTTGACATCAATATTGTCAAGAATATCGCAAAGAAAGCATCGCTTTGTTCCATTGAATACGCGATTTCGGGAATACTATGGTCCACGTAGTAAGATGATCTCATTACTTAATAAACCAAAGGTCACCTTAGTCGCCACGACTGATAAATTTTCACTCCTCGTGAGTTTATCCAAAGTAATCATGGAGTTCCAGATACAAAAGAATTAAAAGTCTGACCTTTTTCAGCCATAGAGAAGACTTTTTCAGTCATAGAGATGAGAAATTAGTAGAAATCAACTCCTAAGGTCCTGAAAATGTCGTAGAGCTCCAGAAAACACAAAAACAAAGGAGATTCAGGCGACAGGTGGACCCAAAGAATAGTAATGAGAGAAAAACCCGAAAAAGAAGGGCTTTTCCTATGGGATCTACGAGGTGCGTGGAGTGATGGAAGGGGCTTCATCATGCACGCACCTGCTGGCGAGGCGTAAAATGTAGCTCCACACGCCGCCGACACTCGAGTTGCTAACTGACCAGATCTGAGGGTACGGGCGCCAGGCTGCAATGCCATTTTCCTCGCGAGGATTTACCTTAAGGTAGATCAAGGAGACACTCATGTGCTCTTCGGCCGGAAAGGAGGTCGCCGGAAAATCTCGCCGGTGAAAGTTGCCGGCGGCAAGGTTCTCCGATGATGGTTTGACTTCCTTGAGGCTTCGTGAAAACTGTAATACGATCGGATTGTGACACGGTCTTTGGATGGGTTGCCAGAATTGACCACACGGCGAAACCCTAACCCTAGTATTCTCAAACTATTTTATGACTCTGATACCATGTTGAGAGAAAAAGAATATATTGATTCTCATTAATTTACAAAAGGAGGAAACATACATGTTTATACTCTAGTGTTATGGGAAAAAGAAAAGAATAGTTAGAGTCTAATTAGGATACTATCTAATTAGGAGACTAAAGAGAGAAGGAAAAGAATCCTAAATGGATTAGGAGACTAAACCTTAACAAGAACAATAGTTGAATCTTTTCTCTTTCATTATAGCTTTTGTGATGTAGGACAACCTGGAAAGGTTGCCTCAATGCGAGGTGGGTGAAGAAGGGTTTTTTATAAATTTGGGTTTAGGGAAAAGGAACAAGGGTAAATTTAAAAATATATAGATAAGAGATGTAATAGAGAATTTTTGATACTAAAATAAAAGAATGTACTAGAAGGGGATAGGTAGAAACATTAGAATCTCATTAAGGTCTTAGGTTCACTAGAAAGCCAATGGAGTTTACCATTGAGAGTCAATGGAATCTCTCCATTGAAAGTTGCAAAGATTGCAAAAGATAAAATATTATTACTCCAAAAAATCTGTCATGACTTACATCAATGAGCCTTATTTATAGGCCTCTAAGAAATCCTAAATGTACTAAAATTTGATAACTCATGACTCAAACCCAAATTTGATTCTAAAAAAGAATCATAATTTAACTCTAATTGATAATCCTAATTTAAATTGAAAATCCTTTTCTAACTAATAATCATAATTTGACTCAAACTAGTAACCCTAATTTGACTCTAATGGCAACTAATAAAAATTCTATTTTTTTGTATAACTTAAAAATCCATCTGCATCATTTTGTCTGATTATTCTTCCAATTGGTTCAATTTACTGTCATTCATCTCGCTAGAAAGCCATAGTCCACACTTCTATTAACATCGTAAACTCCAAAACCAATTTTTTCATAAGAAAACATGTTACTGGAACTCAATAAGTTGCAACCAAAAAATTCAAATTTGAACTGTTTAAATCTGTTGTAATCATTGAATGATTGTCAGGGAAAAAGAAAAAGGAAGCTGTGAGGTAACAGTATAGTAGTATGACATTATGGTGGCATTTGTTTTCTGGTTTTTTGCTGAAAGGAGCATTCAGTCTGTTTGTTTTTTAATTTTTTTGATTTATTGCTGAATTTTTAAAACTTTTTGCTGAATAGAAAAAAACAAAATATTTAGCTTTTTGGTTTTTTCTTAATGTTTTTTCCTATTAAGAAAAACTAAATATTGAAATATTAGAAAATCATATACTCATGATCCCCTTTCATGCTAATCAAATAAAATCATATGTTTTTTTAATTTTTTATTTAAAAATTTATTGTCTCAAAATTTAGATAAAAATTAAAAAATTGATTTTATTTAGCATTATTCAGAACAAAAGTTTTATTTAATATTAAGTAAAAAAACAAACGCCACCTATATGTTTGGTGTGATCAGTGATCCTTTAATCTTCTTGCAGGAAGAAATCATAAGACTTCTTCCCAGTGACGAAGTAGTGGAAAAGGCATAATCTACAGCTCCTCCCTCCAAGAGACCTCATTGAACTGTCAGCAGAAATCCCGAACTCGATGTTGGCTTTGAAGTGCTGGTACGGACAAGCTCCTTTGTGAAAGCCAACTCGAGCCTGTTGGAGGAGTGCTGGCATGCTGCCAACCAGACGACTGGGGAAAACTCTACTTAAGCATCCATAGCTGAAGGGGTGAGACAAGACACCTTACGGGCACTGAGAGAAACTGCGGTTTGTGCTTCCAAACAGGTGTTATGGGCCTGAAGCAGAGACATTTGAAGGAGGGCTCGATGAAGTTCTGGTACTGAGACAAGAAAACATGGAAATCCTAATTAGTTTGAGATCCGGGTTCTGTGGAAGCAACTCGATGCAGCACAAGGATTTCCCAGATGCAGGAAAGCTAATGCTGACCGCAGTTATGATGGGTAGTGTACGGATTGATGTAAGATCATCCGAGGGTCCGTCCCCAATGGAGTAATTGATTATTTTTCTTCTTCTTCTACTTCTTAAGGTTGTCTTCTGAGTGAAGTTTTACTGATCTTAATCGTCTTAATCAGTGCAAATATATTCTTGAATTGCCGAATGATGGTAGGTTTGATGGGCGCCCATTCTGTCACCACTCCTCTGCCTAAAGGCTATAACTTTGCTACTGATCTTGGCCCCCTGCTTGAGGACCCTACTCAATATGGATGCCTTGTTGGTCACCTTTTGTACCTCAATTTTACTCAGTCGGATATCACTTATGGCGTTCAACAACTTAAGTCAATTTGTTGTGCTCCTCGAAAGTCTCATTAGGGTGCCGCTATGCATGCATCTCTTGAAGTATCTCAAAGGATCTCTTTCCAAAGGTCTTTTCTACCCCATGGCTAATTCTCTCCGTCTCCAGGCCTTTTCCGATTTTGATTGGGCGTCTTGTCCTATATGTCTTCTAGGTCTTGGTGGAAGCCAGATTGCTTGGTTCGAGGACTCCTTGGTCAAAGGAAAGATGGAAACAAGGGAATTGGTTGAAAAAGATGGACAATACTGATCGCATAATATTAATTTATCGACCTCGTCATCGAAACCGGCTTCCAATTGCTCATAAATTCTCAGGGGCTATATAGGCTAGCGCCTCGCACTGTTGTCATAGATGCAAAGGCCTCAGAGGCATGGTCTGCACTCCATGAGGCACCTAACGTAAATAAGGCAAACCATGGTGGTGCATGGTAATATATGGTGGATCTGTATGAGGTGTATGGTAGCATATGGTGGACATGCACCGTTGTAATGATAGGAGCTGAATTTGAAAATGCAGCCAGATTAAATTCAAACATTATTCGATGGGAGCTAGATTTTGAATATGAGCGCAGATTTGAATTCAACCATGAGGGAATTTGCACTGGCTTGGGAAGAGTCACTAAGGCCAAGACACCAAAGTCTATAAAAGGAACTAGTCTCTAACTATGAGGGGATTTAGAGAGTGTGCTTAATTTTTGTAATAATAAACTCTCAGATGTCGAGAAGCGCAAGGGCACTTGATAGTTTTGTTGCAATACAAGTCGATTGTTTCGTGAAAATAAGGTCCATATGTCGTTTTGTGAGACACCGTGAGGAAGGCTACAAAAGAGTTAGCACCGCACATCCAAAAGGAGAAAGATTCCTTGTGCTAAAGCAGGGTGTGACAAGTGGTATCAGAGCACCACAAGATGGCTAGGGAATGATTGAAGGAACGATGGCCTCATAAACGCTGTTGGGTGGGATCGCCCGAGGAGGAAGATATTCAGATCGCATTTGCGCACCAATGAAAAATGAGTTTAGCAATCCGATGGAGGCTAGAAGCATGAATATGCTGAAAGGATCTGATGCCCTCAAACCGATTCGCAGTGCATTAATGGCCGAGTACTGTGGTGCAAGGTGTACCATGGGGCGTAAATCTCTATCCCGAAAAAGGCCGGCTCAAAGTCCCCACAAAGGCTCCGGTCCCCCATTACAGTACGCAGACCAAAACCCAAGGGCTCGGGGAGTTAGGAATGCTAAAGAATTGGAAAATTTCCTATGGGACATGGAGCAGTTCTTCAAGGTCGTCATGTGCCTGGATTTAGGACAGGTTCATAACCAAAGATGTACCAATTTGGCATGCAAAGTTATGGTGGCGCACTGTGATGGGAGATGATGTAGAGTTCAAAGGCCCCAGATTACCACCGACACTGCTAGGAACTAAAGAACAATTTCACCTACCTAATTCACCGTCGTAAGAGTAACTTTGGAAGGCTACCAAGCACACGTTCTGTGAAGGGAATATGTTATGAATTTAGTTCCATCACTGCCGATATCGAACATGTCCGATGAGGACAAATTATTCAACTTATTTCGGATTACAAGGTCGGGCACAGATCGAACTCGTATTATCGTGAGTTCGTGGACTGGCCGGTGCAAATGCGGATCGCTTAGGACGGCAAGATGGGCAAGAGCCATCAACACCACAGGCAAGCCCAAGACAAATGGGGGCAAGAAGGGCAAGGCAAAGGGAAAACCTTCATTCAATAAGAAGGCTGGCTGGAAGGGAACTAAGAAAGGGGCTGCAAAAACGAAACCTATGGAGACAACCACAAATTTTGTGCAGCAGACAACCAGACTAGTGGGATGCTTCATTTGCAATGGCCCTCACCGAGCCAAAGACTCCATTCTAAGAGGGAAAACTTGCCTTGGTCATCGCCGGCGACAAGGCAGACGATTCGCATTCACCTCCCGAGTGAATCCTTTGTAGTTGCTCAATGCAATCAGTGGTGAGAACCAATCGTAGAAAACTTTGATGCATGTGCAGGTGCTGATCAATGGGATCTGGGTAAAGGCAATGGTAGACAGTGGCGCTACGCATAATTTTGTTGCAACCTGTGAAGCCTCGAGACTCGATCTGAAACTGGTAGATGATGATAGTCGGATCAAAGCAGTGAACAGTAAGGCACAAAGGATACAAGGTATTGCTAAGGATGTCCTGCTACAAGTTGGTGAATGGAAGGGTAAATGTAATTTACTGTGTGTTCCATTGGATGATTTCAATCTAATCCTTTGGGATTGATTTCTTCCTCAAGTCTAAGGTTGCCTTGATTCCTCATTTGGGTGGACTTATGATCTTAAAGGAGAAATAACCCTGCTTTGTGCCTGCAGTGAAAAGAAAGGCGGAGAAACATGGCAAGGTTGAGATGGTGTTGACCCTTCAATTGAAGAAAGGGCTTAAACGGGGGCAAGAGACATACCTTGCGGCTTTGGTAGAAATCCATGAGGGGCATGATGCTTAAGTTCCTGATTCAGTGGCTGGGATACTAAAGGAATTCAGAGACATCATGCCTTCAGAGTTGCCTAAAGAGTTGCCTCCTTGAAGACCCATTAATCACAAGATTGAGCGCGTCGGGCCAAACTCCGCTCGTCCCTTACTGTGATGGCCCCTGCACTGGGCTTTAATCGAGAAACAATTGAAAGAGTCGGGCTGACAAAGGGGATGATCCAGCCCCTTGAGGTTCCATTCGTACCCGTTTCCGCTCCAAGAAACATGATGGATCGTTGCATGTGTGTGATTAATGCGTTTCCAAACAAGGTAACCATTAAACAAGTATCCGATTCCTTTGCGGCCGAATTGTTTGGACAGATTGGCAAAGGCTCCTGTGATTTCACAAAACTCGACTTGAGATCTGCCATCGCAAAGTTCGATCGCTGGAAGGTGATGAGGCAAAAACCACATGTGTAACTGATGAGTTAAAAACTCATTGATTTTTAATCCATTTTTTTGACCTGTGTTACAATTGCTGATTTTTATACAGAAATATGGAAACCTAACAATTTATTTACACGTAGGCTTACAAGAGAATTGTAAATACAAGAAAGAAATCCGTAAAATATGACCAAGGCGCCTAGGTCAAGGATACAAACTTTGAGGTCGCGACAAAGGACTTAGCAAACCAAAGAAGCTTTTTTAAGTCACAAACTCGAGTGAGGACGTTGCCTAAGGTCTACAAGATAAAAGCCTAAAATACGTCGCAACATGTCGGTCATATGTCGTGAGAGAAAACAATGAAGATTTAACAAAACTTGGTTGCGACAGAAAATCAAGGTCGCGATAAGAAGTGATACTGTGGCCAAGGGGAGGATGTTGCGACAAGAGAAAGGATGCGGAGAGAGAGAAAAAGCTTCAAAGATAACTCTTGTCGCGATAGAAAAACGATGTCACGACAAGGAATGATAGCTTCATAAACTGACCAAGTCTCGACAAAGGATTTTCAAGTTGCGACATGATGACGAGATGGAGATATCATTCGAGGTCGCGAAGAAGTCTTCAGGTCGTAACAAGAAAGAAGTCTAGGCCAAACGAAAGCTGTTGCGACAAGAGAAAAGTTGCTGAGACAGAGAAAGAGTTTCAAAGAAAGATCTTGTCGCGACACCATTATGTATGTCGCGACACAAAAAGAAGACAACTCTGGACGCAACAGATAATTGATGTCACGACAAGGAATGACTTAGGAATGAATTGACAAAGTCTTTACCAAGAAATTTATACAGTACAAAACATAAGCAAAGACACCAATGAGGTTGAGACAAGGATCAAGGTTGCGACATGAAAATGAGCTGAACAGTTAAGGCATGTTGCAACTAAGTTTGAGCAACTGCGACAAGAGCAAAGGTGAGAAGGGCAACCACCCAGTCGTGACATACTTTCTAGGTTGTGACCAGGAATAGTAGCTGAATTGAGTTAAAACAGTTGTAATTGAGAAATGAGGTTGCGATAAGGTGGGAAGTAAAAACGTATAGTCTGATCGCGACCTACCTTTAGGTTGCGATAGAAAGTGCAACAAGCAAAGAAACTACCTGGTCGACCACCATATATCACAAGGAACTAAACAGATCGCAATTTATCGCAACTCAATGAAGCTAAGACAAACAAATGATGTCGCAAATACAAAAAGGAAGTTGTGAATTCGTGAATCAAAGTGGTCGGGTATTAGAAATTGTGTCGCGACACGAACCGAAAAGTAAAGGGAAGGACAAACTGTGTCGCTAAGAATACTTAATTGAGCGAGACAAAATGCTTGGAGATCAGAAAAAGTTGTCACAACAAGAATCATAACTACTGGCAACTGAACTTGGTCACAACACAAAAATTCATGTCGCGACAACCAAATAAAGAAGTTGCAAAGAACGATGTTGTGAAAGAAGACATCAGGTCGCGACTTCACCGCCAAAACAAAACAAACGAAGGCCGCGACAAGTAATCAAGTCACGCATGTACTTGCAAGCTCATGATCGCAAACTACCGCGATGTCTACCATGGACTAATAGTGAGCTTAAGCATTTAATTCCGGGAAATCCACTCAAGTCTTCAATCAGCCCACCATTGAAATGTGATAACAGGTCTTGGCGTCAGAGAAGCAAATTTCTTCCGAACCCGTGCATCCTCGGGGATTGAAGAAGACTCACTTGAATATTTTAGAATAGATTAGTTAGAATCGCTTGATTTTTTGTTTCTCGGACTGGAACCAACAATCCGCTTTTTTGAATCGTGAAGCCGGATCAAAATCGTCAAATCTCTTTCCAATTCTATGTTTGAATAATGAAGTCTACAAGTTCTAAATTCAGCTTCTTTCAATTATTACATGACGTTTCGATCCATACTCCATTGTTGATTGTGATTCAGTTTTTTTGAGAAGCGTAGCTTCCACCGAATGGACCTGTTGATTAGTTATAGTCTTTTCTACATAAATTAGAAGGAATTTCCTAGATTTGAGATTTATTTGATTGATGTTATTCTTGAATTGATTTGTTCCCAATAATAGTATCGAATATGTGGGGACCCCTTGGCCCTGGCCCGACCTGGCCGCGCATCCGAACCGAACCCGGGTGACGCCCTACGGCTTTCATCAATCAAATCCATTTATTCATATACGCTGCTTCAAATATTTGTGGAAGCGACAAAATTTAATTCGGGTGTATTCATAAACATTTTTTAAGATTTAACAAAATGCATTTACAAAATCGTATACAAAACATTATCATGTTAAAAATAGTGAGTAGATGCTTAAGACGGGCACACCCGACTTTCCCGATGACTCAGCCCTGATCGCCTCGGGGTCCGCTTTCAATCACTATCAATCACTCTAAGACCAGACGATAAAATATACAGCTGCCATTTTCATGCTTAGTGGTTCCCATACACCCATCTATCTGCTTTAGCTTTGTGTCAAATCATGCTTTAATAAACAAAACTTTTTAAATGTTTTGATGATTAATGTCAGCATACTACATATACATTTTCACATACAACTTATGGTTTATCATCATCCCAATATACACTTTCCTATGCAATAAATCATTTATAAATAATTCATGCATTTCCACAATTTCATTTCAATTACAATCATTTCAATTCCACCTATCACTCGCTGAGTGCACATCAATTCCACCTAGCTTTAACAAATCAATCCTATGGTTTTCAAAGATAAAGGATATCGGAGTCACCGAGACACTGGGCCTCGCGGGTCGCAGTTTCCAGATAAAACGGTTTTATAATCCTCAAGACGGTCCCGGTCAACTGACCAGTTATTAAAATCAATTTCATGAATACTATTTGAGCAATCGTCTCCGCCGCTACTGATCTGAGCTTACACATCAATACATATGTTCACATTGTCGTTAATTTGACCCTTATTGGTATACCAATCTATCCTTTATGCGAATTAAACGGTTAACATTCAATTAAGGGCATTCAAATCCTTTATATCAAAATACAATACTATATGCACGTTTTCAATAATCATACAATTTTCATATGCAAACATTTCACAATCATTTGCCTCAAATCAATTAAACAAATCAAGATGCTTTTCTTATGCATTTAGAGCAAATATTTCAAATCTTGAAACGAGAACAGGAGAAGATAGAACAAAACAAAATCGTCGCTTTGATTCCGATCTTCGGAATCTCGACTAATGTGGCTTTCTCCGTCGCCCTATTCAAATACAATGATAACACATATTAGTAGGTTATTCTAGCTACGCGCGCATGCCTATCCGATAATTCCCTTCACTTGCAATTTGCACACATGAGCCATATTTTGCTCGTAAGCCTTCAAGAAAATTATGCTCTCTATGAGTCTATTTTTAGTAGGAATCAAATCATCTCATCTCGATCACCTTAAACTCAAGTTACGGCATTTTAATGCAAAATTGGTCAAGATGCCCAACCACTGTTACCATCGTTATTCCCAATTTCCTCAGGGTCTTAACCCCATAATTCGCAGAATTGCTCCTTCACTCATTCAATCTACGGTTCTAAGGTTTTTCCAACTAGAATCATCCAATTTGACTACCAAAACTCAAGTTATTGCATTTTTACATCTGCATTACCTAATTTGCAAAACAAAATCATATTGTTCGCACATATCTCTCCTCTTTGATGGATTTCTCTCGGGAACTTTGGTGTTACACTCAGAGACACTTCCTTCAAGTAAATTATTCTCCTAGAAGTCTGGGGGGCTTACTTTAATTTTGAATCACTCAATTTGGATGAGTGAAACTCAACTTATGGCCTAAATACCAAAACTATTCCAAAACACATAACTGTTCCAGAACTGAACCATAAATTTTATCCGAAACAGAGCATCACTTCAACGAATTTCTAGGTCTAATGGGGTCCAAATCTGGGTACACCTATTTCAGGGAGATTTGTTCTCCTAGACGCTTCAGCCGCATTTAAAGCAATTAATGACTCCAATTTGGATGAAAAATGACCAAGTTATGACTAAAACAAAAACATGGGTTTGGAAAATTTTTAATAGCATCTCATTTGAAACTTCATTATTTCCTCTTCGTGATTTTCTTCCAAAACACCTCAAAACCAAACCAAAACTCAAAAGAAACTCTCCCAATAACATATTAGAACAACCATGAGTAAAACCTATGGATGTATTATGGTTTTCCTAACCCAAACATCATTTAAAAACAAAACTCAGAGTTTGTGTTCTTACTCTCAATCACTCGTTTCCTCCAAGCCTAGCTCCTTTCTTCTTCTTCCTTGCTAGAACTTGAGCAAACATGGAAGTTCTACCACAATCTTGATCTTCACACACAAAACCCTAGGTTTTCTCTCTCCTAAGCTCCAAAACGTTTTTGGCTCTAAATGGGATGTTCTAAGACCAAATGCGGTCTAATACCTCTTATTCTCATAAGGCCCTTAAAAACTCATTTTTGGACTTAAGTTCTCACAAATTACAATTTCGCCCATATATTCTTGTATTTGCACTTCAATTCTTATTATTCACTCTAGACCTTTATTCTTTTATCAGAAATGACCCTTTAGGTCCCGATTTTTACAAATTCCAAATTTTGCCCTTTACTTGGGTTAATTTCAGTTTCAATAATTTTTCATTTAGCATGTAATATTTAATTATATACTCACATATTCATTTGCACTTGGCATTTAGCCATATAATCATATATCATTTAACATTTATCAATTATCATTTAATCATTTTTCAATTTCCCGGAAAAACCCAAGTTTGGCTCAATTTATACCCTAAACATATAATAATATTATTATAAAAATACTAGGGTATTTTTGGGGCGTTATAGAATACCCTTTCAAAGACTATATCCTACTCTGATTTCTAGGAGGCTCTCTGAGTGACACAAAGATGGAGATTCCTGAGAGCTTGGAACATTCAATTTGTGGGTATGTTAGACTACTATTGAAGAACTAAAAAGCTTTGAGAGTTCACTTCGATAAATTTCCAATTCACTCCAGCAGTTGAAGTCAAGGATTATTTATCAATTTAAATAATTAGAGATTTCACCTTAATCAAGGGAAAGATTCATCCTATGTTAGCTGAGATCCACCATGAAAGGAAAATCCATTAGATCTTAAAGGAGGAGTCATCAACCAATTTGTAGAGGTCTAATTGGCCTAGACTCGGGGGTGCAAGAAATCAAGAAATTAAGAAATGGGTATGAAGTATTGAAAAGAAAAATACCCAGATCTATAAAGAGTGTTTTGAATACAAGTAACTAATTAGACCATGTTCTTGAAAATGAATGATATCTAATTAGGAATTATAGAGAAACCAAGTCGCATTATTAGGCATCTTAGACAAATCCAGATCCAAAATCAAGATTGAGAGAATCATTGGATTATAATGCAATTCGTCGTTTACAGCTTCCTTATCTGTTCATTTCTAGCGAGAATTGATCCAAATTCAGCTTTATTTTATTTGTTTTAATTCAAATTTTTATTTTAATTAAAGAATATAAAATAGGATTATCTGTCTTTCAAATTCCAAGCCAAACCATTACAAGAGATGCAAAATAGTGGATCTTGAGTTGTTAGGGTAGTTGATTTCAAAATTCTTATCAATCTCTCGAGGAATGATATCCGATTCTGCATCCAATTTTTACTACTTGTAGACTGCGGCACTTGGGTGAAAGGTCTTTGTGACTAAACTCATTTTATAATTTCCAGAACATAAGACCATTTTCTAATTTTCAAACAACTAGCTCAAATTTTGGTCCCACTGCAGGGGAATTGTAAGGCTCTAGTAGAGGTGTTAAAATTGAGTGGTTTAGTCTATACATTAACAGACAAATAGTAACTCGCTATGGTTCCTATGAATTTCTTGTAATGCCGTTTGGGCTCACAAATGCCTCGACAACATTCTGTAATTTAATGAATGATGTACTGTTTGACTATCTCGATGCTTTTGTAGTTATATATTTAGATGACATTGTGGTGTACAACCAGACTCTAAGTGAGAACGAGATGCATTTGAAAAAGGTGTTCCAGCAGCTTAGGGAACACAAACTGTATGTGAAGCCAGAAAAGTGCAAGTTTGCAAGAAAGCAGATCACATTCCTAGGTCACAAGATCAGTGAAGGCCATATTCGGATGGATGAAAGAAAGGTGCAAGCTGTGATCGATTGGCCATCCCCTACCAAAGTGACGTAGTGCTGCTGGCCATTCCTCGATTAGCAAATTACCATCGGAGATTCATGTGCTGACTACTAAAAGATCGTTTCCATCGGCGTATTTTCTAAAGAAAGACCGAAAGCATGGACCGACATAGATGCCTGGATGGCTTTCAAAGCCTAAAGCAAGCCATCTCCAAAGAACCGAGCCGCGGCGGTTTAATTTGACCTTTCCCTTTGAAGTTTGGGGATCGATGCTTCTGACAAGGCCCTTGGTGGAGCTCCTGTGCAGAGGGACACCCTGGCATTTGAAAGTCGGAAATTGAATGGGGTAAAACAACGTTACTCAACGCATGAAAAAGAAATGACAGTAGTAGTGCATTGTCTGCAACAATGGAGGCACTACCTCCTTGGTGGGATTTTTATAGTGGTGACGGATAATGTGGCGAACACCTTCTTCAAGACATAGAAGAAGTTGAGTGTAAGGTAGGCCCGCTGGCAAGAGCCTCGTCAATTCAACTTCAATGGTCAGACGTCTCCGTGACACAACATTGCAATGCGACACACTCACGGAAGAGGCGGTACTATATCATGACTTTGTTGGAAGTCATCTCAGATTTCAATGAACGGATCAAGAAGGTTGCAGGACTTGATGCCGGGTATGAGAAACTGAGACAACAAGTTAGGAATGGGGAAACCAGAAAGTAATGGCTGGAAAGTGATCTCCTTGTGTTCAAAGGAGGAAGGCTCTATGTTCGATGGGCGGACTGTAGAAACCCATGATGCTAAGTGGGCAGGCCATCCAGGGGAGGAGCGGACCATGGCGTTGTTGTCCAGGTCCTATTATTGGCCAAAAATGGGTGAGGACGTACAGGCATACGTGAAGTCTTGTTTGGTATGCCAGTTGGACAAGACTGAGAAGAAAAAGATGGCGGGGTTGCTGCAACCTCTCCCCATACCAGAAAAGCCATGGAAAAGCATCTCCATGGATTTTATCACGGGATTCCCTAAGGCCCGTGAGTGAAAATCCATCTTTGTTGTGGTTGATCGGTTCACCAAGTATTCGGTATTCATGGCAGCACCGGAGGCGTGTCCAGCAGATGAGGCAGCCTGTAAGACCCGAGAAAATCCAATTTTCTCAAAAATGGCAAAATCGTAATTTCGGTCAAAATCCGAAATTTATTCTCTGGATCTCGGATGACGAAACGGATTTTACTTTGAATCGCCTCACGCAAATCTAGCTACCACGCCGAATTCGTCGACTCGGTGACGCTAGTGGTTGACATCGCCGGCGCGCACTGCTTTGGATGCCATAAAACAACATGTGATGCGATTTAAAGTCACTTATAACACGCATCAGCGTTATTTCTGCGTTTCATGAGTAGAGAAATGATGGAAATTGACGGACGAGATAGTGCAAAATGTCGAAAATCCAAGATCGGGGACATGGGATGGTATTATAGACCAGAGTTTTAAATGATAATAAGACAAAATTACGATACTATTGTTTTTCCCCAAATTTAAAAGAGCAAAGAAAACGTGAAAATTGTGGAGGGAGATGCAAGAGCTTCCATTTCGCATTTTTAGAGTGAGAGTAAGGGCCTTCTCTCTAGGATTCCTGAGATCCAACGCCGAAATCTTCTGACAAGAAGCAAAGTGTCTCTACGCACGAGGGCTTCTGTAAGTACCGGATTTGAGGAATTTCAACAAAATCCGTGAGGTAGGGGTTTCATCTTACTTGAGTTTTACACTTTGTTTAAGTGTATTTATGATGTTTGAGTTGATTGAGCCGTGAGTGGTCATTGACGGCTCCAAAGCTTGAACCGAATTGTTAGGAAAATTTTGAAACCCATTTGTGCAAGCCAGACTCGTGGCAAGGGTCAGTTGTTGTAAATTGTATAAATTCTGGAAACAATTTGTGTTTGCGGATGTGTATGAGTGCCGAATGGCTATAAAATTCGTTCACAAGGTCAAATCGATATTGAGATCTCGTCGCGGAACAAGAACGCGAGGGTTTCACTGCTCATGTGAATAGTGACACAAAATACCTTGTGTGAAATTAGGTTTGGTCGAGTAATTCAAGGTTGAATTGCTCGTGTTTGATAATTAGCCTATGTGAGCTTCACTTGGTGTAATGATTACGAAATTACATAACATGTCATGGTGGTTTAAATTATGTAAATATATGCATGATGATATATTTGCATGTGTTATATACATTGTATTGGAATTGGCATCATGCATTCCACATGCATTGGGACACCTTAGAACGATAGGAGTGAGTGCATGAGGTGGTTTATTAAGAGAGTAGTTTCTAGGGTCGATTGGAATACACTACCTGAGTGTGTCCATTATAATATCGAGGTAGACCATATAAAATTATAACGTCGAGTCGCCCAATCGATATACATTTGAGGGTCGGGCTCCACTAAATAGAACATCGGAAAGTCGGTCCACCAAGGCTTATATCAAGTGTCATTCACAATTAAAAACAAATATCTGCTTTGCAAACAATGTTTTCATACGTGGCTTAAAGAAGTGTGAGGGAGTCGGTGAGGACTCTGTGGGTATGAGCTGGTCATGTAGACATTTAAGCAGGATCACGATTTACTTGAATATGTGTTTTCATTAGAGCATTGCATATGCACTTAGGGTGGAGAGTAACCCATTTGTGGTGATTCCACTTATCGGGCGATAATCACCTCGTCGGGTGATATTATTTTTCAAAATAGGGGCGCCGAAGTGACTGTTTCTTCTTAGAGACCGGGATGAAGAAAGTCGGATTGCGGGTTTTGGTTTTAGTAGAAGACACGTATTAGAACGTTTCTGTAATTTTAATATAGCGCTGTATAAGAGTGAACTATCAACTTCAACCATGATATATGTATTTGGTCAGGGATATGATTATCAGGAGTATTGATGCAAATCCGCAGGCCATTTTTACTCCTTTTATCTACGTGGACCCCGTGTGGTCGCTGGGACAAGTTATACTTCGCAGAGCCTCGTACAAAGGAGACTCTACCCGACATTGCGGAGTAGTGTCTGTTAATTCGACATTCACGAGCATTCCGCTGCCGACGGTTGTCAACCCGGACCTCGGGATTTGGGGTGGCCACTGCATCGAGTTTAGGCATACGGCACCTAGGGCTTGAGGGGATTGGGCTTAGGCCATAGTCTTCTGAGGGCGTAAGAACATCACCACTAGGTGTGGCTCGATGTCAGTTTAGTATGAGATTACCAGAGAAACTCACTGATAAACTAGACACCGCATGCATGTGGCCAGTGTTTTGTGTGATTTGATGAATTGTTGTGTGAAAAATATATAACATGAATTATGTGTTGTGATTGTTTCAGGTGCTTAGTGATTGTGCACATGTGAAAAAAAAAACATGATGTGTTGGAAAAATTTTTGGGGAGTTTACAAAGGTGTAACTCGGAACAAAAAAAAAAAAAGAAATAAATTTTAATCAATTTATTTGGTTTATCGATGACAAATAAAATTTTAATAAATTTAATGTTGAAATAATTAGGTTTAGTGTGTTGGATCATGAGGTTTGAGGAAATTTTCGACAAAATGTCCAAAATAATGAATATATATATATATATATATATATATATATATATATATATATATATATATATATGTTTTTTTTTTTGTATTTCCCAGTAGCTGGGCTACTGCCCAAATTGTATTGTGATAGAATAAGTTGTATTGTGACATAAAGAGAGTCAAGCCATTGAGAAACTCAGACATTAAATAAGCGCTTGTGTATTGTGACCAAAGGGGGATGGGCAGCAAACAGGTCACGACATGGTCAGCCAGCCACGACCGCGGCAGGCGCACGGTGACTTCGACCACTATATCGGCCGGCTGGGCCCGCTGACATCGGCAGGCGCAGGCGCTGGCAAGGCGCAGGGCTGGCACACAGTAGGGCGCGCACGCATTGGCGACATCCGGGCCGCTAGGCCCGCGACATGGTCGGGCCCAATCCACGACACGGCCGATTTGCCTGACGACATCAGCCTCTTGGCGCCGCTGACACGATAGCTAGCGTACCGCCACGACACGGCTTGCCGCCGAAGGCGGCTCCGGCGCTACCAGCGCACCCGGCTTTCTCGCCGGGTGTCGTGTGTGTGCACACCGTGCACTTGACTAGTTTTGACCCCGCATCGCTTCGAGTCACTTGCCAGCACCGTTCATGAATACTGTTCATGGACACTGTTCATCACAAAAAATTTTTGAATTTTTTTAAAAAAAAATTAATTAATAAAATAAAATCAAATAAAATAGGACAAAATTTTGAAAAAAATGAAATTTTCGAAAATAAAATTTTTGTGGATAAAAATGATTTAAAATGTGAATTAATTGTCTCGCATTGCATTTAAATGCAGGGACATAGAATATGAACTGTATATTCTGAGTATGAGTAGTGTCTCGGGGCTGTGTTTATACCTTAGAGATATCACATCAGATGAATCTCACATTTAAACTGTGCAGATGACTATCGAGGACGAGGACGAGGCACCCACCGGGCAATTGAAGCTAGGCACCACCTATCGACCACCACCAGTATTTGATCGCCAGCCTCGTTGAGGTCGTAAGTATTGGCGACCGGTAGCCATAGCACAGCTGGTATAAAGCAGGTCGTGGAGGTCCCAACCTCCGTGAGGTTTAGGCACATCATCCTACCATCTACTGTGGGGGAGGAGATCCCATGGTAAGGCATCATTGGTTTATGCAGATCGAGAAGGTGTTAGAGGCCACGGAGATTACCTCCGACGCGACTGTGAGGATCAAAGTTAGCCAGGCTCCACCTAGAGGCGAGGCCCAAGTATGCAGATTCGCAAGTGACCTCTGTGAGACTTAGGAGGCTATGACACGGGTAGAGTTTCGTGAGTCGTTTCATGGATAAGTACTTTCCGCATACCGCGAGGCATGCGAAGGCTCGTGAGTTCTGTGAGTCGGCCAGGGGTGATGACGTTGGATGGATTATGTGGCCAGGTTCAAGGTGAGCCAGCCGATTTCCACGATGATTATGGCTACCGATACGGCCAAGGTTGGGAGGCTCAGAAATAACGGTCCATTCGGCCGTGATCGCAGACTTCGCCACAGGATACGGATTCCACGGTCGGGGGATAGCCCTCGACCATGTGAGAGATAGAGGATGCTCCTGAGCACTGGTGGATGCGTGTTAGTAGCAAGAGGAGAGTCGCCTTTCTTCCAGCCAGTGAAAGAGGCGAGCTTCGGTTCCCGAGGGTTCAGAGTCGCGCCATCCGAGCCGTGGATAAATGAGAGTTGGGCCGTCGGTCGCGCATGAGGCTACCACTGCCGCAGCTCGACACATGAGGAGGGATCGCCTCAAGAGACAGGATCCTGTGGTTTTCGACAAAGACACCCTAGTCGCTGGTAGGACAGAGAGGATACGCATTCCTTCACAACACACAGCGAGGAGCCGCCTCGCTTGGGCAGCTACACGCACCTCTCTCATTTCACAGTGTGCCCGAGAGGCCGCAGTAATGGGCAGAGACGTGAGGACGAGGCTCACAAAAAGTGTGGACATCCGGGGTTCAGCTTGTCTACGCCATCACACCGCAGCCAGTCGGCCAGATTAGCTGGCCATATATAAGGTAATGCTTTTTGCTATCTCGCCTATGGGCAAGAGTATTATTCGACTCTGGTACTTTGCATTCATTCATTGTTGCATCGGGCCTGGTGATAAAGTCAGCTTTAGAGGTCGAGACCTGGGGAGGAGCTCAGATGTGAGTTCTCCCCTGCGGATTGGGGCGAGGATGGATGATATGTCAAGGTTGCGAGTCGATCCGGGACTCTACTCACAAAGGACTTGGAGTGGTCATGGACATGTCGTTTGATGTCATCCCGGGATGGATCAATACGTACTACGAGTAGTTATTGATCATGAGCGTAGGAGGGCTACCGCCTGCACGCAGGATGGTACTGAAAGTGGTATTTCAAGAGACAAACAGACATTTCGCTCTAAACAAAGATAGGAGTCCAAGTGTCAGAATGGGGCTTAGCGGGTCAAGCAGAGCCTTACCCCAGAGAACGAGAGACCAGACTTAGGATCTACCTCGTAGTATGAGTATGTGGATACTTTTCTAGATGAGCCACCTGATTACCTACAGGTCAGACTTCGCACGAAGTTACACTCCCTCGGGTACATCGCACATCTCTCTATGACTCGCATACATGGCACCACTGAAAGCAGGAACTCAGAGTCCAGCTACATGAGCTACTGGACAAAGGGTTCATCAGACCGAGCACTTCACCAGCCGGGCGCCCAGCTTATTTGAAGAAGAAGGACAAGACCCTTCGAATCGGGATTGATTAATGATAGTCAATGTAAGGCGATCAAGCAACCCAGACCATTGCCGAGGTTTGATGATTTGCTTGATCACTGAGAGGAGCGAGTCTATCTAAGATAATCTTCGCACTGCTAATTATCAGCCGAGGGTTGTGGATATGACATCCCTAAGACAAATATGACACGCATGAACCCAGTTTACAAAGGATGCCTCTTTGATTTAATGGTGAACGCCACAAATGGCTATTCATGGATCTCATGCATAGGGTATTCCAACCCTATCTAGATCAGTTTGTCGTGGTCTTCGTGGATGACATCTTGATCTACTCCTAGTCGGAGTGGGAGCATGAGTATCACTTGAGGATTGTGTTACAGTTACTAAGAGATCATCAGTTATACGCCAAGTTTAGTGCGAATTTTTGCCATCGAGGTCGAGATTGGGACACGGAAGTCAACACGTTTGTCGTTGGATCCAGAAGGTCGAGGCCGTGATGAGTTGGGAGGCCGGTCACTTCAGATACGTAGTTTTTGGGATTACCGGGTATTACAGATTCATTGAGGATTTCTCCGAGATTAAGACTTATGACGAGATTGACCCGAAGGAGGTCGTTTGATCGGGATGACCGGATGTGAGGAGGCATTCCAGAATCAAGAGAGACTTACTACCTCCTATCTTGATAGTCCCGACAGGGACAGGGGTACACAGCAGGCCAGATGCCTCGAGGGCCTGACCGGGATGTGTTTTGATGCACCGTGGTGGTAGCTACTCCCGCGCCTGAAGAATCATGAGCACTACCCCACACACCGACATGGAGTTGGCGGTCGAGTCTTCGCCTTGAAGACGGCGCCACTACTTATATGGCGAGGAGCCTGAGGTGCACTGTACCATAAGTCCAAGTATATCTTCACGCAACAGACTTCAATATGAGGCAACGCGATGGATGGTGTTCCTAAAGGATATGACTTACTTCAGATTACCATCCCGTAAAGCAAATGTCGCGGGCTGGCGCACTTCAAGTCTAAGTCACGAGGAAGAAGTATTAATATAGCTGAGAGTGCTGATGCCTAGATTGGGGACAAATAGCTATAAGACATCGAAAGCGCACTCAGGCACGCTGGGAGTTTGGGCTAAGCACCGGCTTTGCTGAAGGCAGTGATTGAGTCCCAAGGGCAGGACGTTGCAGATAGTGTCCATCAAGGACCGGCACAATGCACAGTGACGAGGGCTGACTATCCACACCTGATGGTAGTATTCCTAGATAGAGGACGGGTGGTTCGGCCGACCGGGATTGAGAGAGAGGAGACTCTCGCAGGAGTTTCACTCGCTTCGATTTTCCGTGGCACCTGTGTGGCACGAAGATGTACTAGGATCTTCTGCCGCATTATTGTGAGTGGGATGAAGAGACACGACTTGTTCGACGATGTCTCAAGTGTCGTAAAGAAAGTTAAGGTTGAGCACCAAAAAGATACTGCGGCTACTTCGCCATCGAGGTGGCTGGCGGGAAGTGGAGCACGCCACGACGACTTTGCGCGACCCACTTGCCATGGACGCAGCAGAGGCATGACGCGCAGATGGGTGATAGTGGGCCGGCCACTAAGTCGGGTGACATTTTCTAGCCGGCGGCGGATGACCTTCGCTGAGAGATTCGTCGCTGTATATTCGAGAGATAGTCCTAAGACACTCCAGTACCGCATCCATAGTATCGATAGGACCCGTTTACGACGCACTCGAAGAGTTTCCAAAGGTTACGGGCAACACTACCGACCATGAGTACAACTTTCCAACCACGATCGGGATGGTCGCTTGAGAGGACTATACAGTGTTAGAGGACATGCCGCGAAAGCATGCGTCCCGGATCATAAGGGTAGTTAAGTGATCACTACCTTAGTGAAATTCGCCTACAACAATAGTTATCAGGTGAGTAAAGGCTGCATGACACCATATGAGGTCATTGTACGGAGGCCATGCAGTCAACGGCATATTGGACCGAAAGGAGAGAGTTCATCACCGATCCCGATAAGATTAGAGACACTCCGAGAAGGTGAGCTGACACGATGGGGCCAGTTTTCTCTACCTGGGCCAGTATCGATGTAAGAGATATGCGTATGTACGACGTTGACCCTTAGAGCCCGAGGTCAGGGATCACGCCAAGGTGATGCCTAAGAGGAGAAGAACTGGGGAAGCGAAGAAAGTTATAGCTGAGGTTTATTGCGCCTTTCAAAATACTCGAGAGGGTAGCATCAGAATAGACGATTGGCTTTACCGCCCAAAGATGTCGTGTCCACGAGGTATTTCACGCTCCATACTTCTCGAAGTATACGCCATCTAGCTCATGTAGTGGATTGGGGATGCATTGAGGCCTCCATTACGCATGGGACTCAAGGAGGGACTAGTGTGCATTTTTGGATAGCCGTGATAAGGTTTTGCGACGTTAGTTCCGCGAGGTGGCTAGTGAGGGTGCTATGGCGGAGCTATGGAGTGGAGGAGTCCACGGGAGCTCGAGGACACGATATGCCACATATCCCTTCATAGTGGGATGAAGGTACGTGATTAGTCATTTATCAATTAAATGACAAGTTTACATGCATGGTAGAGTGCACGCTGCATATGCATGTGAGCGATGATTGTTCAATTTCGACGAAATTCCTTTTAAAGAGGGGAGATTGTAAGACCCGAGAAAATCCAATTTTCTCAAATATGGCAAAATCGTAATTTTGGTCAAAAATCTGAAATTTACTCTCTGGATCTCGAATGAAGAAACGGATTTCACCGTTGGAATCATCTCGCCGGGGCAGCTACTACGTCGACTTCGCCACCCGGTACGCCGGTTAACACGCTTGCCGGCAAGATCGCCGCGCCATAAAACGACACGCGACGACGAAAGCCACTTATAACACATCACGTTATTTATGTTTCGGCGAGTAGAAACGATTGAACCCGACGGCCAGATAAATACTAAAATGCCGAAAAATCCAAGACGTGTATTACTATATGACATTGCAGGATTTGTTTTGCACGATAATAGCACAAAATTCGCGTATGCTGCCAGTTTTCCCCAAAATTTAAAAAGAGCAAAAGAAAACGTGAAATGCAAAGAGGAGATGCAAAGAGTTTCATTTTAGGTTTGTGAGAGTAAGGGCCTTCTCTCTAAAATTCCGGGAGATCTGACAGTCGAAATTCTTCGGGACAAGAAGCAAAGTGGTTTCTCTGTGAAGGCCGCGTGGAATGCAGGATTTGAGGAATTCGACAAACTCCGTGAGGTAGGGTTCATCCTCTTGAGTTCTGAGCTTTGTTTAAGTGTATTTATGATGCTTGAGTTGATTGAGGCCGTGAGTGAGTCGTTTGGTGGTCGAAGGCACAGAATAGAATTGTTAGAAAATTTTGGAGCCCATTTGTGCGGTCAGAGTGGCATGCACGTGGGGTAGTAATGAGCCGGCGTAGAGGCTTTGAACATTCGGGCTAGGCATTGGTTATGGGCGAGGCTCGAGGCCGTAGAGCTTTGAGCGAGCTTAAATCGGCTCAAGCAGGCTTGATTTAAAAAAAAAAAAGCAGCCCAGGCTCATTAGGCTCGTTTTCCACCAAGAACAAATCGAGGCTTGGCCTCGAGCTCGAGCTGATCCAGAGCCTATACAAGTTTGTATTGTAATCAATCCTCGAAACTCGATCCATATACTTTTTAACTTTTATAATCAATCGATAACAAATACATCAATTAAAATAATTTTCTATGGGGATTTGTTTTACCTTAGTTGATTGTAATTGATGCTAAAAACATTAAAGCCACCTCCTTGACATTTATTTCCCTTTACGGATTCACGCGAGAATTCGACTCTTTGAAAGCGACACAGCGAAAATTTATGAAATAGAATTAAAACAAGTAGAAATTGCAGTGAAGAAATAAGATACGAAATCATTGAATAAGAAACATGATTGGTTTTTAATCAATTATCTAAATAAAGAAATAATATATCAGCAGATGCGCCAAACAAACTCATTATTAACAACGAAACTATTTGTGATATCTTTGTGGATTAAGTTATTATAGCACTCTGACTAAACTGCATGATTAATTTAGTTGTAAGCTTCCTGCGCTATAGGATGGAGATCGAATATTTTGCCCTGTGCCCGAGAGCCAAATTCGACGGAATTTTATACCCGATGGCGTGGTGGCACTCCGGCGACCACACTTAGTCTGATGGCGGAGTCCAGGATCTGCGGCTTCTTGTTTCCTCTATGAAACCGCTGCGATCACCATAATGCCTTTACCCATACCCACGCCTAGATCTTATTTGGAGTTAAGTCAATGCAGAGTATCGAAGACCCCATTACCCAGTTGAGATTGGATCATTCATTGGTTGAATTGATCGTGTGCTCCCGGTGGGTCAGTGCATTTGCCCTCAATGCTACCAGTCGGCAAACCTTGTCTAAGCTCCGTGCAGCCTATAGTCTCCACATAAGCTGATACACTCGTGGCCTTAATGGATTCTTGTACTCGAGGATCGGCCAGGTCGTGCCGATTAGATTAAATCACCGGCGTCCAGTATCGCTTCCCAGTGTCCCTTCTGGCACCTTCTTGGCGCTATCCACTTTCTAGAACATCCTGATATTTGACACCTTCGGCTATCATGGGTGCCATTTCGCTCTGGCGGATGCGGGATCTAGGTCGAGTCCCAGTAGACGGCGTGGGATTCCGCTCGAAACTCTGGCGAGTCTTCGTCGTCGGCCCCTCCTTAGCGGCCGTGAGGATTCAGCATCGCACGTCCATGTCATTGGATCACAGGAAGCGAGGATCCATTACATCGATATCAGGGACCACGTGGCACAGGCGTTTCGCTCCAGGTGCGCTGGTCGGGATCACCGGTGAGACCGGATCTGTGGTCGAGGGGCCGTGGCGGAGAGCCTCGTTCGGTGACGGATGGGTCCGGCGGGCGTAGGGCTTTTCGGTAGGGCCAGGGCAGGGCCGAGTCGGGCCGAGTCCGGGCAGGATTTATCCAGAGCTGGGGTGGGGCTCGGGCTGGCTCGTTTGAGCGCTCTGACTAAGCGGCCAGGAGCTTTTGGCCCAGGCAGAGCGGCAGGGCCGAGTGGCTTGGCTGGGTTGCAGCTCTGACGTACGAGTTTGTTTGGGTTGTAAGTTGTGAAGCAATTTGTGTTGTGATGTGTATGAGGCGGAAATAACTATAAGGATTCGGGTTCCACGAGGTGAAATCGATGTGGAGTATTTGGTCGTGAACGATACTTGCAGTTTAATTTGTTCACGTGAATAATGTTTCTGAAAATAAATTTTTGTGAAATTGTGTTTAATTAAAGTAATTGAGTTGAATTGCTCGTGTTTGATAATTAGCCAAAGTGAGCTAATTTTTGGTGTAATGGATTGTGAAATTACATAACATGTGTGATTTAAATTATGTAAATATATGCATGATGATATATTTGCATGTGTTATATACATTATGTGAAATTGGCGTCGTCGTTCGCGTCGCGGCTGGGAACTGGCCCACTAGAGCGATAAAGTGAGTGCATGGGGTGGTTTATTGAGAGAGTAGTTCGGAGGGTTGGTAAGAATAATAATTATCAGTGTGTCCATTATAATATCGGATGGTAGACCATATAAAATATCGATCGTCGGTCAGTCCAGATTGATGATATACATGGTTGTCATTAAATAGAACATCGGTGATTCCACTACTTATACGGAGGGTTGTCCACGATTAAAAACAAATATCTTTGTTTTGCGAAGCGATGTTTCTCATATACGTGGCTTAGGCGAGTGTGAGGAGTCGATGAGGGTAGGGTATGAGTTAGTCGTAGACATTGAGTAGGATCACGCATTTACTTGAATGTGTGTTTTCGTGGAGCATTGCATATGCTTAGGTGGAAGTAACCCGTTTAGGGTGGTTCCTTTCTTGGCGATAGCTCACCACAATCGAGAGGGATATTATTTTTCAGGTACAGGGGGCGCTCGAGAAGACGACTCTTCTTAGAGACCGATTTTGAAGAAAGCCGGATTGTGGCTTTAGTTTTAGTAGAAGACATTTATTAGAATGTTCTAGAATTTTAATATATGCTGTATAAGAGTGAACTATCAACTCTTGAACCATGATATATGTATTTGGTTGGGATATGATTATTATGAGTATTGATGCAGGGGCCCAAGAGACCATTTTTATTCCTTTTATCCATGTGTGGACCTTGTGTGGTCGTTGGAACAAGTTATGCACTTTGGGTAGAGCTCCCCGTACAAAGGAGACCATGATTTTAAATCAGTAGTGTCGGGTTACGACATTCCACAAGCTGTCCGTAGCGGGTTGTGGGTTGTCAACGGACCCCGGGATTTAAGGGCACATCCACAACCCGATTTGTTTCGGTCATGTGGTGAAACATTTTGGCTTGCCCAAGGACATAGTCAACGATCGGGATGCGAGATTCACATGACGCTTTTGGGTGGAACTCTTCAGGCTCTTGGGTTCGGGTTGGAAGTTCTCCTGACAAATCATCACGAAGCAGGGCGACCCGGTGAGAGGATTAATGGATTCTTTGGAAGAATACTTGAGGCATTATGTAGCGGCTACAGAAAAAGCTAGGTGGATTTGCCCGACCTTTGCCGGTTTTGTTACAATCTTGCATAGAATCTCTGCCAATGAGGATGAGCCCTTTTTAAGGTTGGCTATGGGTTAGCGGTAAGAACCACATTAGATGTGTATGACGGGTTGGGGAGATAGCCTACTGACACATCGACTAGCCATTTCCGCGGGACATGTTCGATGGGGCACGAAGCCTTGAAAGTGGCTAGAAGAATGAAGAAGTATGCGGATCAACATAGACGGGCGCTGGAATTTCAGATCGGGGATAAGGTATTGTTAAAACTTACTCCTCAGATCCTGAAAAAGTTACTTGATAAAACTACGGCAAAGAAGGGTGATACCCCGAGTTTTGAGGGCCTTTCGGGGTTGATCGAAGGTGGAGTGAAATTAAACATCTTTGAAGTGCACAGAAGAAGTGAGATTTATCAACATTTCATGTATCAGTTTTGAAGCCTTACTTTGAAGATGCAGAACCGGGAAGGGTGCAAGTAAAACGTGCCCCTCCCTTGGTCATCAAGCAGTTTGATAAAGGGGTGGAAAAGATTTTGAATCATAGAACCATGAGGGCAAGTAGAAAGAATCGGCGGACCGATTACCTTGTTAAGTGGAAAGACAGTTTGGAATCAAAGGCTACGTGGGAGCGGGATGTAACACTATGGTAGTTTGAAGGGGCGGTCTGAGAATATCTCGAATTTGGGTCGGCGCGGGCTTAGGCTTTGCGGGAGGAGGGTTATTTACCCCTCGGATGCCTAAGGCGTTGTTGGTCGGTCTAGGGGCCTCATAGTATGCCTTAGACCTATGAGGGGCACCTAATGGAAACAAAATGAGCCATGGTGGGTGTATGGTAAGATATAGTGGACCGAATGAGGTGCATGTGGTAGCATATAGGTGGACATGCACATTCTGAGTATGTGACTTTGAATTTGAAAATGAGGCAGTTTCCAAATTCAAACGCATTCTTCAGTGGGAGCAGTTTGAACAGTTCAAACTCGGGGAGGAATTGGCTGTTGGGAAGAGTCACTAAGGTTGGGAAGAGACACCAAAGTCTATAAAAGGAACTAGTCTCTAGCTATGAGGGGGTTTAGAGAGTGTACTAATTTTTGTAATAATAAACTCTTGTATGTTGAGAAGTGCAAGGGCACTTAATAGTTTTGTTGCAACTCTGAGTTGTGGTGTTCTTGTAAAACTAAGTGTCCTATACGTTGCTTTTATGAGACAATGTGAGGGAAGGTTGGCTAAGAGTTAGCCATACTTTATCCAAAGGAGAAAAATTCCTTGTCTTCAAATCAAAGAAATTGTGACCGGCTTGGATGGTGAGCAAAAACAATTGATCAAGAAATTGGTCAACTTTCGCATGAAGGAAGGTGAAAGAACGAGATAAAGACGCAATGACTCTCATCGATCCCTTACAAGCTACTGCACTCTTCTTGATCTGGCTTTGGTGTCCTGAAAGACCAAGAAGCAACCTATAGTGTGAGCCTCTCCATGAATTCGATGTTTCGGTTCATCTCCTTGTTCCTTTGTGGCGTGACAACCAGACTGCTTTACATATCACTCATAATCAGGTATTTCATGAACTCATCAAATACCTAAGGATTGATTGCCACCTTGTCTATGTTTTTAGGAAGTCCTTTTCTGATCCCGTATTTCATCGCATCCTCTCCAAGTTAGGCATGGTTGAGAGTCTTCTCACCTAGCTCCATCTTTAGGGGGCGATGAAGAATATATTGATCACTAACCTTCAAGTGTCTTTGTAGCTTGCTTGGGGCTTAAGCTAAGAAGTAGTAATCTAGAACATTGCTAGGCACGTGACCATCTTTTATAAATTGTGAGGTCATTATGCCAGTTGTAACATATCTGAATAATGTGAAAAACAAATTTTTTTTTTTTTTTTTTAACCTGTTTCTATCATGTCCATATCCACATCCACATCCACATCCACATAGGCGTCGTGTCAACAACAGCCTCGAACAAACAACGTCCAAAGTCTAACGCATTGCAAGAGACCAACACATAACATTTAAACAAACAAATAACGGGGGAGGGACCGACCGAATCATGGGGACAGTTTGGGGATTTCATAATTACAAGGATACACACACACACTTGTGCTATGGACTTCACTTCAGCTCACCAATAGAATTCCCTTGAATTGCATGTCTGGCCGTCATATAGTTACCACATAACAGGGGAAACACCTGGCATTGAATTTGAAAAAGCTAAGTTATTACAAGATACGGGATCATCGTTTTCACCATTAATCTTGTGCTTACCGGATACCAAATTACTCTCTCTACATTCTTGAAAGCTTAAGCTGTTGGATTTCTTCATTTCCTTTCTTCTCCGACTCCACCCACCAAACCATGTGGATAATGTCCGGAGCAGACCGTGATGATGGCGGCGGCGGAGAAACCGATGTTCCCACCTTTTTGTGAAGGCGTCAGTGGAGAATCGATAAACAGGTCCGACTGTAAGGAAGGGTGGTGGAGGAAGAAGGAGGCGAAACCCACAAGGAATTGGACGCCGTCATCACAGTTTCAAAGCTGCCTCACTTCATCCTCAAAGCTTTCCGGAAGGTCTCCATGCTCCTACTTTTTATCCTAGCGATTGTAACTCTTGAAAATGGGATGGCGGGAGAAGGCCTCCCAACAGGGTGGCTTATTGGGTCTTCTATACTTGTTTTTTGGATTGTCCACATTGCTTATGCCTCAATCTCTTCCTTCTTTCGTGCAAGAAAGATGGGCAGAGGATTAATCAGAAGAAAACAAATCTCGGTGACGGTCATACGACATGGACAGCCCCAGAGTTGACTCAGCGACATGGTAGTGGGCGACATAGTCTGCTTGACATCCGGCAACCCGGATTCCGGCAGAGTTTTGTTGGATGAGGTATCACACACCAAAACCGGCGGTTTCTGATGTCTCTGTTCTGGTACAATGGTCCTTGAAGGAGGTGGTTTCATGCTGGTGACATCTGCAGGTGTCAATACAGTATTGAGCAAGATGATGAGGTTGGTGACCAATTTAAAGGATGATGACAAGAGGTTACTCTTGAAGCTCGTCTGAAAAAGCCGAATCCGTCAGCGGATATCTGTGATCTGGAAAAGGAGAAGCTGGTATGCAATAGGATTGACGAACCCCTTCCGCATTTAGGCAATTTGCATGGCACGTATTAACATGTGTTTTGGTTAAGTTCATACTCTTCTCCTTCCGTGGACAAAACAAGAAAAATAATTTAGTCCAAGAACTGAAGGGGGCAGCTGGGGTGGAGATTTTCAAGCAACTCTTGAGCAATGAAGGAAAGGTGAGGCTTCTGGCACCTTTTATACTCACCTTGGTGTTCATCTTACAACATGGAATTAAGATTGTAATTCGTTTGTCAGTAATGGAATGGAAGAAAGGGGGTCAGTAGGGGAATTCTGTCAAAATTCATCAGCCTCTAGAACCCTTAGGGGCTGCTTCTGTCATCTGCATAGTTGTATCAGGGAGGCTCATGTTTCAAAAGAGGGCGGTTAGCAAATTCCAGATCGGCAAAGAAGATATAAGTGGTGGCAATTTTAGCTCTAACTGTACTAGAGCTTCTCAAACAAGGAGTTAGGTAAAATCAATTCTAAGTCCCTGGTAATGGTTCTCCTAGCAATACAAGATGGTCTTATAATTACTTGGGTGAAGAAGAATGGGACATTGATACTGGGGTCTTATCTGAAGGAGAGATTTGAAATTGTCTAAAATTAAGTTCCAACAAGGAAGGTAAGGGTTTTGCTCGAAGAAAAGGCAATGGTAGAAAAACATTTGGGTGTCACAGTGGAAGGGAGATGCAAACACCATACTGGATATGTACTCTCCTGTGTGATTGTGAAGGTCAAATTCATGAGGTGAAACCAGAAAAGTGAGTTTGAGCAAGTGATAAAAGATGGAAGACAACGGCATGAGGCCATTACATTTACTTACAAGCAGACATAAGTCGAAAAACTTGTACAAGATCCAGTTTGTGGTTATTGCTTAAGCCATTAGGGTTAAGTACCATTGTCATGAAGAAAGGTCCTCAAAAATGCTGGGAGCAGCATCAAACTGGTGTCCGTCAACCTGGAGAGCCATGGCTGGGGAGCTTGGAATATCTTGTCCTGTTTCAACAGAAACAGAGCACCCTGTTCAATGGAGGAAGATGGATCAGATCACGTGATACGTGATCAATCAGATAAGCTAGCTTCTCATATTAAAGTCCTTGGAGCAGAAAGACAAGAAGAAGTTGCACCAGTTCACTGCAAAAAGAAGCCAATGTAAGGGGATCACCATTAAAAACATGTGGAGCACAGAAGTGACCAGAGAGATCTCAGACATTGTTCTCACTTCAGGTAGCAGTTTCAATTCATTAATCACAATATTAGAGTCTGGTGATCAAGAATACAGAAAGATTCAGAAGTTCATACAGATTCAGATCATCAGTAACATGTCTGCTCTACTGATCGCTGCAGTTGCAACAGTACGCTTGGGAGAATCCTCATTAACAATTTTCCATGTCCTTATCTGAACCTGGTTTTGGCATTTTTAGGTGGTTTGATGCTTGTAGTGAAGCCACACCACAAGAAACTATGGAGCAATCGAATTGGCAAGAGAAAGGAATCAATTATATCCAAGTTGATGAGGATAAACATACTGGTACAAGTATCCTAACAGGTCATTATTTTCCTGGTGTTTTGTTTGGATAGAGAAGCTCTCCATGTACCTGGTGTGAACCCCATGAACCAGGATGTCAGAAAAGCCACGATTTTTAATGGTTTCCTTCTATGCAAGGTCTTCAATCATTTCCATCCATTGTTCGATTCAGGTAAAAATGTCATTTGGCTGTTTTTGGTGCCGTTCACCGGCCTGCATGTGCTGGGGTTTACTGAACTTTGTTTCAAGTTGACTTGGATGCAGTGGGCTTCCTATTTCCTGATTGCTGTTCTTTCATGGGGGATAAATTCAGCCACAATTATTCTAACTCGATCCTCATAAAAAAGGTAAAAAAAAAAAAAAAAACTAGATTGATGCCCATTTTCCTCATATTCCACGCCTTGTCTCATCCTTTGTCCCTAAATTTTTTCTGTGCTATCATTTGTAGAATCAAGCACATTACTTACCACTGCATCACCTTAGGTGTTTCTCTTTATTTCTAGCTTTTTGTAATATATTTTTGGAAAAGTAGAGTCTAAAGTTCCTATTTCCATTCTGAACTACTAGCTTACACTTCAGTTATATGAGATGTCTCCAAGACTTCTAAGATTAAAAACTTCCATTTTCCTGTAATTTTTCTTCCATTTTTTGTTCTTCCTGCAAGATTACTATTACATTTTAACAACAGATTCTGCAGTTTTTTCATATGACATAGCACAAATGAAGTTGAAATTTCATGGAATGTCAAAGAGAAAAGTGATAACTAATTATAGTTTTTATCAATTTAAGACCCTAAGATTTCAATAGCCATCAATGAAATACTTCTGCAATGATTCTCTTAGGTATTTACCAAACAGTTAACAGGGAGTATATAATCAGAGTAGGAAACTCCAAGTTAGCTAATAGCAATAATTCAGGAAAAATGTAAGAGTATGTACAATGATCAATTAACAGTGTAAAATCGATTAGGGTTTGTATCCAAGTCTGTATTTACTTCAGTATCAACTCAGTAAATCAATGTAAGCGTCATATCAGTTCACACAGAAACTAATCAACACAGAACTTGTGGAATTCTTCAACAAACAACTAAATCAACACAAGGCCCACAATCAATCCCTCAAAAACAATGCTAGAAACTAATACAAGAAATTTCAAGATTTAACAGATAAATCCAACTCACTGAACCTTGAAAAGAAGCCGTCAATGCTCTTCAAAACTGTAACATCTTTGATGCAGAACCCTGGAACAGAGTCTCCTTGAGAATTCTAAGATACAATGCACGAAATAGGTTCCAGGTTAATACAAAAGAAATTTGATGCAAATATAAGGTTTTAAAGCTCTCACAAGCCTGGGTAAAAATAGAATGAGCTAAAATTCAAATGCTCTCCCAACGGTCAATTTTTTAAAATCCACTCAATGGGTCAATCCCATCGGCCCATATTTGAAGGTATGGGCTTCGGGCTCATCACTATTGACCCAACAATACGCTTGGCCCATTGGTATTACATTGTTTTTTAAATAAATCTATAATTTTGTTATGCTTCTCTCAGGAAACTATATGAAAATTGAAAGAAAGGAAAAGAAAGATTTAGAAAAATAAGTGAGCATATATTAGAAGCAAAAGTATAGAGAGAATAAATAGGAAAAACAAAAATCTTGAAAAATTAGCTCTTTGTTAAGGGGTTTTGTGTTATATTTAATTTCTTAATAAGCACATAATTAAAAAAACAAAAAAAAAGAGAGAGAGAGGGGAATATTGAGACAGAAGAAAAATAGAAATTTAGCTACTTCCTCCTTTTTATTTTTTAAATCCATGGCTTTTCTTTCCTTCTTCGCAGGGAAAAAAGAGTTTGATTTATTGACTGCAAATAATATTTGTTTTGTTTTGTGAGACGTGCTCTACAGGTCTAACACCACACTTTACACCACTGCCACCTTCAACCTTCAAGAACGTGAACGCGTGGACGTGGGTGAGCGATTAACCGAATTAGTAGTTTCTCTTTTTAAGAAAAGTTGTTCTGATATAGAATAGTTTTAAAATACATAAAATATTATTTGGTGTTTTTTAAAAACAGTTTTTTATTTTATTTTTATTTTTTATGAATTTATGAATTTTTTTTATATTCTATATGTTTTCTAGAACCAAAAAAATAAAAAAAAATAAAAAATGGAACCAAACTTATTCTTTAAAAATTATATTTATTTTAGATAATTTTTTTGTCGGATATCATTTATCTTAGAGAACATTCTGTGCACATATAGAAGAAGTCTTTTAATTAAATGCAACATTCATTTAATATCATATTCAAAGAGCTTTGTGGCGATAAATACTCCTATACATACTTATGAGTATTCGATTCTTGAAACTGAATTGAGATCGTTGGTTAAGTTAGCAGAGGCGTAATAATTTCACCTACATGTTCTATGGTTGGATAAAATTTATTTTTAAGAAGGGAAAACATGTGGTTAACATATTACTAGTTATCAATTAACAAATGATATTTTTAATAAGGTACTTACTCTTTTAGTCGTTGAAATTTCAGAAAATGGGTTGGTACCGTTGAACCAAATTATATTTTAACTTGGAGCTTTTTAGAGTGTGCGCTATAAAGTTTTGAGTCAAAATAAAATTAGGTAAAATTTATCAAAATTTGTTTTTGGCGTGTATTTGTGGATTTAGTCGAGGTTGGCTTTGATTAATCAAATTAATGAAATATTTATTAAAATTTTTAATGTAAACTTGTAATTGAGATTTTCGAGGAATTAAATATAAAATTCGATATTTTGAAAGGCACATTATAGTCAAATAATATTGTTTTTTGTATAGAGGTTTTAAAAAAATTATTATTATAATATGTGATTAATACATTAAACTTTGTTGTTTTAACTATTTTTCAAATTTTAAGTACATATTTTAATATAATTTATATGATAATTTAATATTTTCTTGTATGAAAAATTATGAAATGCATTTGAATTAAATAAATTATAGTTTTAATAATGAATATATTTTCATTTCTCTCATTAATCATATTTAAAATATTTGCAATTTTATTTTTTTATTTATCCTTTAAATTTTATTCAATGGTAATATGGTTTTTTTTTATTTATAAAAATGAAGTAACTAGTCTATAAATTAAAATTTATTTAATAACTAAATTATTTGTATATTTTAAATAATTTTGTTACTCAAACTAGTGTTAATAACAAAATATTGTTATTTTTAAAATAATTAACTCTTATTTAACCTAATATGATTATATCTTCTAACAATATAAAATTTTAAAATAAATAGGATATTTCATTATTATACGGTTGAAATTCATTTTTGGAATTTTTTTTTATTCCAAATATAAATTAAATTTATGTTGTTAACATTCTAAAATTTTAATTAAATGATGATGATGACTTAACTAGCATCGAAGATATAAATCTTTCTAATGTAGAATAACATGTTATTATTAGGCATATGAGATTTCATTTAATACTTTGAAGTTGTTTTTAAGGAGAGGATGTTATTAGGTTTATTCTTTTATTGTTTTGGTATTATTTATTGTAAATTATTTGATACTTCGTTATATTAGTGTTCTAGCATTATTTATTTATTTAAGTTTGTTTACTATTATTATATTATTTAGACTCAATCATTTTAAATATTAATTATTATTATATATTTATATATTATTTATTTTTATTTGAAGAATGATAGAATTTATAAAATTAAATTTTTTTAGTATTATTTAAGGTTTTGGCATGGCCAGTATGAGTTGGGTTGGAATGGGTGCTAACACGAATAAAGGAAATTGGCCAGATTATTGGCTAATTTTGGTCCAGTCTAAATAAGAAATTTGATCTGAAATGAAGTTAAGGTTGACTTGTTTAAGTCTGTACCCTCACATTTCATTTCTCTCTTCCAGAGACGTGCCGTTGAGAGAGGATGAATGATTCCTGGTCATTATTGACATGAAGTAGTAACGATTTAGGTGTTTTATTACCGGTTAGGTTTTATTGGCTTTTAATAAAGTGGTTTTATTCCCCACAAATTTAGGCTTGTCTTTTGTTTTCCTTTGTTTTTGTGTTTCATTATTTTATTGCCGTGTGTTTATCGTCGGTTGTTGTGACGGACAATTGTATTGTCGGCGGTTAGCTTAACTGCGGGTCGACGATTACGACCTTTGTGGGTTTCATTGTGGGTTATGATGAATGAAGTTCGATCAGGCGAATCATCGGATCAAATCCTTAAGTTAACATGAAATCTTAGAGTATTTTAGGCGTTTTTGGATTATCGAATATGTAGTTTTGGCGAGCGTTTTTTAAATAACGGGTGCTGCATGCCCCAAAGTTTTATGGCTTTTGATTTTTATGTTTGTCCCGATTGTTTTGCTAAGCGAATTAATAAATTTATATCTTAAAACAAAGAAGAAGTTTGTTTGAAATCTAAAATATTTAATTTATTGCCTAATGTTTAAATTATGTTTTAAAAATTATATTTTTAAAGGAATAAATTATATATTAAAATTAACATTCAGAACAGAGAAATATAATTGAAATAACTTGTTTATGGGAGTGGAAACCTCTGGTTAATTGGAAAAACGGATCTATTGGAAAAAGTGGAATATGATTGAAGTGTTAATTTATCTTGTCTTTTGTCATTGACAACGACCTTGAATAAAGGCGTGATTTTATGAAGTTTGAGTTAGGCTATGTCGTATTTGATTGAGTCGTGATAAATCGTGCCAACCAGATTTAATATTGAGATTATGTTCCGGTATCAGTAATTTTCAACGATAATTTAGTTGATGACCATTGATTGCCCGTTGACAATATTAATTAATCATTTGATTATATTGTTTATTATATATATATTTTTGTTAAATATTGATGATTCGTTATATTATATTAATTTAAGTATCGTTCAGTGAATGGATTATGTGCGTTTAATGGTATGCATATTAATCGACAGTCGTTTAATTTAATATTCTAAACACTTGTTCTTTGGATCATGGAGTTGAAGCAAATGTTATAAACTTGTTTTTTGGCGTACCTTAAACTTTGATTGATCCAATTTTATTACAGTAGAGTCAATAACTCCGTGACTTAAATCTAAAAATGGTGGTGCGCCATTACATGGAAAATCATATAGTTTAGAAATTATATTTTGTCTTAAGCTTATTAAATATTTATTTTTGTTTGTCATGAAATTTGACAATATTTCTTAATACTTTCAAAAGGAAAAGATATAGCAGGTAAGACACTTTTAAAAGGAAAAGGATCTTGGTGAGAAGTGAGAAATTAGAGATGAAATTTCACACAGTTTGTAAAGCATCAAGATGGCTCATTTGCATATATTCAGAGATCATTAAGAGGCTGGCTTGAATCATTAACCTATTGAGTAGATTCAGATAGTACTATGATTTTTAGCAGCTCTACACATTATTAAGAGATAAAATATAAGGGGCTATTGCGAATCAATACAACCTAGTGAATAGTTAGGTTTATTTATGGATTTTTATTAATGGTTATTGATTGGTTTCTCATATTTCTCAAAAAAAAAAGAAAAAACATAATGTTTTTTTTGAATAAAATAAGTTATTAAGTTAAATGACCCCAATTAAATAAACTTTCTATAATAAAAGTAGTAAAAACTAAGGATAAGTGGACTGTGGGTTATGGCCAAAAGTTGACCAGATTCATGGATGATACAAAAATCGCAAAAAATCTTATGATAAAAAATGGGTTGATCTTAATTTGTGTATTAGATAAAAACTTTTCATTCAATGTAAATTATTAATCTGAAACATGATGTAGTGAATGTTTGTTATGTGCTTAGTAAGGTTGTGATAAGCATGATCATGTAATAAATTAGTCTGCAAGTAAAAACAGAGCAGCATGGGTAGCAGGATAGATGCTTTGTTAAACCATGTTTGGAAAAATATTGAATTAATTTGATTTAGTGAAGATGTGAAAAGATCATTGTTCATCTATACATTGAATGGGTTTGAAGGAGATAATGAAGAGTGGGTTTCCAAGAACGTAAAATGATGCTAATAGTTGAGTGAATTAAAACTCATTCTGTTTTTAGCCTCAATTATAACTAAAACCTGCTTATTAGATCATCATTGTTGAACTCATTAAAGCGAAGTTGAGTCTTCTAAAATAAAAATGAATGAAAGAATTTTTATAATGAAACAAACATCTAATCTCATAGCATCAGAGATCTCTCTGAATAGAAATAACACTAGGAATAGAATCAATGTTCTAATAATTAATTTAGAGGGTTCGAGCAATCTTGTTAAAGGTGGTGATGTGATGTAGCCAAGTCGTTAATGGCCCGTGGCTAAATGGAATCTTCGTGAATGTCGGGTAACTTTGACATCACTCACGAAAATCGAAGTGAGTCTCACTTGTACGAGGAGGCTAAAGTCACAGGCTTGTCTGACAAGTTCTGATGACCCATGCATGAGTCGCATCACGATAAAATAATGGTCGCCAGGCCCTTAAGCTGATACTCTAAAATGCATCAACTATGTACAATAGTTTAAGAGTTAATAAATTACTCTTTATACAAACATATATTAAAATTACAACATTATAATACATGTTATCTGACAATATCAAAACCCGCAATTCGACTTTCTTAATAAAGCTCACAGTGGCTGATAGGTATAAATCTTGTATCACTTATTACTGAAATGGTGATCCCACCAAGCGAATTGTGTGGCTTGGAAATAGTGATAATTTCTCATGGGTTACTCTCCCTTAAGTGTACATGCGTAAGTAATAATCGCATTCAAGCGATTTCATGAGCACCTTTCGAATGTACACATGCACCGATCCATCTCAGTCGCCTTGAGCTCCCACTCGCACGTGTCTAAGCGATATGCGGTAAATCACAGTTTTCACAACAAAAGTTTTTTGTTCTTGAAAACTTACTATCGAGTTTCGGTAAAAATATTGGACTACCTTGAGCGAATTCTTTGGATAACTCTCAAAAGCGATCGTAGTCCTCATCAGTGATATGTTGAGCGTCCCTCGAGGCAATTCTTGGAAAATCTTAAAACCGAGATTATTTCCTTGGCTTGTTCGTTTTGTTTACGTTTAAGTATAGTGCGCTCCATTTCTTAATATTACAAGTGTACGATCGTATGGAATGCGTATTGATGCAGTCGCACATTCATGCTAATATATTAGCATGCATATATATATATATATATATATATATTAACGTAATTAAATCGCATAAAAGCATGTTATGTAAATTCGCGATCAAATTCACGCTGAGAAATTAGCTCCATAGGTTAATTAACAAACATGAGCAATTCATTTTGGATCACTCGACCAAACACATTTTCACACCCAAAAAATTCAGTATCACTAATGTCCCAGCGAGCAGGTGGAGCCCTCCGGGTTCTTTGTTGGCATTGTATAAATAGGAATTTTACTCCGCTCCGATTCAAAGCTTTTGAAGCCAGGGTTTCTGGCTAAAACAAGACTCGAACGATTCATGTATTTATGTTCTTGCTTGAAAGAGTAACCTGAAGTAGGAAAAAGATCCCTCTTATTTGGGTTGTCGGAGCTCCACCAAATCGGTGCCACGCATAGCCTTACGCCGTGTAGAACAAACTTTCTTAACTTTAACAAAGTCGAGCCAAATGATCGATCGGGCAATCTGCAGAGAAGGTGCTCACCTCTCTGCCTTAAATGCCAAATACAAGCTACCTTTTGCACGTCAGCCATTACTTGTTTGTCTTCAAAATGAAGAATATGACACTATTTCATCTTTAGTCTTATTATCATTAACAATTCGTTTAATTGTCATGTCATTCTAAATTTTTGACCTTGTATTATTTGGGCCGTCCATTTCCATCATCTTTTATAATCTTTGTAACATGTGTCGCGAAGTACATTGTAATAGGTGACTTTGTGCCGCGTATCTCGAACTTAGGATTTTCACGATGACCTTTGGTCGCCGAAAAGCGTGAAGCTCATTGTCTGGAATTAAACGAAGTCGGCGTGGTAGTTAGATTTCGTGAGGGCGTTCAACGGTGAAATCCAGTTTCATCATCAGGATCTAAAATTTCGAATTTTACGAAATGATCATTTTACCATTTTAGAAAATTAATTTAAGGTCTTCTGGTGAATCACAGGTGTCCTGGCCGAATAGTGTAGCCTTGGAATGCCTCTTGACACTACACATTTCACTACTTAGCTCACCATATTCTTAAATTAGGTCAATGAATCTAAGTAGCTACTTTTAGGATTTGATTATCTTTAATATTTAGTTGTTTTTCCTAAATCAATACTTCACAGCCAAAAACTTAGGACTGAAGATTGCTTGCCTTCATAGACAGGATAACACAAGTCCTCTTCAATGCACTTGATACCTCAGCCATCATTTCAAGTAAAAATCTTTTTCTTCTTGATTAGAATCTTAGCTAACACGAGATCAAGATCATTCTACTAAATTGAGATGAAACTCTAAATATTAAGTTGATAAATCAATTAATGGTCCCTTATTATCGGGAGCATATACATTCGCTCAAAAGACAGCGAAGTCGAGGTTAGAACTTTATTAGTGATTTATCTGAGTGATATTTAAAGTCCATTAGTTCTAAAAATACCGATGCAGTATACTGATTTACTCTCTTTGGCTCTGGTCGTCCATGCTTGTGTGTGTTTCAGGGGATCACTTGGAAATCAAGCGAATACAGGTTGTTTACAGTCTGAAGACACTAATATTAAGAACAATTCATTCACAAAGCAATACCATGTACATCAATCCAGTTTTCACACCTAAAACATCATTAAATCATACAAAATGATAATTAAAGCATCAGCCTTGAGAGGAACTCTGATCTTCCATAACTGAATCACAAGCAACAATGACTAGTTGATCAGACAAATTCATTGAAACTGTAATAAAAATTGAATAAAATTAATTCCAGAAAAAATTCCAAAATCCACTTACAGAAATGAAGCTTGATTTACAACGATCCCAGCTTAATACTTATGCTCAGATTAGCTACTCTAATCCTAAAAGAAAGAAAAATTACTCTAGAAAATTAAAAGAAAAATAAAATAAAATATATACAAAGAGATTTCAGCTCTCCTAAAAGCTCAAGAACTTGCTGAAAACGGTTGAAAGCTGTGTACTCCACCTTAGGAGCTTCTATCTATAGGTCTAAATCATTGGGCTTTGAAAACGAGGCAAAAAACATGGACTTCGAAAAGCCCAAAAATCTGCCATAGTCGATGATTTTTGTGGTTGATGTCGCAACATCGTTGTTGCAATGTAGGTAAGTTTCAATTTTGATGTCTGACATTGCCATGGTCATCACAACTCTTAATTCTTCATGTCGGTGTAATGTCGTGCGTGATCTTCGTGACATCGCGGCGGCGATGTCGCGACCGGGTTTTAACCTTTATGTGCAATATCGTGATTACGCGGATGTAGTGCCCGCGACATTGATCCGAAGTCATCGCTAATGTCGCGACATTGGAATTGATATTTTCATTGTTGCACCCTTGTACTGATGTCACGACATTAATGAGTCATGATGTCTTCAATATTGAGGCTTTGTTCTGATGTCGCGACATTGCATTCCAATGTCTTGAGTCACTATCAATATGTCAATGTAAGTGTTGGCGATATCGGCGTGTTGCGATACAATGTGATGTGGCGACATTGAATGTGATATTCGCGACATTGATATTTTATGTTGCATCAATTCCAGGCGATGTTGCAACATTGATAAATCAATGTCGCGGCATTGAAATCATGTCGAGGATACTCTTGTGCGATGTCGCGACATTGCTTTTGCTGCACATTGATTTTTTGCCGTTGCTTTTTGCTTATTTTCTCTAAATTCATGCAAAACACAAATCCAGGTAAATATTTTATAATTTTGCATTAAATTGGACTTTTGAACCTTAAATATAGATGAAAAATAGATGAGTTTTGGACTTATCAATAATAACTTTCAATTTTCAAATAGACTTTATTTTGTAAAATATTAAAATAAAAATTTTGAAAACTTCTCATAAAAAACTGGTTTTGATAACAATCATCAATGAAACCCTAACATTCTTGGAAACCCTTTGAAAAACATTCTTGGGTATTCTAACCTAGAAATTAGGGTCTCAATTTATTTCAACATGAAGAAGGCAGTTTCGAAAATATGGGTGCTAATTTTATTAAGCATTTAGGCTTCAAATTTTTTTTTTTTGGTTTTCGATTGGCTGTTAAGAAGGGCATTTCTGGAAGCCTCAAGTGGAAAACCCAGGGATTATTTTTTTGAATAAGACAATATGTCATTCTTTTCCTATTCCTTATGACCTATTTTTTAAATAAAACCATATCAATACGGCATAGCACAATTTTCCCAAATTTTTATCTCTAATATCTAATGATTTATGTTTAATCATTTTACATGTTTATATAATTACTTTTTACAACAACGCTTAGAAAATAAGTGAATACAATATAATTACATGTTGAGTCGTGAATGTTGTGTTATAAATGTGGTGTAGAGAGAGAAATTTGATGTATTATGAGAATTAATGGGGGTGTTTCTTGCTCCATTGAAAAATGGGGTGAAGAGTGAAAAAGGAAGATGGCTTTAGTAATGACATAATGTTAGGAAGGTGCATGAGATGACATCAGTAATGACATAATGCTAGGAAGGTGTATGAGATGACATCAGTAATGACATAATTCTAGGAAGGTGCATGAGATGACATCAGTAATGACATAATGCTAGGAAGGTGTATGAGATGACATCATCATGAGATGACATCAGAGATGACATCATCATGAGATGACATTAGTAAATGACATAATGCTAGGAAGGTGCATGGAAGTGCTATGCAGTGGAGGCAACATCTAGTGCTGCACCAGATGCATCGTAGTATAATGAGAGTATCAATGTAGTGGAGATGAATGATACAGTGATAGGAAGGTGTATGAGAGTGTTGTAGTGATGAGGAATGATCTAGTGCTATGCAGGTATATGATAATGTGGTGCATTGTTGAAAGGGGAGTGTTCGAAGAAGCTATGCAGGTGTAAGATAAGATAGTGGCGTGTAGTGGAGTAATTCAGGGAGTGTCATGCAAATTATAATAATGTAATGTGATGAAGATGAGTGATCCAGGGCTGAGGATGTAAACCAATGATGCGCTATTTGTGTTTTTCATTATTTATTTATTATTATCTCTTATCAATTTTCTTAATTGTGTATTATTAATTTTTTATTTAAAATATACTTTGTAAGGTAAAATCCAAATTTCTAAGTATTTTAAAAATTGATTTATTTTTTATTTTTTCATATGTTACAAAAATCATTTTGCTTATTTATTTTAAAGTCAAAATTCATTTTTTTTAATTTCTAAAAAAATCAAAACCATATTCTTTAACTTTTAAAATTAAAATAGTTTATTTAATTTCAAAAATTCAAAAAAATCATTTTTTTAAATTTATAAAATCATCTTCTTTAATTTCTAAAAAAATCATAACAATTTTCTTTAACTTTAGAATTCAAAAACCATTTAATTTAGTTTTAAAAAAATAAAATCAAAATCAATCATACTTTCTAAAAAAGAATCATTTATTCCAACTTTTAAAATTCCAAAAATCATTTTCTTTAATTTATAAAAAAAAATCATCTTCTATAATTTATAAAAAAAAATAAAAATCAAGAACCATTTTCTTTAACTTTTAAAATTCAAAATTATTTATTTAATTTCAAAATTCAAAAACCATTTCTTTAATTTGATACAAAAAAATCATCATCAATTTCTGAAATAAATCGAGAATCATTTTATTTAACTTTTAAAATTCAAAAATCATTTTCTTCAATTTCAAGAATTCACAAAAAAATTATTTATTTAATTTATAAAAAATTTCTTAATTTCAAAAAATTAAAAAAAAATCATATCCTTTAATTATAAAAATTTAAAAATTATTATCTTTAATTTCAAAAAATTAAAATTTATTCTCTTTAAATGCTAAAAAAATTCTTTTAAATTCTATTTTTTTTGTAAGTTTCCCAAATCAAAAAATCAATTTTCAATTATCAAAATTAAAATAAAAATAAAAAATTAAAGAGACAATATTCAAATTTCCAAAATTTGTAATTAAATTTTCACTTTTTCAACATAATTTTCAAAATTCCAAAAACTGTATTTACTTTATGATTCCAATAAAATGGAATCATATAGAGTCTATGTGCCAAATAAATGAGTCTTAGTGAAGCCGACATCCCATGTACTCCTTATTACACTTGGGATTTACAATTTGTTTTTCTATTACACAATGCTATTACAATGGGTACTAACTAATATGGAAAATACACTAACATTGTATTTTATTGATAGCGTTTATGATTCAGATCCAAGGTGTATACTCATCCCTTTTTTCCTTTACTTGTTTATTTTATTTATTTATTAATTTGTTGATATTTTGATGGACACTTTTGTAATTATGAGAGATAATTCTTGATATCTATTAGTTAATCAATCGATGACCATAATTTTCATAACTTGATTAGTAGAGACCCAACTTTAGAGGGTTAAAAAAGGTATTCTTGCTTTCATTCCTTCATCCGATAGGTAATATGGCCTTCGTAGACGTGTCTTTTAAAATGAGTCGTATTAGAGTTTTTATTTAACATGTTGTTTTCTCTCTTAAAATAAATGAAAAAGTGGCGGCTTAGCCAGTTTTAATTTTTTCAAAATAAAATGAGTTTTACCTTTTAAGTATGAAGCATGTCATGTAAAATAGAATTATGCACATTTTAATATTTAAAAATATTTTAAAAATAGTTTTGATATCTAATATTTAATTTTTATCATCCTAATGCTTATATGATTAATTTTTAATATATTCCTAAAAAAATAATTAAAAGATGTTATCACAATTTTCTATTTTAAGAAAAGCAATTTGTTATTTGTTAGGTATTGAAAAAAATCCTAAAAATGGAAAATTATTATGAAAACCATGAACAAAATGACCTATAAAAAAATTTCTATTAAAATACCTCATTTTCTGTTCCCGAAGCAAAAAATAAAAAATTGTCTTTGATTACCATTCGTGTTTTCTTGGTTTTTTTTTTTTTTTTTGAAAAATAGAAAATTATTCTTGAAACAATATTAATCAAGTCCTAGAGTTTAAATTTTAATAACTCAAAATTTTAAATAGATTTTAACATTATTAGTTTCTAAATATTAAGATTGTGTTTGGTTTTTTGAAAATACTAAGGAATAGAAAAATATGTGAAAAAAAATGACTTTTTATGTTTAGTTAATTAGTTCACTAACGAAAAATCTTTAAAAAATTAAATATAAATAAAATCACTTACAAATATACTTAGAAGAATAAACAGATATAATATGACAAGTTGCTTTATTTTTATTCTCCTCAATTTTCTTTCTTTCTATTTTTTGTTGTCTTGCATTTTCCTCAATTTTTGTTGTTGGAACCAAATATAACTAAATGGTAAAAGTATGTAAGTAAAAGCTATTATTTATTGTTTATTTTAGAAATAGAAAATGGAAAATGTATAGAGTCAAATAATTAAATTTTTAATTTTATATTTTGAAAAATTGTAGATCATTTTTCATTAATAAAATTTTATTTTTAATTAAACATTGGATGTCTCGCAAAGAAGAAAATTAAAATGAAAAAAAAAAGGGTTCCATCATCTATGGCTATTCAGCTTTTTCTAACCCTTGAATCCCTTACGCTTTAACTCTTAAACCATCTTGCCTGAATGAGAACCCCCACCTACGCGTTATCAAATATTTCATAACATTTTTTTTACAATATTTTTTTAGCATAGTTCTTAAAGATGGTTATATTATTTTAATATAATAGATATTCTTAATATAAAATTTAAATGTTCAGATACTTAGATTAGTTGATAGAGTGTTCAAAGTTTAAAAAGATAGGTACAAAGAAGAAAAAAAACTATTTAAAAAAAATGATACAAAGAACTCAAATTTGTTTCTTACTCACAAATGATAAAAAATATTTTTAAGGATTGTCTTTAAATAACACATTCCCATTAGAGAATTAAAGAAAAAAAAAACATGAAAATATCTTGTCCAAATTTGATATTACGTTGAATTAATCACATTTTCATTTTTTAAGTTTAAAAACTTTAAGCTAATAAGACCCGACAAAGCCAAGATTTTACTTCAGAGGCATACTTTAATAGTAAATATAATAACATTTAATAAATTATAAATATAAAATATGTTATATTGATTGATAATATGATGTTGGTATAAATAAATAAGAGTCAACATAAAATCTGAAAAATATATGATTCATTATATAACAAACTCCATCATATTAATACAATATAAATAAAAAATGTAAAATGTCAGTCATATTAATAGACTACGAATAATAAAAGTAAAATGTTAGTACAATTTTTTTAATAAGAATGTATTTATTCAACACACAACAAAATCTCATAATCAAGCTATCAATTAAATATAAATATAAAATATATAACATAAAAATATATTTCATTCCAATTTTTAATATAAATTCTCACCATGTTATTTTTATATGAATAAAGATTTACAATGTTAATACAAAATTTAATAAATTTTTTCTTTATATTCATTGATCATCATAAGAACATATTTAAAAAAATATTGTATTAACCAAGGAAGATAACGAAGTTTTAAAAATAAAATTTGTTCTTCAATAATAAATTTAATATTAAATATGAACTACTAGTGTCAATAATAAATTAAAAAAAAGGAATAAAACATAGATTTATCATTTATTCAAATAACATTTCATTAAAATTTTAAAAGTTAACTAATAAAGAACTTACAAATTTCTTTTCATCTTCTTCCTTCTCTTTCTTTTCTTTGTTTTTTTCCTCTCTTCAAAATTTTTAGGTTAGATTTTCTATCTCAAAACCCTTTCAAACAATGGTAAGACTAGCTAGTAGGCAGCATAAGGCTATAAATTGGATTTTTTTTTGAGTTACAAGTTTACATATATCATGGTTTGTGAAATTAAGTCCAGAGCTTCTATTTTCTTGGTTTGGGAAAAGTTTGATATGAGAGCGTAGGCTGAGTTGATTACATGACAGGTTGAGGTGGTTAGGTGCAGGTGCATGAGAGACTAACAAGCTGCTACAGTGTCATGGTTGGTGAGGGTATTATGGTCATTTCAGGGATTAGTCGAGTGCGTAAAGTGTGAGACTTGGCCTCGTTATCAAAAAAAAAAAAAAAAAAAAAAAAAAGTTTCAATGGGAGCCTTAGAAATCTAATGTTGGGAAAAGTACTTTCGGAGGATTAGAAAAAAGTTGGGAAAAGTACTTTGGGAGGATTAGAAAAAAGTTGGGAAAAGTTCGGGGGTTGTGTATAGGGGTGTCAAACGTGTTGGGTTGGGTTAAATGATTCTGAGGTTAAGCGGTACGGGTGAAAAACATGTAAACGACGCGACCCGTTTATTAAACGTCGCGGGTTGACAGTTTGCTCGGCGGCCGTTGGTGCCGACCGTTTAATCGTGATTAATCGAGCCGGTTAATCGTGTAAGTGTTGAATTTGCCAGGCTGGTCATTTGCCATTGGTAAAGCGGCAATAGGAAAGCAGTGTTAAGCGGGTAGCGGGTTATAAGCGGGTTAAGCGTATACCGCTGACAGCGACCGTTTATTAAGCGTGTTAAGTTTGGCCGTTTGCTCGCGGCCGTTAGAGTACCATGCAAGCCACGTTTAATCGTCGATTAATCGTGGCCGATTCAATCGTGTCGTGTTGAATTTTAGTAATTTTAGTTGTGTATTTAACCTCCCTAAGCGTGATAAACCTCCAACGATCGACGTAAAATAGACGTAAACTCCATTATTATTAAAACCGACGTGCCGACGTATCCCGACTCAAGACTCTCAACAGCTGAGTAGAGCTTCTTCTGCAACTTCTATGCAGACTTCAAATGATAATAATGGAGTTCCTTTCCCGTCATCATCGACACTGCCGTTGCTGCAGTCTGAAGAGTTCGAAAATGGAGATTCCTTGGCGCAGTCTCGTACGGGTGTGGACTCTGAGGAGACAGATATTGGTGATTCGTCGGCGCAAAATTCTATGGAAAATGGATCATCACCTTCAGTACTGTTCAGAAGGGTGCAGTCTCATCTCAGTGGAGCTTCATCTTCTTCTTCATCTGGTCGGTCACAGAGCAACATCGACTCTAAGACAACTACTATCATTGGTGATCATGGAGCTCCACCGACGACAGTGCCGTTGCTACAGTTTGAGGAGCCCAACGGAGCTTCATCTACTGGGTCAGGGTCTCATTCAACCATATTGGACGTCCCTGCGCAGCCTTCATCAGCTGGGTCTAATTTGACCCTTAATGATCAGAATAACGCTTCAACTGGTACTGGATATTCTCCAGTGTTGGGGATGCATTCTCATCTCAGTGGATCTTCATCTTCATCTTCATCTGGTCGGTCACAAAGCAGCATCGACTCTAGGACGACTAATATTATTGGTGATCATGGAGCTCCTTCACCGACGACTGTGCCGTTGCTACAGTATGAGGAGTCCAAAGGAGTTTCATCTACAGGATCAGGGTCTCATTCAACCATATTGGACGTCCCTGCGCAGCCTTCATCAACTGGGTCTAATTTGACCCTTAATGATCAGAATAACGCTTCTACTGGAGGGTCAGGATCTTCTCCAGTGTTGGGGATGCAGTCTGCTCAGGCTCATTTGGCCATTGACGTTCAGTCTGATGCTAACTAAAACGAGAAGGAACTAGAGAAGATATTTGCTCGGATTTTGGACGAGCAAGACCGGAGCCCTGTGCGGCCGGAATCCAGCTGGAGCCGAATAAACTGGCCTCGGCTTTTGAGTCTCATTTGGAGACCGGAAAGAATACAGGGTTTGAAGAGTCAGTAGTGACTACCCTGCACCAAGAAACTGGTTATTGTCAAGATTTTCCCTGTTCTTCATCAGAGCTTGCAACCGATACACAATCTTCCTCCTCATCCTCTCCGGCTGTGCTTCTCTTGGATTTGAGATGGTAGAAAAAAGCCCCAAAAAAGGATGGCATGATGGGGCTGCTATATTCCTCGCCGTGTTTTTGATCGTCACTACCGACTCTGTTTCTAGCTTTCGCCAAGCAAGGAAGCAGGAGAAGAAAATGTTGAAGGAGAGCCAGATTGAAGTGAAAGTAATACGAAGCGGAGAGCCTAGATCTGTCCCAGTTATAGTGAAAGGGACTTACAATGCTGGAGAAAGACCAAACAGTTCAGCAGATGGTTTCTTGTCCATGGGAGCGTAGAGTTGGATGGCGTTCAGACAAGAAATCCGTTTCTATTTTCGGAACATAGTAGTTGGAGGGCAAGGCAGAATGCTAGTAACATCTGTTGGCAGTAACCCAGTGAGCTTCAAGGAGGCACTGCTTGACTCTCGGATCAGCAAGCCCCATACTTATGCTGAATTTTTTTCTCTCTATATGGCTTTGCTTATTGTTGTAGTGTTGTTTCTGCGTTTCTTAGGCATTAAACATGACTACCATGATGACAGCGGATCCTCACAGATAAAGGGTGAAGTAACTGTCCAAGGAGTGTTGAAGATTTTTGAGAGAATTCTGTTCAATTCTCGAGGGAACATCAGCATCTTGCCATCTTTCCTCGCTGCAGCAATGATAGGGATACAACATGGGATGCCTTTTGTGATTTCGATCTCATTAGCTTACTGGAATGAGAAAAAGGCGACTACTGAAGATGTTGAACCTCAAAATTTGTCTGCCTGTGGAACCTTGGGGCTTGTTACAGTCATCATTGTTGACATATCTGGAGGACTAATTGAAGCTTCTGGAAGCTCAGAAGATGCGGTTGATTCCATGAGGCAGCACCGGAGGACAATGAGAGATGCAGTGATGACCTTTAAAATGGCAGGAGTAGACATAAAATTGGTTTCAGGGGATGATGATGGGTTACCAGCCTTAACAGCTATAGCTTCTGAGCTAGGAGTATATACTGTTGATTCAACTTATCATGAGGCAGTTGAAGGCCAAGAGATTAGAAACCTCAGTGATGGTGAACTGAAAAGACGAGCCGATGAGATCAAAGTGATGGCGAATTTCCTCTCCAAGGACAAGATTTCCATGGTGCAGTGCCTGAAAGAGAAAGGCCATGTGGTAGCCTTCTATGGAGGCTCAACAGCAAGGGATGCAATGGTGCTGAAAGCAGCTGATGTCGGAATCAGCGATAAAAACAGCACAGAGATGGCCAAGAAGAGCTCTGACATTATCATCAGCTCATACAGAAGTTTCAATTCCTTGATCCCAATCTGGAAGTATGGGAGATGGGCTTACTACAACATTCAAAAGTTCATCTAGCTTCAGCTCACAGTCATGGTTTCGAGCTTGGTGATAACTTCAGTAGCAACAATGGCCTTGACGGAATCTCTAATAACCCTAATTCAATTGATTTGGGTGAATCTGATTACATCGATTCTCGGTGGCCTGATGCTTATAACAGAGCCAGAAAGCCGGGAACTAGACACCCTCCCCAAAGCAGCAGGCAACAGAATTGAACCAGTCGTAACAATGGCCATGAGGGTATACATTTTGACACAAATACTATACCAGTCCTCTATTTTGCTGGTTTTTCTCTTTAAAGGACAATCCATACCGGGGATTAACAGAAGGGTTAGAAAAGCCATAATTTTCAATAGTTTCGCTCTATGCCAAGTTTTCAACTATGGCAATGCCATGGACCTAGAGAAGAATTGGTCTAATGGAGGGGTTAAGCAAAGGGCTTCTTACTAGTCGCGGTCGGGACCGCAGTGGGTGTGCAGGTGCTGGTGGCGGAAATTTGGGCGAGGTTGAACTTGCTGCAGTGGGGTTTCTGTTTCCTCATAGCTGCACTTTCATGGGGGTTGGGATTGGCCATGAAAGTTCTTTCACCATTCATGCCGAACTGGTCATTTAAAAACATTTCTTCACATCTTAGGCAGTCCCGATGGATGCCTTTGTAAGAATGTTTTCAATTATTCTTAGTTGACTCGTGTGATAATATTAGATTTAATATTATAAATCACTTAATTTATTGGTTTAAGGTGACCTTTGCTTGATGGAGCGGTAAAGTTTAAAATTTTAGTTTTTAAATCGTCGGGTACCTCAAAAAAGGTCCGCCTCCCCGCCCATAAAGACTCTCTGAAGAAAATTTCACCATCATGTATTTTGAAAGTTAGAGAAGGAACCGAAGGATAAAATGATAGAAATAGATAAGTTTTTGTTTGAAGAATTATTGTCATTATGGATCCAGGTTAGTAATAATAAGTTCTTATTTTGCTGAATGTGAATATCATGAAATCAAATATCCTGGGTTATTTATGAATAAATTAAGAACCGAAAGTTATTTATTATCCTTTATTTTTACATGTGGTATCAGACGATGTGTTTGGAGATTCATGATTTTCCATGAATGAACTTAATTAATATTGGTGATCTACAAATGGTGCACTACAAATGAATTCAATTTATGCAATGTAGTTTTACGATTTCTAATCCTGCATATATCTAGGTATAATTCAAATAAGTGGTAGAATGAAAGAGTTTGTTACTCTGGTTTGCTTCCATGCTTTTCGAAGTCTAGAACTTGATTACAATGGTTTAATTTAAAAATTAAGATAATCTCATTATCTGAAAGTTATATGATATGTGATTATGTTTATCTACAATTTTAAATTCATGTTTATAGTGTACCCAAATAAATAAATATTTGTTTAGATACAAATAAAGATAATGATTAAAATTGCAGATAATGATTAAATAAAATTTTATTTGTTTCCGATGACCCAAATAATACAAATGCAAAAACGTGGTTGATGTATTGTATGTTTTCATTTTTATAAAATTTGTTATTATCCTTCCATGAATGATGTATCATTGTAAATGATGATATTATTATTATTATTTAAAAATCATTAGCTCTTAGCACCTTATGTGATATTATCCTTTATTCAATTTATTATTATCCTTTTCATTTGAATCATCCTTAATGTAGTGATAGAGTATATTTTAAAAACATCCTTCTTCAGTGAGACAAGAGATTTGAATTTGTGATAAAAAATAAAATTTATTTTAACACATAAGTAAATAAAATAGTCAGTGGAAAAAAAGTGAATCAGGGATGTTATGGTATTACATGATATGTTATTTCTGAATTTGCATGATTGTTTATTTATTTATGAAATTAAATAATTATAATATTAAGTTTATTGCTCACACAATAGATGCTAAAGATGATATAATAAGAATTTATTGAGAGTGATTGTGTTTCATTATTATAGGACAGTTAAAGATCACCCAAAGGTTGATTATTTGTCTGATAATTTATAGACATAAATATCGGTAACTCCTGGATGCATTGCAAGTTGTGTTTATATATCCAAAGATAGTAGATACCACATCTAATTCTTGCATTTATATTTACCAATTAAGATATTTCTTAGCATCATTATGTTGTATATAGTATATTGATGGATTGCTTGGTGAACATCAATATATAATTATTATATTTACTATATGTTTTCTTAGTCTATTAAGCATGTTAATATTAAGATCAAATCATTAATGTTAAGATATTTATTGCAGTAACAATGCTCGTGCACTCGCATTTCTCGTATGTTCCGGTTTTTAATGGTCTTAATTTTTCTGAATGGAGTGAACATATCCATTTTTACCTTGAGGTAATGGATCTAGATTTGGCACTCCGAGTCGAAAAGCCAACAGATATTCTTTGTTTTGAACCTTTGTTGAAAGAAAGAATCATTATAAGAGCACGGAAGAAAATCGAACATATTGAGTTTGATGTACATGCGAATGAGCATAGCAAACAACATTAAGACAACTCTCCCTAAAACTGATAATGCTAAAGAAATGTTAAAGTTTGTGGAAGAGTGCTCCCAAACAGCTGATAAGTCTCTTGTTGGGACGATAATGAGTACTTTAACCACCATGAACTTTGATGGTTCTCGTACTATGCATGAACATGTAATTGAGATGACTAATTTGTGTGGCTTAAGTCATTAGGAATGGAGGTGGATAGAAAGTTTCCTTGTGCAGTTCATTTTGAACTCCTTACCATGTGAGTTTGGTCCTTTCCAAATGAACTATAATACCACTGAAGGACAAGTGGAATGTGCATAGGCATAGTATGCTAGTTCAGGAAGAGACCAGACTTAAAAACCAAGGAATTCACTCCATTAATTATGTAACCAATTAGGGAGCTGGAAAGAAAAGGAAACATGCTAATAAAGGAAAAGGGCCACCAAAATTCGAAGAGCTTGCTTTTAAGATTCATAAGAAGGGGCCTAAAGTTGACAGATGCCACTTTAGTAAGAAGACTGGGCATTTCCAAAAGGATTGTCCAGGACGTAAGAAAAACTAGTTCGAAAGAAAGGTAAACATAATGCTTATGTATGTTTTGAATCATATTTAGATTTGAAGTTCCTAATAGCACTCGGTGGCTTGATTACGGATGTACAACTCGTATTTCTAATATAATGTGGGAGTTCATTTCCAATCGAACCCTGAGACCAAATGAAATTTGTCTTAATGGGCAGCAGAATGAAAGCTCAGGAAGTTGTTGGGACTCTTAGTCATTCTTGAGGAAGTGGACATCATTTGGACCTATTAAGGACCTTTTATGTACCTAGTAGATCTAGAAATTTAGTTTCACTTTCCAAACTTGAGAAAAATTTGGATATGTATTTAAATTTAGTAGTGGTTATTTGATTTTGTACAAAAACACATGTATGATTGGTGGTGGTACATTATGTGATGGATTATATAAAGTAACAAACAATCTATATCTTTGAAACTCTTATGACCCTGCATCATAATGTTGGTACTAAACGTGGTTTAGCTAATGACCAATCTGCTTACTTGTGGCATAAACAGTTGGGACATATTTCCAAAGAATGAATGGAAAGATTAGTAAAGAATGAAATCCTTCCAAACTTGGATTTTACTGATCTAAGTGTATGTGTGGATTGTATTAAAGGTAAACAAACAAACCACACAAAGAAAGAAGCCCGCAAGGAAGCACACAACTTCTTGGGAAATAATACACCTTAGATATATGTGGACCTTTTGATGTCAGTTCTTTTAATAAAGAAAAATATTTTATAACTTTTATTGATGATTTTTCACGTTATGGTTATGTCTATTTGCTACATGAAAAATCTCAGGCTGTAAATGCCTTAGAAATTTTCATTAATGAAGTTGAAAGGCAATTGGATAAAAATGTGAAAATTGTAAGATCAAATTAAATTGGTAGATATTATCGAAGTCACTTTTTCAATGGAAAGGACAACTGCGATGATTGCTGGATTCTAAGACGTTGATATGTTCTTTCTTAATACTGTGTGAATGCATGTTTCAATAATCATATGAGGAGTTTATGAGCCAGGTATTGATGATAAACAGTTGAGTGTATTGAGTAAATGTGGATCTTCATTCAGGTGTAAAATTGTGGACATTATCAGACTCTGTGCTGTTTTCTGAAACAGTTCTGTGGGGTTCAAGCTTTTTTGGACTTCTGGACAGGAGAAAACCTGGTCACAAAACACCTATATTGAGGTTGCGAACAAAATTGACATTATCATCTGATGCGGATAAAAACAGATGAGTGGTTATTCTGTTGTTATCTGAGAAAAAATTAAGAAAGTTTGGTATATTTTGTTAGTACAAGGATGTAGATAAAGATATGCTGGACATTGGACAGTGGCTTAGGAGAGGAGAGAAACTCTAGAAAGTGGATATTAAAGAAATGAGGGTATAGATTCCTTTAACTTGTATCCCTAATCAAGCTATCCTTCCTCCAATTGTTCCTCAAGTTATTAAACCGGTTAATAACCCTGATGAACAATATGAAGGACAAATTAATGATCCCATTACTCATAATGAAATTGTGATTAATGAACCTGATAGATGAATCCTGACCAATAGCATTAAGGAGATCTCGAAAGAGAAAGAAGTGCAGTGGCTATAATGATTACGTGGTATACCTACGAGTCGAGAAAAGTGACTTAGGAATTGAAAATGACTCGGTGACATTTTCACAAGCCATGAATGATGTTAATTAAAGTAAATGGTTAGAAGCCATGAAAGATGAGTTAAAGTCGTAGTACGAGAATGAAGTTTGGGACTCTTGTTGAATTACGGAAAGGTCATGAAAGGTTGGTTGCAAATGGGTATTTAAGACGAAGCGTGACTCTAAGTGGTAATTTCGACGTTACAAGGCGGATTAGTTGTCAGAAGGGTTTACTGGAAAGATGACATTAACTATAAAGGAGACCTTTTCACTGTCTCTAAAAATATTCATTTAAATTATCCTTGGCTTTGGTAGCTCATTACGATTTAGAGTTACATCAAATGGATGTAAGCTTGCCTTTTACATGGAAATCTAAATGAAGAAGTTTATATATTCTGACCAATGGGTTTATAGAAGAAAGGAACATATGGTGTATAAAGCTGAAAAGATCAATATATGGACTTAAAACTAAGCTTCCCGGCTTGATATTAACTAAGTTCAATGATACTATTGTTTCTTTGAGTTTAAAGAAAACCTTTGTTGATCGATGTATATATAGAAAGTCAGTGGGGAGTAAGTTTATATTTTGATTCTATATATTTGATGATATCTTACTAGCAACTAACGATCTTCATCTCTTATATGAAACAAAAAGGTTTATCTCTAATAACTTTGAAATGAAAGATATGGGTGAGGTGACGTATGTGATTGGGATAGAGATATTCCGGAATAGATTACAAGGAATGTTAGGTTTGTCTCAAAAATCCTATATAAATAAAGTTTTAAGAGAGATTCGAATGCGAGAATTTATACTCTCCACCAATTCCAATTAGGAAATGAGACAAATTTAGTCGTCTGATATCCTGAGAATGATTTGAGACGAAAACAAATGGAAAGCGATTCAGTATGCATCACATTGTTGGGAGTCTAATGTATGCTCAGATTTGTACAAAACCAGATATAAGCTTTGTAGTGGGAATGTTGGGAAGATACCAGAGTAATCCTGGGTTAGATCATTGGAAAGCTGCAAAGAAGGTTCTAAGATATTTGCAAAGACAAAGAATACATGCTTACTTATAGGAGATCGTCGTCTTGAGTAATTGGATATTGATTTCGGATTATCTTTGAATTTGTGTAGACACCACGAAAGTCCACTTGGCTATCTTATGCTGATGAGCTTCTTGGCGCAAGTTCTATGCAGACTTCAAATGATAATAATGAAGTTCCTTTCCCGTCATCATCAACAGTGTCGTTGTTGCAGTCTGAAGAGTTCGAAAATGGAGATTCATCGGCGTAGACTCGTATGGGGGTGGACTCTGAGGAGTCATATATTGGTGATTTAATGGTAGCAAGAATTCTATGGAAAATGGATCGGCACCTTCAATCTTTGTTTTGGGGTGCGATCTCATCTCAGAGTGGATCTTGACTTCATCTTCATCTTCATCTTCATGCGGTGGTGCAAGTAGCATCGACTCTAAGGCGACTAATATTATTAGTGATCATGGAGCTCATTCATAAACGGCTTCATTGCTACAATGCGGGGAGTCAGCGGAGTTTCATCTACGAGATCGAGTCTCATTCAGCCATATTGGACGTCCCTGCGCGGCCTTCATCTAGCGAGTTTAACCGACCCTTAGTCAGAATAACGTGTGGTATCACAGGAATTATGCGAGTCAACTGGATCATCAGACATACAGCCGACTATGACAATGCGCAAAACAAACAATTAAGAGCGGCGGGGAGGTTCTCATTGTCGCCTCTCAGCTATTTCAAAGTTAGATCTCTGCCTTGCTTCGAGATTGGGAGTTTTGAGCGCTTTATTAAATCATGTTTGTCGGCTTCCTTTTATCGAGGAGGAAGGAATCCATCTTCATGAGCAAGTGGATGATTTCCTCTCAAATCGGAAGGAGAAGGTGGCGCATATCTCGCGGACAGAGACTAATTCTTCCTTTTAGACGGAAGAGATTAGAGGACGTGGGGCGCATATCTCGCGGACGGAGACTAATTCTTCCTTTTAGACGGAAGAGAGGAGAGAAAGTGGGGCACATTTCCCGAATGCAGGACCCCGAAAGGGTTTGTCCATCTTGAATTCATGGCAAGACATGGGATTGTGTACTCTCCCTCCGGGGGAGCTTATTCATCAACCCTTGTTAGATAAAGCCTCTTCGAAAAATGGCATCAGGGAATGCTGACCACTATTAGGCTATAGGAGGGTATGCGGATGCGGGCTCATAAGTTGGGCAATGGGATTTGGACATGATGGGCCAGAAGCCCAGCCATGGTCTCTCTAGTCAAGGAGCTTGCTAGCTAGGGCTGAGTCGAGACCCAGGCACCTTAATGCCCTATATTCCTGTTGGGGAGGGCGATCATCCTTGGCTAGAAAAAAGAGAACATGTTTGACCATCATATCATGGGGAATATTAGGCAATCAATGCTGTTGAGTTTCAATGTGAATTTTCTAACTTTTTTGAAAATGCATTAGATACCATCTGATCGGCAGTTGACCACGAGGCCCAGGCTACTATAAAGGTAAGAGGGTGACGAGGTTAAGTCGATCCAGTTATCACGTTCCTCCAGTAGAGAAGGATAATTGAACGTTGCTGAGAATCAGAATTGGGGGATTACGGAATGAAGGATGATTGTGATCGATTATTTGAGCGTGCTTTCCAAGTATGAATCGGACCAGAGATTGCATGGTTTGAGCGGAGTCGGAATTGTTCTAGGTGGCCTTTGGGTGGTTCTAAAACTTCAGATGGAATCTCATCAGGACACCTATCGAATCGGTAGGGGCTTTACTCTTCTTAGGCCTCCTTTCCATCTTTTTTTTGGTAGCGATTTTGCCATGCTTCTTATTCTTCTTCTTCTTGACTCACCATTCACCTTCTTCTTGACCACTTCTTTGTATGCGATTCGAAAGAACTATATGGCCAGTTTTAATACGACCAGCTTGGATTTGTCACTTGTAATGACATGGTGTAATGATAAACGTCATTTGGGCATCGATAAATGTACTTTATAGCATTTATGTACTATGTTCTACCTTAACTCTTGCACTTGTTTACATTTTCGGGCGAGGCGGGTGGTGGCTATCAATTTGGGATACCTTAGTGATCCCAGTTAATGAAATGGCTTTGGATAGGGGCTTAATAGGTCCGGATAACAGATGGGCCTACTAACTTTGGCAAATCATTCCCCCAGTTGTGCCATAGAATCGGATCGTCGATTAGGAACCAAAATGGCTTGGAGGGGTGATGGACGGGCGTCGCATTGCATCGCTTATGGAGTCCTGGCGGTTGGTATATAGGTGGTCATTATTAGATTTTTTCTTTTCCCTTCTATCATCGCGAGTTAGAATTCCCCTTAATAGTTCGGCACCTTACGCATATACAACATTGACTTTGCGTTTAGTTTGCGAGCGCTCTTTCAAGTGTCTACTTAGTTGTCAGTTTACAGGTAATCATTATTTCCCTGGCTAATGCATTGAATCTTCTTCATTGACCTTCTTTCGACCGTGGAAAGTCCTGGGGTGAGAGTAGGTCTAGAATATTAGACAGGCGGTTTTAAGCCTAGGGTTTAGTCGTTTTGCCTTTTCTACTGTTGGTGTCTTGGCAGGGTGATACTGGCTCTCACCCTCTCTCTGATCCTGTTTGTAGCATGTGAGGAGGTGGGGAAGGAACTTCCACCGGTCGGGCGGTCGCGAACGGGCACGAATCGGGACAGCGTTCTACAAGTCCTGTGTCTAGTCCTTGTGATGGAGGAATTGAGATCTGTGCCAAAAATCCCGAGGACATTGACGAAGTTAATGGGCGAGTCGGATGAGTCCACTACGAGTGGGAACCTGATAAAGTGTTTTTTACGAGGAAGCGACTGCGGTGGGCCCCCGTTCCAGTGCGCCGCATTAAGCGGTTTTGCATTTTACGATGCGAAATTGGCTGTATTCATCCAACGTAATCGTATTCCTCATGGTGCGATGTGAACTTAACATACCCATTTCGACCTTTCATTGGTTGACATTTGTACTTTACTCTACGATATTAAGGAGGGTTGGTTGTCCTTCACCGATCTACGGACTCTGTTGCGGGTTCTTGATTAGGCTCTAGATTCTCCTAAAATGAGGCAAAGGGGTTATCCTAGTAGAGGGCCACTGGGGCTGAGACCAGAGCTCTCACGATCTTAGTTTTATATTAGCAGGTCGCGGCGCTTCCAGTGTGTGTAGGAACTAGGGAAATGGGCCAAATTTAGATTCCTTGTCTGACTTTACTCGCTGGCCCGGTGCGGATTGCGTGCGGGGAAAAAATGGAGCGGGTTGGTGCGGAGTGGAGTAGAGAAGGCGAGCCTTGAGAAGATTCATCGTTGGGTTTAGACGGGAGCGCCGTTGTGAGGTTCTTAGGGGAGAGGCTTTGAAAAGGCCTTGCGCGTGAGACGGAGCCCAACTTCCTATAGTCTCCTGATTATTCCTTGCTCGCTGCCATTAGAAATTGTGGGTGGAGAACACTTAAAATTTCAGTTCTGTGGAGGATTTGCTTCTGGTAGTGCGCCATCAGGATCCAGTAGAAGCATTGAGTAGGAAAAGCGTCCTGACCTCATCTGTTCCCTCGACATCCACTAGCGGGGGTTCCAGTTCTGCCCTACCTATACTCGGTCCAGAGGCAGGAAGTATTTGTCCGGCAGGGCTTCCCTTGCCAAGAAAGAGGATTGGTCTTGCCTCCCGAGTATTAATGATAAAAATGAAGAGGACCACCCAGGGGAAGGTACTGTGGGGCTGAGTGGAGAATTTTATACCTTGGGTTCGTTACAGGCCCCCGATCGGCCCTCTCTCTCGGAGGAGGGAATAAGATGGTAGGTTATGAGTGCTATCTTGGCCAAGCAGCGGGGAGGCGGCTGGGAGAGAAGCTGACTAGTGAAGGTGATCACCCTCTGTGATCGGGGACCCCGATGCAAACAATGTGATCCCAGGCTGTGAAATGGGGTCTGCAGATGTGGGCCTGTGGGGACATTGCTGGAAATGAAAGGCAGGGAGGAGCTCCTGATTCTCGCATTGCAGTGATTCATACTCCGAGCGATGCTAGGAAAGCCACCAGAGTCTTTGCTGGCTCGCTAACATGAGCATGAGCGATTCACTGGCGGTGTTGGATCTTTGCTCAACTCATGTCACTTCCTGGGCGCTCAAATGAGTGGAGGAGTGGCGGTGCAGACTAATGATATGAGTCCATCCTCCTTCTTGGAAGCCTTTCAATCGGGGCAGTGGCGTAGTCGATCGTGAGCAGTTTATCACAGGAATCTTCAATTTTGCCCAGTGGAGTTTAGAGACCGGGACAGAGGTGATGTGGGTGTTATTTCGGTCGGTCTTATAAGGAGGATATTTATCAAAATGTTGAAGACGGGATACGGTCATAGCCAAGACCGTCTAGTATTAGAAATTTGGTAATGTAGTAAAACTTATACGTATGAAGTCGAGAAGGAAGTTGTTATTGGTAGTTTGATTGAACATGCTTTTTCGCGAGGCCATTCTTTGGCCAGATTCCTTGACACGCCTCAAACCATCATGATTCATTGGTAGGGGATCTTTGGCGGCCCGGGTGTATGTTAGTGCGGGCTTTGCTCGGAGGCTTAGGCCATCTTCGAAAGGCCCGGTTGATATAGTCGTTTGGATTTGGAGGCTAAGGCGTGGATGAGGTGTTACAGGGTGAAAACCAGAGGGATCTGCGACATGAGATTAGCGATGGCGCGGTTGGAGATTGAGTCGGTGGGGAGTGCCGGGCGCGAGGTTGAGGCTGGAGCTATCCGGGTCAAGTGCTCGACCACCTCGGAAGCGGCCAGTGGCGGCGTGCGAACTTGGCTCAGCTGACAAGCCTTGGTGGTGCAGAGGCTGGATGGGGAGAGAGAGTGGTCGCAACGGATGACGATTATCATCTCATGGGTAGGGGCCACGAGGACGACTTCATGGCTTTCCGGGAGAAGAGTTCTGCCGAGAGGTCGGCATTGGAGGCCGAGTTCGATGCTACCAATGACGTGATTTTTAACTATGGTTACGGCTGCTGCGCCTATGTGCACGATATATGTGGGAGCAAACCTAAAATCCCTCCTAGGATGCCGGATACATCTACTCCTTTGACCCCAAGAATTTTGTGGATCATGGTATTTAGGGCTCTTCGGCTTGCCTTGTCCGCTGGGGCAGTCGAGGACCGTGAAGAGGCTTTGGCGGACAAAGGGTACTCCGGGTGCGAGGGAGGTTGACATCTTCTTTGGAGCCCCAGGTGGGCCGGGTGAAATTTATTGAGGGTTAAGAGACCCCGAAAAGAATCAACAAATGTATTTTTTATGACAATCTCTTCTTTACTTTTTTATTTAGACATTTTATTTCTTGTTTTTTGGATAAAGTGCTTCTTTCCGGCTTAGCCGGGTTACATAGAGCTATAATTGCCCTAGTCAGACAGGATATCTTATTTTATTTGTCCCCTGATGAGACGTTAGGTTGGGAGGATTGAGTGATATCTTTTTAGGGATCTGTGAATTAGATAATATATTCATCCCGGTCGAAAGGGCATTTACGCGTCATCGGGTTAGTAGAGCAAATATATTCTCAGGAGCTTGAGGTGTTTTCTTAACCATCTGGATTCTGCGCCATCCGGACTTTGGGTGTTAATGGGTTAGGATTATCCATCTTAGGCGGATAGATCATTTAACTGCCTTAAATGCGGACTTTTGAGTTCACCATTTATAAGTTATCTATAGAGTAGGACATGTCATTTCTTGCGCCATCTTGACTTTTAGTTTGCGGCTAGAAATTTATCTATATCGGGTGGACATGTCATTTCTTTGCGCCATCCTAGACTTTTAAGTTATTGGCTCATAAATTTATCTTTCTTAAGGCGGGACGGTCATTTTATTATTATTCACGAACTTTTAAGTTGGCCAAATGAAGTTATCTTTAAGATTCGGACATGTCATTCTTTGCACCATCAGGACTTTTAAGTTGGCCGTAGAAGTTATCTTTATTGGGTGGACGGTCATTTCGCCACAAATCAGGACTTTGGGTGTTGGTAGTTAAAGATTTATCCCATCTTTGTAGGATAGGTCATTTCTTGCGCCATCAGGACTTTTAAGTTTCTTGGCTAAGTTAATATCTTGGCGGACGGGTCATTTCTTGTGCCATCCGGACTTTTAAAGTTGTGGGTTTAGAAGTTATCTTTCTGTTTTAAGGTTGATTCGGTATCCTGATAGGTGTCATAGAAATCAGCAAATTTGTATCCTAAGTTCCTAGTGCTGTGGCAAGCTATTGCGGTATAGTGGCCTAAGGTCAAACTCAGGGATGGGTTTTCTTCATACTAAATGAGTCACAGTTGATTGGAATTGGTGTTTCCACTTTGGATTTGGGGCTTTGGTAAAAACAGTGAGATTGATGGCTGGTAAAACTGTAACTGCAGAGAAATAAAGTGTAAAAAAACTCCTTGAAGTTTCGGACCACTGGGCTTAGGGTTCTAAGGTAACTTTAATGTCCTCGGGTCCTTTTCCTCATATTGAGGAGGGTGACCTATAGTCATTTCGAAGAATGGATCTAGGATTAATATAAGCCCGAACCTAAAAGTTTCCTTCTAGTCATCTTGACCCATTAATGTTTAAACTGATTAGAGACCATCAGTTGGATCTAGCACATGGAGCTAATAAATGGCAACTAATTGAGCATCGGTGGATCTAGCAATAGTATCCACTTGGCCAAACTTGCAATCTTAACCACTCGGGTGCATCCGCGAGTTGAGCCACGTGTGAGATGCGAAGCATGATGATAATAGATGTACTGCGTTAGTACGAAGGCGAGTGTATTACCTCAAACCTTTAACCCCGGTGGCCCTCCTCTTCAAGGATGGGGGAGGTTTAACCAAGCATCCACCAGGTTTTCATCCTCGAAAGGGTGTTTGGCATGTTAGAAAATACGAGAAAGGGAGAAAGTGAAGAAAGAAAGTTGCGAGGCGGGAAAGGTAGCTTTGGTGCGATTTGATGATAAACTAAAGCGTTACATGAGCTTGACTGAACATATAGTGCTGAAAGTCAAGGAAATTACATAAAAGTATGAAAGAAAAAAGTACATTAAGGGCATTTTGGTAAGAAAGCCACAAAAGCGATTAAAAGTGGTTGATACAACAACGGAGTAGAGGCTGCGAAAATTTCGCATCTTCTGAAAATTTACTTAACATTGCAAAATTTTCTGCAATGCACACTCTCTCTTCGTATTTAGCTCCGATTGCCATTTGGTTTGTTCTGTGCAGAAGCCGAGCTCGGCTCGGGTTCTTATGATGAATTTGACGAAGATAGTGGTACAATTGGCTGCAAAACTACGAAAATATCCACAAAATATGATTAGTAGCATAGTCGGGGACCTTGGTGTATCAATTGGGTTATTTATGTTGATTAAGTGCAAAAGTGCTCAAAGCTTGCCAATAAACGGGCCACCAGCGGCCTTATTTGGGCACTAATCCTCCCCAACCGACACATTGCTAGTCCCTTAGCGATGACAAAAAGAAAGAAGAACGGAGACATGTTAAGCTCATGCAAGATCGTTATTTTCAAAGAGTGTATGAGTAAGTAATGCCCTACCCTCCCAGTGTGAATGCTTGGGGGACCTACTTACAACTGAAACGGCTTAGGAGAATAAATGCCATATAGGACCAAGTTTTAGAAGAGTATCTATCATGAGGGAATCGACCCGAAACTTCCACCAAAATCTAAGTGTTTTTGTGATCAGTTTTCAACAATAACCTGCTAAAATGCTATCCCCCCAACCAAGCTACTTCCAAATCCTAGCACCTTGACCAACCTAAATAAATATGGTTCCTCTCTTTTGTCATATTTCTTTTGTATCGTAGGATGCAATCTTTGAGAAATCGCCTCATGAGATCCGTATAACGGGGGTCCCAGTGACTCCCAACGATTTAAGGCTGGGCATTAAGTCATGAGGATCTCGACTACACTAGCTCCTTCGGGTTTCGCCGGACTCCAAATGGTGAAATTCCGGCACCTCGACTCATTAAACCTCACCCATCCACCCATGTACTTGAGCACTAGTCGGTGGCTCCCGACAACTAAGGCTTAGAGACCCCAGGCTTTAAAGACTTTCGCCGTGAACCCCTCGGACCGTGCTCGAGTTTCAAGGTAAAGCGTCGCGGCTTTTCTCCTTTTCCTTTTTTTTTTTTTTTTGAAGACACATTGGCCTTCTATACAAGGGAACCATAACCTTTTACAAGTGGTCAACGAAACTAGGGTAGGTTTGCACGATAAAGGAATTTATCTGATTTCTTAGGCTATTACAGAGAAAGCGATAATGCGCGGTGTGTAGTTAGCTCAGGTGGAAGAAAAGATTGAATACCGGAGACTTCATTGACCAACCACTTAACATGCATGGAACTAATCTAGCATCAATGGCATTGGGCAGTGTTTCAATTTTTCAACTTATAGGCTAGGCAAAACCACAAAAAAAATAGGGGAAAAAAAAATGTTGCAAATGAATTAAGAAACTGAACTATCTGATATGTATAACAGTGTATATCACTAAGTTTTTAGCTTTTTCAAAAACAGCTTTCTCAAAAAGAAGAAAAAAGCAAGCCACTATACATACAAAATGGGCTTTTCTTACACATGCAGTAGATTCGAAAAGTGTAAAACAAATCGATATCTACAGTAAAAAAAAAATCACTTCCTTAAACTCAACTCTCCCCGACCAAATTGTGCCATTGTCGCGATGGGGTGTGGATTGGAAGGTGGTGGAGAGTACTATCCTCGGTCGGTAAGCGGGTGAAGAGGCGTCCTCGGTCACGGGCCAGACTCTGTTGCACCAGCTGCTATAGGCTCTTGGGACGGCAAGGGGGCTGAAATTTGGAGGTGGGGTGTGCCAGGTCTGGCGGAGTAGGAGCGAGGAGCAATCTGAGGCGGTGCATGTAGGAAATCTGTGGGGGGCGGGGTGACTCTGGATCCTGCGTAGGTATGGCACGATTTGTGCGTGAGAATGGCGGCTGGTGAGCCATGGCGGCCTCAGTCACGAGTCATCCTGTCCGCGAGGGCTGCATGGGCAGTCGCAAATGATGCTGCTGTAGTGGAGAACGTGCGAATTGCATCCATGATGGTCAGAAAATCGCGGGTGGAAATCGTGATATCTTTGTGGAGAGGTGGTGGTACTCGTCGGCAGATGCGGAGGGGCTAACAGAGGCCATGGGGACTGAAAGACGAGGAGGGTAGTGGGTGCGGTGTGGAGCGGAGGAGCGAGGGATTGAGGGTGTCGGGCTTGAGGTTCCCAAAATGCTCCAACTTTGGAGAAATTGCTCCTCGACGGGAATATCTGCCATTAATTTAGTCCTCGGCTGGAAGAACGAGGAATGAGGTATAAGCCTGCTGATCGGCTGTCGAATTTGGCCGCGAGTCATGTGACGCTCAGTCAGGCTCATAAGGAAGCCCATATGCTCAAGCACTACATAGGAGTCTCGAATAAGAGAGGCGTGATCACCGAGATAGACTCGGCGATGGACTCATTCGAAATGGAACAAGGAAGTCATAATAAGCTCCGCTGGACTGAACCAATAGCCCTCCGAGATGCGAAATAGGGCCTCCAAAATGGCCTTCCTCCGAACCAAGTTGAAGTTGAAAAGATTAGGACCACAGAATGTGATCGACAGAAGATACGCAGCAGCTCTCAACGTAATCGATCCTACGGCGAATGTCCCCTTAAAGAAGACGACCATCTCCTGGCAAGGGATGGGGCCATCGCTATACTCTACTACATAGGACCACCGCAAATTGAATGTAGCGGCGATGTCCGTGGCCCCGGAGTATCCTGCAGTCACCTGGCCGATGAGAAATGAAGAGAAGCCGGGTGGGCTCGCGCTTGGATGTCATCGCATGGAACCTTGCAGACACCCGAGCATAGAAAAACCAATGAGGTGTCATGAACGGCTCCAGGGAGTACCTCTGCACTAGGAGCATCGAGGCTCGGAGCTCCGGGTATGTGGAAAAGGATGGAAAATTGTAATAAACCTCGTCATGTGTGTCCCTCCACGCAATCGCATTCCCGGATAGGTCACAGGAAGAGAGGCCACTGGATGATGGAAGGGGGACGTGTCTGCAGGAGGGGCCCAAGAGGGCCCCGATGAGGTGGTGACCGTGGCTTCGAGGCCTAGAGTCGAGGATCTCCCCGCCCGAGGTCCAGCCTCGATCTGCACCGCCGCCGGCCTGGGGATGTGGATGGGCAAAGGTAGGGGTCAACCCGAAAGGTGGTATCTCCTCGGGGCAGGGGCATCAGAAGAGGAGCCCACAACAGGACTGCCATAGGTGGCAAAGAGTGGTGAATGGGGAGAAGGCAATGGGTCGTGGCAACATCGGCATGCGCAGCAAATGTTAGCTGGAGCAGGCCGGGTGCGGTGGGCGTACCAAAGTGGGTGAGCTGGGCTGAGAGGGAGGGAGGAACCGCGCACCCTTAGCCGGAGTATGTCCACCAAGTGTCTTCACCATGGTCAGCCAGAGGAGGAGGAGGTGGGGAGAGGAATTTCAAAATGGGAATGGGGGATTTGAATGAAAATGGGAAGGTGGTGTTTATATGTAGGCAGTGGGGGGGCGCAAATGAAAGGTCATGGGCCAATTAATGGCCTTGAGTGCCTATTAAATGGTCGGATCAAAAGAAAGGGAATCAATGGGGGCACAGGAAAAAGAGGGTTTGCAGTAGACAGAAGGCCAAGGGAGAAGAACAGTGGACCTGCGAAAATTTCTAGGTAGAAAACTACTCCTCAGCCCACTGCGACACACTCTCAGAAATGTATGACTAAAAATTGTATAAACAACTTGTAAAATGAGAAAATCTCATAAGGAAAACAATCCAAATAAACAAGGGACACAAAGATTTAAAATTAAGCACAACATCTGTTGACTTCGAGATACCGCAAGTCACTCTCAAATGTGTGGCTAGGAAGTTTCATGGAGGGTCAAGGAGGGAGATTTCCTCCTGGTATGTTGAGTTTTGCGCTGCATATGGCTTCAGCCTTTGGCCATTAACCTTGAACACTCGATTGTCTTTGGCATTGAGCAGGTCTATTGAACCATTGAGGTAAACTTTCGATGGGTGAAACGGCCCACCCATCTTGACGGTTGCCCCAGAAAGAGAGGTGGAGCTCGGGAATCAGAGAGCAATACGGTCCCTTTTGGAAATGGGTTTATAGCTACCAACTCCATCATGCCACTCTTCAAATTATCTTTGCAATTTTGAGTTGAGGTAGGCATCATTTCATTCTTCTAGCTCGTTGATATCGGTGGTCTTTGAGACCAGCTTTGCCCATGTCCAAGTTCAATTTTTTTACTGCCCACCATGCCTTGTATTCAATTTCCAAAGGCAGGTGGCAAGCTTTGCCATAAACCAGGCGATAAGGAGACATGCCCATAATGGTCTTGTAGGCTGTCCTGTATACCCAGAGAGAGTCAAGCAAATGAGACCAATCTTTCTGCTAGGAATTTACCATTTCTATCAAGATTGCTGATTCTATTGGCTAGTTCAACCCGTCCACTCGGCTTCGAGAGGAAGGTGGCTATTTATAAGCTTGACACCATACTTAGTGAGGAGGCTCTCAAAAGGTTTGTTGCAGAAATGCGAACCCTCATCACTAATTACGGCTTTGAGGACTGATGAGTCCAAAAACTCATTAGATTTTTAATCCATTTTTCTGAGTATATTACGAGATAAATGTTGATTTGTTTGCAGAAATGTGGATATTTTACTAAATTTCATTTTGCGTAAAAATACAAAGAAAAGCTAAAATTTCAAAGAAAAATCGTAATAAACCAAGCCATGTTGTAATTGAAGCTCGCAACTAAAAATCTAATCGCGACAGAAGCTTAGTTGTTGTACGCCCAAGTCACGACATCACCAAATTCAAATTTTGAGGAAGAAATAGAAGTCCTAAAAGGGTGAAGTCGTTATCAAGAAAGAAGTCATACAAAGGAAATGTGGCTCAGACTAAAGGAAATATCCAAAGAAGCATCCATGTCGCGATGATCACCATGTCACACCAATCGAATACAATTGAGGTCGCTGACATCACCTGATATCGACGGATCCAACAAATGAAAGCCAGCAAGAGAGGGCTCGCAGTAAAACGAAGTTGCAACTAGTTTTTGATGAAGGGCTCCATTTGAGGTCGCAAATATCGTTGAGGTCGCATAAAACAGGAACCTGGAGTCTCAAATGCAAAAGCAGTTAAAACCACATTAAAGTTTAAGAACCGAAAGGAGGTCGCAACTGAAAGAAGCCAAACAAAGCCTTAACAAGAAACTAAGTCAGGACTACGACGATCAAAGACCGCAACGATGTCGCTACCACTCATTTAGGTCGCGACTAAGAAGAGCTAAGCGTATGAAATCCGTCGCGACATCAACTTGAGGTCGGATTCAAAGGAAAGAGGAAAGGGGAGGAAATTGGTCGCAACAAAGAATCGAGGTTGCCACCGTAAGAAAAAGAAATGCAAAGAAAGAGGTCGCTTACATAAAATCGAAACTCGTGGAAGGCGTAAGACCACCAACACAATCACGACCAAGAAATCAAAGTCAACATGAAGTCAGCATACAAAAAGAAAGGTGGTCGCAACTTAAAACTGCTATCGCAACTCGTGCCGGAAGAAGAGCGACAACGATGCCGCTTTACATGTAACCGAGGTCATGGCATCAACATCAAGAAACACTTAGCAAATGAGGTCGCTAATTACAAACGTATTTCGCGAATTATTAATCCAAGCAAATGTAAGAAAACTGGCGTCACAAGCAACAAGGTCGCGACTGAACTCGAGTAATCAAGGGAAATTCATGTCGCGATATCAACTTGAAGTCGCTTACATTGAACAGTTGAGCCGGGCTTTTCTTTGAAATTCACCCGGAGCTGGGGATTCCCGCCCCACCCTTTTTACGTATAAATAGACAGCTTTTAGAATAGCAAAGTAAGCTTCCGCCTTCACTACCTGTAAAAGGGAAAGGGGAGAGGAACTTAGTATAGTTGAGAGTAGATTTTTATTTCTTTTCTTTATTTTAGTTTATTTCTTTTCTTCGATCTTTGAATCACAACTGTGCGTAGAGACGAGTAGAGCTGGATTTTTTTTTATTTATGTTATTTTCTTTAGTATTATCGTCGAATGAGAAATCTAGACAAATTTCTGAATTCCATTTCCTTTCTCGCTTTATTGCAATTACAAAGGGTTGCACGGACGGTGTCTACTAATTTAATGCAAGAATCAGATACTGCTGATTTGACTTACATTTTGGCATGCTTCCCGCACAAATATGGGAGAATCATCAGTTTGACATTTTATTTGGTGTAGTGTTTGAATTGTTAAGTTTCCAATAGTAGTACTTCCATTACCAAATAGAGGGAATGCATCTGCCTCGATATCTCAGATGCCTTCCGGTGGGTGACACAGACGAAGATTCCTAAGAGATGAGAGCATTCTTTCAAGTGTTCGAATTACCATTGATGAACCGTTGAGCTCAGAGTTCATTTTGATAAATCCCATTTGCTCATAAACAGTTGGAGGAGGTATTTAACAACATAAATAATGTGAGAGTTCACCTTAATCTAAAGGTAAGTCTCCAACCCCGTGTTAGCTTAGATCTAATCACGAGCGAAATCCAACCCATAGATTCGGAGGTTGAACCACCACCATAGAAACTTTAAGTAAACCCGGAGAAGGAAAAGCAAAAGGTCTCACAATGTGAAATGGGTGTGGAAGTATTGAGAGAAAATACCCGCATCTTCAGTAAGAGAATTTGGAATACAGGTAGCTGGTTTGATCTTGTCTTCGAGAGTTGCAAGGATATCTAACCGGTGAATATGGAGAAATCCACTCCAACAATTAGGGAAATCTTGACAAAACCAGATCCACATAGAAATGTGAGCAATGTACTTTTAGTACCGAATTGAATGTTTTATCAGATTAATCGATAGTTTTCGTTTCTCATAGGAAACTGATTCAATCCATTTTTATAGATACAATTTATTTTTATTCATCTACATTTTGTTTTAGCATAGTTTGAAAATATTCAATAGTATAGGATCTTTAATTTTTGTTGTTTAGATAAAACTTTCACTATGAGTTCTTAGTCCAAATAGTATGGAATTTTAAAGAATGCAATTGATCTTAATTGCCAATCTCTCGTGGGAATGATACCTGGACTTACATTCAGATTTTACTACTTGTATGACCTATGCACTTGCAGTGTCATAGACTTAACCCTTATCTTTAAATCATGAACATTAAGAGAAAATTATTTTATCAAGCAAACTTATCCAAAGTGACATGGATGCAAGAGAAGTGTAAGGCTCTTGTAACCATGTTAATTTGAGTTTTAGTCATATAGAAAGGCAAACAAGTTTTTATGATACTGCCGATTGTAATTAAATAGATCAATATTTTGACAAAAGAGTAAATGCTAATTTTGGACAATTTATAAAAGAAAGAACAAAACAGTTTTTCTTCGCTAAAGGGTTCCACCAACCAATCGACATCTTTAACAAGCCATGTTGAAAATATTTGTTTAGTTTGACTAATCCCATTAATTCAGTGTGTTTTGATTTGTGAAATCTTTTACCATAGGAAATTGTGATTCTAACCCTCGATTCCAGCAAACACTAATTGGAAAGAACACTCGGAAGCTTAAGAAAGACGAAAAAAGCAAAAAACGCAGCTATGGAAGATGAGAGACATGACCAGACAGAGAACAGAGACACGCTCGTATGCCTCCCCATTACCACAACGGAGGATTTCTCGAGGCCTATTATTCAGAAGAGTATTCTGAATCAGACAAAATTCACCGTGATGCAAATAACTCGAACTAAAGCCACTGACATAATGGTGCAAGAACATCGGCTCACCGGTCACCCCAATCAAGATTCAAACGAGCACTCCGGGTAGATTTCTCAGATGGCAAATATAGTGAAGCCGAATGGTGCGGAGACCGCAGGTGATAAAGCTGCATCTCTTCCCATTTTCTGGAGATATAGCACCCACATGGTATGAATCATTACCATATGGTTCGCCTGATACTGGGGAAGAGTCAGTAGAAGCTATTACCAAGAAATTCTTTCCCCATCTCTCACCTAGAGAGAAGAAGAGAGATAATAGTATCTCAACAAGGGAAGATGAGAGCCAGGCGTAGCATGGGAAAGATTCAAGAGGTTGTCAAGAGGTGCCCTATGCATGGAATTGATTTAAACCCGATGGATATAGGTGTATCAGTGCCTTAAAATGATACATCTAAAGGCATTATCGATGCTTCGCGCCGGGAGCATTCAAAGAAAAAGGTCAAGAAGAGATCCGATAGAAGACTCGCCAAATGCAATATGAAAGCTCCATCCGAAGCCAAGGTAAACACAGAGGCGGGCCGTGGAGCTGAGCAAATGATAGCCATGAGGCAAAGTTAGATGCCATAATGCATGAGGATGGACAAACAGAGAGAAATGCACACCGCTTCGCGAAATGGAGCAAGGAAAGAGAACTTATGAGAAGAAGTGTTGATGTACCAACGTAAGAAGATTCTATGGTACAGGAGGTTAAGTACGTGAATGAGCCAAGAAATTACCATTTCAAGCCAAATCCTAACTTGCCCACACATTACAGTCCAGCACTAAGGAACCATGAGAATTTCTCATATGGTGGAGGGGCATTATATGTCCAGGCATGGATGTAATCCTCAACACATATCACAGCCACCAAGGTTCCAAGAAGATCAAGGGGGTGAAGGCAAATGACTATCGTGGTCAAGGAGGACTCAACCATTTGAAGAACAAATGTCATAGCCTGGGCTGGGGATAAATAAGAGGCTATTACAATTCCATGAATGTAAACCGCCCGACTTGAAGCTTTTAAGTCCGATACTCGGGCAGCCAAGAATACAAGTGCCTGAAAACTGGACACAAGTAGTAACCGGTCCCGAATATGCCAAATCAGAGCAAGGGCACATTCCCTAGTGACACTCAAAGAATCCAAAAGATCGTATGGAAATTCGCTAAGAAGTAAAGGATCTCGGCAACAATGTATGGAAAGAAAAGAAAGAAGCAGACTGAGGCGCACAAGAAGAGATCGGAGCGAAGGAGAGAAGAGCAATACGTATTGAATGCCCAAAAGGAATTAATGAGCGTAAAACGTATGAAGGAGTACCACTATACACCTTCGCTACTTCACGCAGACTTCGTAAGGCAAGAAGATAATAACAAATTGCCTAAATTCTCCTCGACATTTTCAAGAAAAATAGAAATCAATATTCCATTTACGCAGGATCAACCAACGCTTATTTATAAAATTTACGAGATACCGAGCAAGAAAAGGAAGATAGCCGAGGAGGGAATAGTGAACTTGATCACACTCCTAGCAGCTATCCGAAAAAGCTCCTGCAAAAAATGAAGGACCCCGGCGCTTTACTCATTCCCGCTTCCATAGGAAATATGAATTCAAGAAAAGCTTTTATGTGATTCGCTTAGTATAAATTTGATGCTCTATCAATTGTGTAGACTTAATTTGGGAACTTACTCAACAAATATTACATTGCAAAATGGTCGATAGACAATGGCACAAACTGTAAGGTATTCTTGAAGACGTACTTCGCTAAGGTCAGGGGAAATTCATCTTCCTGATTTGTTATCATGATGGATAAGATAATTCAAGTTCCTTTTGCTGCTGGAAGACCTTTCTTTGCAACCGAGCGCCTTGATAGATGTACGTAAAGGTGAATCGATACTAAGGGTGGGAAATGAAGCAAAGGTACTTTAACATTAATGGGGAGTTTGAAACATCCCCGATTTGTATGCAGAAAGTCAGATGGCCATAGAAACAATAAATTTTCACGTTGAATCAATTTTGATTGTATCTCAACATTCTATCAATGAAATTGAGATGAATTTTTCAAGATCTTGAGAGTCTTGATTTGTGAACATCGCTTCAAATTTGTTTAACAAGGAAACAATTTTTATATAAATGAAAAATACTAAGATGAAGTATGCAAACTTAAAACAACAAACTCAAGGAGCGCGTGAAACTAGTGCGTATGGTTAACATTGAAAGAATTGTCACTATTTGAAATATGAGTTCTAGAACCTGAAAAGAGAAAACTACCATCATATCAGTCGATTGACCAAGTCATGAACGGTTGGCCGGAAATTCGAGAAAATAAGGTTAGTTATTACTGGCTAATCGAGGATCTAAAGGGTATCACCATCCATTTGCATGCACAAAATATTATCGACGATAATGCAAAACTTCTATTGAGCATCAAAGGAGGTTGAACTCAAGGGATGAAAGAAGTTGTCAGAAAAGAAGTTCTGAAATGGTTAAATGCAGTTTTATGCTAATGGAGAGTTCTTGCATTTAATGCATGGTTCCTAAGAAAGGTGGATTCATCGATCGTAAATGAAAAGAATGAACCGATTCCTACAAGAATCGTGACAGGATGGAGGGTGTGTATTGACTACGTAAAATTGAATACCGCAACCGTAGCGATCATTTTCCCCGCCATTCATTGATCGGGATGCCGGATAAAGCCGCATGACACCCTCACTTTTGTTTTCTCGATGGATACTCCAAGATAACTAAATTAAGCACAGACTCCGGTGGATCGTGAGAAACCACTTACATGCCCATTTGGTACTTTTGCTTTTAGGAGAATGCCATTTGGTTTGTGTAATGCTCCCCGTAATCTTCCAAAGATGCATGATGTCTATATTTTATGATTGATCGGCAGTTATGGGAGATCTTCATGGATGATTTGCCAAAGGTATGGATCCAGCTTGAACAAAGGCTCGCATAACTCGGGGGACAAGATTTCAGTACTTCAAAGGTGCAAGGACAAGAATCTAGCTCTGAATTGGGAAAAATGCCATTTTATGGTTATAGAAGGAATTGTCTTGGGCATATGATTTGCAGCCAGGCTTCGAGGTACTCAAGCAAAAGTTTCACTATAAGAAATTTGATGCCACCCACTACGCCAAGGGAATTAGAAGTTTCTTAGGACATGTTGGATTTACGTAAGATTTATCGAGATTTCAAAATTGTTAGACCACTATGCGACGCTAGAAAAGGATACTAAGTTCTATTCGATGAATCCTCACATAATTCTTTTGAAGAAATCAAATCCGTATTAGTCAAGCTCCCATCATGGCGTAAAACCGCATTGGAACAGAATTTGAAATCATGTGTGATGCTAGTGGGATTTTGGGCAATGGAGTCAGATGGGGACGTAGTCGAAAGGTTCAAGGCCATATACTATGCCGCTGAAACTCACTGAAGCCTCGTGAAAATTATCACTACTGAAAAGAGAGATGTTAGCAATAGCATTTGTACATGAAAAATTTAGCCATACATTTTTGGGGTCCCATGTTATTATATTAATAATCGATCATGCAAAGAATTAAATATCTAATGGCAAAGAAAGAAGCAAAGCCAAGACTCCATCAGTGGGTATTGTTATCAAGAGAATTTGATTTAGAAATAAAAGACAAGAAAGGTTGTGACAATGTGATAGCTGATCACTTGTCAAGAGTAGAGAAACCTACTGTACAAGAAGAAGAAAAAGAAATAGCTATAAATTTTCCAGATTAGCTGTTATTCCAGCTGTCACTCCAATCACCTTGGTATGCCGGGATGCCAGAACTTCTTAGTCAGGAATTATGCCACCGTAATCTACCACTAGCAGAAAAAAGCCAAGGACCTACGCTGTGCACTACATCCGACTAACGATTATCGCTTAAAAGAGGAGCCGATCCGACATAAGGAGATGTGTACCTTGAAGGTGAGCAGCAAGATTTTGCCAAGAATGTCATGCATCACCATATGGAGGACATTTTGCAAGAGATAAAACAGCCCACAAAATTCTCCAGTCAGGATTTTACTGGCCTACTATTTTTAAGGACTGTTTTGAATGGGTGAAGTTATGTGATCAATGCCAAAGAATGGGAAATATCAGCAAAAGGCATGAAATGCCCCTGCAAGGTATCTTGGTGGTGCAATTGTTTGATGTATGGGGAATGGATTTTATGGGGCCTTTTCTAGCTTCATTTGGAAATATATACATACCCTAGTCGCGGGATTATGGTATCAAAACGGGTTGAGGCAAGCAGCTGGGTCTCAAGAATGATGCCAATACAAATGTGGGATTTTACAAAGAAATATTCTAAGTGCATTTGGGACGCCTGCACTATAATCGCGATGAGGGAGCCATTTTTCAAATAAGGTGTTTGACAAACTCATGGGAAGATATGGTATCAAACACATTATGAGCTTGGCTTATCATCCTTAAACAAATGGGCAAGCTGAAATTTCCAACAGGGAGATAAAGAAAATTCTTTAAAAGACTGTAAGTTCCAGCAGAAAAGATTGGTATTTGAAGCTTGATGATGCACTCTGGGCATACAGGACTGCTTTTAAAACTCCCATTGAATGTCCCCATACAGCTTGTCTCGAAAAACTATATGTCATCTACCTCGAGCTAGAATATAAATCTACGTGGGCCATCAAGAAGCTAAATTTTTGATTTCAAGGCAAAGAAGAGAGGCTACTCAGCTTAAATGAATCTGGAAGAGTTGAGGAATGAAGCCTAAGTGATAGTGCCAGACTCCACAAGGATAAAACAAAAATGGCATGATCAACGACTTTGAGGAGGAATTCAAGGCGGTGAGATCAGTCCTCGTTATTTAACCTGCACTAAGACTCTTCTAGGAAAGCTTAAACTAAATGGAGTGGACCATATACAAAGGGTATCGCTACGCTAGCGCTGGACACTTAGAACCAGCAATCATGAGGAGTTCAAAGTTAATGGTCAGATATTAAAGCACTACCTTGGGAGAAAGCAATTGGAAGATTAACCCTTAGTTCTGAATGAAGGAAATTGAAGAAACAGAACAATGGCAGCAAAAAGTCCAGCTAAAGACTAAAATTGAGCAATAAGGAAGGCAATCCACACGCCTTGTTTTAAAACTTTTCTTGTTAAATTTTTCTTTTTTTTTTTTATGTTTAAATTTCTAATAGCTTTGTGTAATTTGATTCATATTTGATTGAAAGTAGGTAAATATGGTTGTTGTTAGTTTTCATGGTAACAATGAAAGATGTGAAAAGGGGAAGACGACAATCAAGCTTCAAATCGCATCGAGACAAAAGCAAGAGCACTCTTCTTGATTTTATTTAAATCTTTGTCTATATGACATGATCAAAGTTCGGGGGAATTTTAATTTGTTCCTGTGCTTAAATTTTGAATGTGATGCATAGTGGATGAATTTGTTGAATATTTGCATGATGAAGATGAATGAGTTGCAGTTGTTTTGATTGGATTTGAATAAATTGAAATTGTTGTGAATTTGATTGTTTAGGAAGACCTAAAAAAAAAAATTTCACGTTAACACTAATCCAAAAAAGTTGCAACTAAGAAATGCCGATGTGGAAACAATAACTAGAAGTCGCAATCAAAATCGTCGCAACAAAAATCCCGTTACACTGCACAATCCAAAATTCAATAAAAGTGGGATTTTAAACCTCTCATTTTGGGCGTCCGAGCATTAAAAATAAAATTCATTGAAAATGAGTGGTTAAGGCTCCAGCATTTAATGTCGCGACTCCCGTATCGCGATCATTACATTGAACCCAGTGCATTTCACTTGACTTTCCATTAGCGCAATTCATCCCAACCTTTCCACTTCTACATCCATCTTTTTGAAACCTTGAAACCCTAGAACCAGAGAGCTCAGCAATACCCTTGCAATTTTTCACTAATGGCAACAAATCAAGAAGACGTCGCAAATCTAATAGATTGATCGTGAAATCATGAGAGCCGGTGTCGAGCGAGTAGAAGGAAATCTGAGACGAAACTACGGCGGGAAGATATAGAAATCTTGAAAAAGGGAACCGACCAGAGGAGGATGAAGCGACTTTGAGAAAGAAAGCCACTTGAAAATGACTTCATTCACAAGAAGCGAAGAATTGTGGAGCAAGGTGATGTTTAATGAAAATTTGTGTGCGAGAAAGGGTTTTGGTAAATTAATTTCCCAATTTTGAGTAATAGAAAAAAAGAGGGTTAAGGATTCTTTTGCGAGAGCCTGCGCCGAGATTTTCGGCTCTGGGCATTCCTATGCAAATATGAATTGGGAATGAAGGATGATTCCATTTATGTGAGGTGTTTGGGTGCCCTTCGATTGATAGAAGAATAAATGAAGTGTTTAAATTGAGATTTTAAGCATGGGTCGAAATCTGAAGTTGTTGGAAAACCCAAATTATGAAAAGATAGTGAATCGGTTGACTGGAGGAGAAGGGAAATGGGAGGTGACGAAGAAGAACCCCCACCATGCCATCAAAAGAGGAGCTCTTACAGAAGAGGCAAAGGTTTGGTTTTATTTCATATGTTCTGTAATAGTGCCTACTAAACACCTTTGCTCGGTCAGAGAACAGGAAGCCATCCTTTTGTATGCCTTTTTGAAAGGATACAAAATGAACATAGGCATTCTGATCGAAGAATCAATCAGAGGATACCACCATAGTAATAAAAGAGGACTGATCCCTCACCCTACCACTATTACTAGACTTTGTTTTGAGCGGGGTGAAGGAAGTGGGAGGAAGAAGAAAAATGTCCACCGGGTTTCCCTACAACCACAGCCGGGAGTGACAAGGGGACCCTAAAGGAAAGAAGGCAAAAGGAAGTGATGGTGAGCGATCGACGAGCGAGGAACCATTCTGAAAATGAAATAGAAGAGAAATGGAGAGAGGTGCAGACGAGTCATTAGGACGAAGAGGCCTCTCGAGTAAGTGACCTATCCTTTATTTCGAGAAGTACGAGGCAGAGTACTGCTCCGGCGAAGATCGAGAGCGAGAAATGCGAAATCGTGATACTCGAGTAATGAAAAGGGAAATGGAGGGGAGAGAACTGAAATGGGAAAGGCGAGCGGATCAAAAGAAGAATTTATGGAAGTTGCGGTAGCTAGAAGAAAAGAGCACCTATGGAAGAAAACTAGAGAATCCCAGTAGACATGAGATGAGACAGTGATGACATAGATGGAGAATAAGAGTATGAGCCATACCCCATAATAATCGAAATTCAAAGGGATCTTTGATTCTTTGAATATAATGAAGCAGAAAGAGATAGAAATGGAGAATAACATGATGAGGAAGATTGATGGGTTCAACATTTATATGGGCTGTTCCAAGGATTTGAGTTAATGAAGAAATTCGACAATTGGAAGATAATAGTGAGTATAGAAGAAAAACTTGGTTGGAAAATGTGGACTTGGTCAATCAGAACATCATTTGCTTCAGAATCATATCTCGAGAGGGTGGAAGGGAGCAGGTTAACCGGAGTGGGAAAGAAACAAGACACGCTTATTCAGGCAGTGCAACTCAACAATGAAATATCTGCCAAAGGAAAAGAAATTCCTCCTACAGTCGAGAGACAAACACCTGAAATGAGATTTCTAAGTTTGGGCCGACCTTAGTAGTTTTATGTAGATCACTCTGACGTAATGCCTAAAAGACTCTGAAGAAAGGAAGCAAGTTTTTTTATCATGTTATCAATATATACATCACAGAATTCTAATGGAAATCCATTTGTTCAAATCCCCCTACTTGTCCTGTATGTTTGATTAGATTTTCATTTTATAGTTTACTCTTTTTGCTTGTTGGATTGATTTTCCTTTGTTGAATGAAAAATTTGATTGTGGATAATTAGATGTTTATTGATGGATGAACATGAGTTGAGAAATTTTGTTTTGTATCATTTTATGTTTAGCATGAAAAGAATAAGGGCGTAGTGTCTATTTGGAAATTAGAGTTAAACACATTGTTTTAAATTCAGTATAGATTGCAAAAAAATTGGAAAATGGTTATTGCTGATGGAACAAAGTATGGTTGAAATAATGTAAATGAAGCGTTAAATAAGTACAAGTCTTGAAGAAATAATACACTTGGAGTCAACAAAACTTATGAAACTTTGAGAGGAATTATAGAACATCTTAAGGAAATTCAAGATTAAAGGTCGCTAGTCTGAACATTAGTTATTGATTAAGGCGAAATCTTAGGTGAAAGCGACTGACAAAGTGATAGAAGCGTCCTTGGCGGGTTTGAGCTATTAGCTACCTTCAATATATGCTAAGCATATTCTCTAGTTCCTTAATTTGAGCCAAATATGCCTTATTTTTTCAATAACTGACAACTAAAAACCTAAGTCATACCCTTCTTTGACTAATCACAGTGGCAAGGCCCAATTATCCGGTTTCGATGCAGGAAAAGTCTACTATAAAGGAAGAAGCAAGTTTGGGGAAAAATATTTCCCAAATTTTACAATGAAGGAGGTGAAGAAGTAAAGATGCGAAATTAGTGAAAAAAGGGAATAAGTTTTTGTCTTGTAGCCCTATTCCTTGAGCAATTAAGCTCGTGAGTGTTTAACACCTAGTATCCTAATACCAAGCTGGTATGGGAGTTGCTAGCCCCAGTTCTCTAAGAGTAATAGAAAGCTGAAGACAAAACATTGCACTATTCCCAATCTTAGAAAACAAAAGCAAAAGTTCAAGAACAAAGGAAGCCTTTGAATAAAGTGCATATAGGTAAATTCCTGAATTCAAAGAAAATCGGGTCAGATTGAGGAGGGAGGCCGTGATACAAAGAAGAAAAATGGTGAAAGTTGAAGGCCCAATAGTCACGGAGAAAATTAGGCCCCGGGTGATTTGCAGCTTAAAATTTTCCATTATCTACTGATTACCTAAGCCCGACATTACAAGCACGAAAGACCTCATTGATCTTGAAGGTTGAATTTACACCTAACGTAGTGGAATCGATATGAAAAACAAGCCTATGGGACTTTGACAAGCAGTCGAAAGACTCCCAGAAGATTAGCTAAATTGACATGAAGATAGAAAGGATTGAAGACACACACCTGAAAACGAGACTTGTTGAGATGAAGCGTTTTAAATACATTGGATTTATCGAAATTTGTGATAGAAGTATACGTTTCTTATTCTTGAATCGAAGCGAAATTTAAAATGATCTTTGGTATCTCTTGTTCCAGTTAGAAGATTGGAATGAAATATTGTGGTATGGATCGGAAAAATGTCCTTAAAATTTTTAAGCTTATTTGTTTGAGGACCAACAAATTCTTCTTTGGCAGGAATGACGAAATTTTAAGTTTGGGGAATTTGATGAGTCGAAACTCATTAGATTTTTTAATCCATTTTTAAGTATATTACGAGATAAATGTTGATTTGTTTGCGAGAAATGTGGATATTTTACTCTGTTTACTCAAATTTCATTTGCGGGAAAATGCAACAAAAGCTAAATCTTAGCATCGGAATAAACCGGTTCGTAGGGGTGGAAATTATGGCCCGAAAATCGGGGTCGCGACAGGAAGCTTAGTTGTCAGTCAGTTCCAAGTCACGACATCACCAAATTCAGCTTTGAGGAAGAAATAGAAGTCCCAAAAGGGTGAAGTCGTTGCCAGAAAGTTGCGACAAGGAAATGTGGTCGGGACTAGAAATATCGAAGAAATCCATGTCGCGACATCGCTGCGATGTCGCGACACGATGAATAAGCGGTGCATGACATCACTCCGATGTCGCGACGTGGATCCGACAATGAAAGCCACAAGAGAGGTCTTCGTAAGTAAACGAAGTTGCAACTAGTTTTTGATGAAGGGCTCCATTTGAGGTCGCGACATGTCTTTGTTGAGTCATGACTTAAACGAGGCTGGAGTCTCGGCAGTGATTGAAACCACATTAAAAGTTTAGAAGCAGAAAAGGAGAATTCATGAGCACAGAGGAAGAAGCCAAACAAGTCTTAACAAGAAAGCCCGAAGTTGCGACCATTTAATGATCATAGGCCTTAAGCGATGTCGCGACCACTGATTTAGGTCGCGACCCGAAGAAGAGGCCCAAGCGGGGAAAATCCAAGTCAGCGACATCAACTTGAGGTCGTGACCTAAGAAAGAAGGAGGAAATTGGTTACCTTGAGGCGAGGTTAGACGGAGAAAAAGAATGGGCGACCAAAGGGTCGCGACCCTCACCATGAAGTCGCGACATAAAACTCGAAAACGTGAAGGCGAAGACCCTTAAACACAATGCATACGAGAAATCAAAGTCATAACACAATCATCGCCACAAACAAAAAGGTGGTACGCAGCCTAAAATTCTTTAGCCATAACTCGGAAGGCTGGAAGAGAAAGATAGCGATGTCGCGACATGGCGGGGATTGCGACATGACGAAGAAATAGCGGCGAAATGAGGTCCGCGACTCTGACGATATGGCGACCATTGATCAGCGATTACCAGAAAACGTATGAGCTGACAAGGTCACGGTAGGCGGTATGTCAGGGAAATTCATGACATCAACTTGAAGTCGCGACATTGAGCAGTGAAATTTGGACTTTCTTTGGAAATTCACACGAAGCTTTTGGGGATTCGATTCAGCACATAGTATAAATAGACGGTTTAGAATAGTAAAGTAAACTAAGTCTTCACTACCCGAGAAAAGGGAAAGGAGGAACTCGATTAATATGGTTAAGTAGATTTTATTTCTTTTCTTTATTTTAGTTTATTTCTTTTAAAGTTTGAATATACGAGCGTAGAGCAGTAGAGTAGTTTTTTATTTATGTTATTTTCTTAAAATATTCTTGCTGAAAATTTATGAAATCTAGACAAATTTACGGAATTCATTTCTTCTCGAGTTTTATTGCAATTACGGTGGTTGTATGCGTGATCGGTGCTCCATTTTCTTAGTCGCAATCTTGCAGTGTCGAGCCTTGACTCGCTGGATTGATTACATTTGGATTCACAGTCTTTCTGCACAAATATGGAGAACTAATTGGGTTTGGATTTACTTATTCGTGTAGTGTTCAATTGTTAAGTTCTGGGCTAGTAGTACCTAATACCGCTTGAGGGAATGTATCTTGCCTGATATCCAGGATGCCTCCGCGTGACACAGACGGAGATTCCCGAGTCGAGCATTCTTTTCCGGGGTATGTTCACTACCATTAATGAATCATTAGCCTGAGTTCATTTTGATAAATCCCTCATTCGCCATAATTGAAGTTGAGGGGTGTATTTAACAATTTATAAATAATCAGAGAGTTCACTCTTTAATCTAAAGGTAAGTTCCTAACCCCGTTAGCTTAGGATCTAATCAAGGGAAAGGGACGAAACCCATAGATTCGAGGTTGAACCACCAATTATGGTAGAAACTTCGTGAAAATCCCGAGAAGGAAAAGCAAAGGTCCGCTGTCAGAAATGGGTGAAGTATTGAGAGAGAAAATACCTGCATCTTAAAAGAGAATTTGAATACGTGTAGTCAGGTTGATCTGTCTTCGAGAGAAGCAAGATATCTAACCTGAATATGGAGAAAACCACCAACAATTAGGTGAAATCTTGACAAAAACCATCCACATACAGAATGCAGCAATGTACTTTAGTGCTAGAATTGACTGTTTCATTGTATTTCACTGATAGTTTTCGTTTCTCACAGGAAACTAATTCAATCCATTTTTATAGATACAATTTATTTTTATTCATCTACATTTTGTTTTATCATAGCTCAAAATATTCAATAGATAGATTCTTAATTTTGTTGTTTAGATAAAACTTTCACTATGAGTTCTAAGTCCAAATAGTATGGAATTTTAGTAGTTGGGGCACTGATCTTTTAATTGCTAAGCAATCTTTGTGGGAATGATAAATTGACTTACATCTTATTTTACTACTAGATGACTGCACTTGCAAAGGTCATAAACTTAACCCTTATCTTTAAATCATGAACATTAAGAGAAAATTATTTTATCAAGAAAACTTATCCAAAGTGACATGGGATGCAAGAGAAGTGTAAGGCTCTGCACTATGTTAATTGGAGGTTTTAGTCTATATAGAAAAGGCAAACAAGTTTTTACGCACCCTAAAATCTAGAGAATATATTCTCCTTCAAGAATTTCGCACCACCTGGTGGTCTCGTTGTCCCGCATGAACCCCCAACCCACTTGGACACATAGTCAACTCCCACCAAAATGTAGAGGTATCCAAGGGAGGAAGGGAATGGTCCCATGAAATCGATCCCCCATACGTCGAAAAGGTCAACTACCAAAATCGGGTTTAAAGGCATCATGTGACGACGAGAAATCTTCCCCAACCTTTGGCATTTGTTGCATTCCTTGCACATGGTATGGGTATCCTTGAAAAGGGAGGGCCAGTGAAATCCAGACTGGAGCACCTTCCTAGCAACTCGGGAAGCAAAGTGGCTCCACAGCATTCTCATGGCAAGGATCGAGGATTCCCGGTCATTTACTGTGCACACCTTATGATTATCTCGTCAAGACAAGATTTGTACAAGAATGAAGTTCCTCCTAATAATAGGAGTGAATTTTTGGTAAAGAAGAATTTCTCGTCTTTAAGTTTTTAATCTACCGTAGCTCCGTACAATTTGCAATGTGAGCATACTGTGGTGCCTCCTCAACCAAGGCCAGACTCAGTGGAACTCATCATTGATCGGAGGGTTGTGAGTGTTAGTGCACAAGGGTCCCGATAGGTGATCAGCAACAACATTTTCTACACTCCTTTCACACCCCCGACGTTAAACTCTCGCAGCTAGAGAAACCCACCTGATAAGCCTCTAGCGCCTTAGTATTTTGTTTCCAGGAGCAGATATTTCAAGGCCGAGGATCTCGTGAATACTATTATGTCCGACCCAACCAAATAAGCTCGAAATTTGTTCAGTAAGTATGTAATCACTACCAACATCTCTTTTCTCGTGGTTATGCAATTCCTCCTGCTCTCATTCAAGGTCTTGCTTCGTGATAATGTAATCACATAAGGCTTCCTCCCTCCTTGGTGTCCCGAGAACTGCCTCCAATGGCCAAGTATCGCTTGCATCGCACACTCGAAGGTAATTGCCACTAGGGGCTCTACCATTGATGTCAAATAGGCTTTAGTCTCAGCTTCTGCATCCCGTGATCCCAAATAAATTTTGCATCTTTTATAGCAAAGCCAGGACAGAGGCTTGGCAATTTTTGAGAAGCCGATGAACCTCCCAGAGAAGCCTCGCATGCTCCAAGAATTACCACGCCTTGATATTTGTGGGGAGGGCGCTTGGAAATCAAGTCGATTCGCCTTATCAACTTCGATCCCTTTTCTCGAAATAATACGCCCCAGCATTATTCCTAAGCAACTATAGTGGCATTTCTCCTAGTTCAAAACTGTGTTTTTCTCTACACACCGGTAGTACAATTTCTAGGTTGATTAGGCATTCTTCAAACCTCCCCAGAACCCAGGCTGTCATCCATGTAAACCTCCATAACGCGCTACCAAATCATCAAAATACCGAGCATACAACGCTTTAAATGGTGGGCATTACACAGCCAAGAGCATTCTTCTGTATGCATATGTGCCAATGGGCATGTGAAGGTGGTCTTTTCCCCGGTCTTCAAAGAATTTCATTTGAAAGTATCCCCGAGTAGCCATCTAGGAAACAATAGAAGGTCGACTTGGAATCCTCTGTGGTCCGATCCATGAAGGTAGAGGAAGTGATCCTTCCCTGGTCACTTCCATTCATCTATGACTACTACACACACCCAACTCCAAGGCAGGGCATCTCTTCTCCCTTTCGTTATGCACCGCTGTTACTCTGACTTAGTGCACCACCGGTCGGACTCACCCAAAGTATCCGATATGGGGTAGATAATACCAGCCTACAGTAGCTTTAGTACTTCAGCTCTAACACTTCTTTCATGTCTTGGGGCCTTTGCTGCCCTTTCCAACACTACCTGGGGCTTCTTTCCACAAGAAATCCCGCCTCCGTCTTCAAGTTAGCCTGCTCCTCCGTGATCAGGTCAATGATGCAAACTTCTTCTGGGCCATCTTCCACTGGTTGCATGTGTTTTTTACTCAAGTGGAAGATGTTGAGTTTAAGGGCCGCTCGGCGTGAGTTTCATAACACCATTTCCGGCAATTGATAATCAGACCGAGGTGGCCAAGAATGGTCTCCTAGATGATGCACATACGTCTCGCTGCAATGTGTTCAGACAAGTACAATAAAATCCACTATAGAATTTGTCGACTTGTATGAGAACATCTTCCACTGCCCTTTGAACATCTTGATGACCTTATCCGCAAGAGACAATGATGGAGGTGGCTTTAGTTCTCCAACTCGAAATGCCAGACACTAATGTGGAGATCTCACTGTACCTAGGTCTAGCAAAGGCCTTTTCTACGCAAGTGCCTCCAATGATAACTCAGCCGGTTGGACAACCCGGATCTTTGTACTTCACTGGAGTCTCGTATTGATGATAAAGATCGACTTGTTCGGGCCAAATAGCGCCTGTCAACATTCACCCCCTTTCACCGTATTAATGTCCTTCAAAATTTTGCATGTAAATTTGTTTGATCATGTCGCTGTGTGGCGTCGATCTTTTTACTTTGCTCTACCACTCTAGTATTTCACCGATTAATAGCCTCTTTTTAGCTTAGTGCTTGAGGAAAAGGTGGGGTGCCATCTTATGCACCGCTGATCACCACCTTTTCTCGCTTGGGTTTTTTCAACTTCCCGCCTTTATCGTCTGGTGCTGGTTGCTTCCGAGCCTTGCCACTTCTCAATGTGATGATTGCCTTAACTTCATCCATATCCTAGAATTTGGCTCACCGGAAGAGCGCCTACTCATGCAAACCCCCTGGTCTGGGTTGTAACCGAGGGAATTTCCTTTTCTCGCACCCGCGTTGATCAGGATATTCCTGCGAGATTGACACTAGGTCACATATTTTTGGGAAATTTCATTTTGCAGGCTGTCATGCTTTTGAGAAATTTCTGAGTGTACGCTGCTCATTTTCTTATTAAGTGTGCTTTCCACCGTGTCACTTTGATCGGCTGCACATCGCTGGTTCCACAAAGTTACCCACCCACCGCTTCAAGTTCATGGCCAGCTCGTTTAACCTGAGAGATGAAGATGTGGTGGTTGTATGAGCTCGAGGATCCACTCGCTTCGGCCGCACAACAGAGTACATAGTAGTGAGGTTTTACTTCCAAGAGAGGTTTCGGGGTGGTTCCCTCCAATGGGTCAGGCATTGGCTGTATTTCGGGTCAGGTCGGTGGCTCAGACGCCTAATGCATCGCTTGTTCAGTCACAAAGTTCCCATCAAGGCCCACTTGGGCAATGCCTTGGTGCTTAGTAAAAATCGACAACTAGTTACGGTTGGTTAGGCATAGATGCCCCGCCCCACGCCGTACTGGGCGTCGATTCCTCATTTCAAGCTCTTCCAACCTCCTACCTAAGGCGCGGACAACTTTGCTTTTGTCTCCATGTCCCTCCGAGTGAGTATATGCCTCCTTTCATTTGTTATGGCCTCATCCCCGTCGGTCTCCCTAGGATTTGGCTCATCCTTAAGCTTTGGAGGTTTCAAATTACATAGTCGAGGAAGTCCATGGTCATCCGATTCTTGCTCAGAAATCCCTCCACAGGCCTCCCACACCGCTTTCCAATGGCAGAAGACATCTTCATCATAGAAGTGGTTTACCAACATCCATGTATCAAAGCCAGCGGTGTGGGCATGCACTTCCGATGGTTTCATATATCTCTCCTAGCATTGGTAGAACTTCCTACATCAAGTGGCCGCAAATGTAAATTCGTTTCTTCAAACCGCTATCCTGTGCGTATCAAGAACTTTTTCAAAAACCCCCACCGCAGTTCTGCCCAATTTGAATTTGTCCTTGGCCTTAGAGAATTGGGTTTTCACCTGGCTTTGTCTTTGAGGGTCAAGGGAAGGCCTCTCGCCTTAAGCAAGGTATCCATATCGATTGCACCCTCCACAAAAGTTATGCAAACTTCCTCAAACTCCCGGATGTGTGTGTATGGATTCTCATTTTCCATACCATGGAAGGTTGGGAATAGGGACACCAAATAAGGCCTGACAACTACATCTTCTAGGAGGTACAATGCATGAGGGTCGCACTCACTCCCGTGGGTGATGATGGGTCCCTCATCGACATGTAGGCATCGTCTTTTTGCATCCCCCCGCCGATTCTCATTGCCCTCGTGAAGGCTCCATCCGACATTTGGTGTGTGACTGACTTCACACCCCTATTTCTTGAGGAGTACTGGTTCTCTAGCCTCGCCTCGTAGTGTTTCTGTATCCCAATGTTGCATAAAGTCCAGAACACAACACAAAACAAAGCAAGAAACCAAACAAGGATACAAAAGGGCTATGGGCTGGTTAAATTTAAAAAAACTGAAAGGTATGCACAATATAACATGTAATTTCCTTCAAAGGAACTCAGAAATGGGGAATAATGGTAAAATAAAAAAAGGAATGAGACCACCAACACTTGTGATGTGGATCACGTTAACAACTTCACCACACTCCCTAAGACTATCCCCAAAGAATTCACATTATTGATTGCGGCACAATAGTGTACTGAATCAACAAAATTTGTAGTCCCTAGGATTCCTACCGCCAGAATAAAGCTATTATATAGTGCCCAAGGTCAAACTCGTGGATGGGTTTTCTATGCTAAATGAGTCACGCTGATTGGAATTGTGTTTCCACTTCGATTTGGGGCTTTGGTAAAACAAGGAGATCGATGAAGTCGTAAAATCAGAATCGCAGTAGAAATAAAGTGTAAAAGAACCTTGAAGTTTCTAATTAAACGGGCTTAGGGTTTCAAGGTAATCGTAATGTCCTCAAGTCCTTTTCCCTCGCTACTGGGAGGGTGGACCCATACCATTCCCAAGCCTGGATCTAGTTCGCTATAAAACCGAACCCCAAAAGCCTCCCTTCCTAGTCTATAGCATTTATGACCCATTATCGTTTCCAAAGCAGCTAGGAACCATCCGCTGGATCTAACCCCGCTGTGAGCTAATAAATGGAAATCAATTGAGCATCGCGGGATCTTAGCAATAAGTAATTCACTCGAGCCTGAAAGCTTGTCAAGTACTACCACTCGTGTGGTACATCACAGGGATTCAAACCCACATGTGAGATGCAGAAACATAAATGAATATAGATGCCTCGCTGGGTAACAAGAGGGCAAAGGTATTACTCAAACTCTTAACTCAAAGGGGCCCTCCTCTTCAAGGATGAGGGAGGTTTAACAAGCATCCCTTGAGCTGCCATCTCAAAGGGTGTTCGCAGGTTAGAAAAAAATACGAGAAAGTGGAAGAGAAAGTGAAAGTGTTGCAGAGGCTAGAAAGTCAAAGCTTTGGCGCCACCTTATTGATAAACTAAAAATCGTTGTTACATGAGTCGACCGGGAAGCTTATAGTGCTCGTGAGTCAAGGAAATTACATAAAAGTATGAAAGAACAAAATTACATTAAGGGCATTTTGGTAAAAAGCCACTAAAAAGCAGTCAAAAAGTGGTCAATACAACAAAATGGTAGATCGCAAAAATTTCGCATGTCGCAAATTCTTCGCAATGCTCACTTCCGTTTTAGCCTAATCGCCATTCGCTTTGTTCATGCAGCCTTCAGCTCGGCTCTGCCCTCAGATTTGAATTGGCTTGAAGATAGTGGTACAATTAGCCCGCAACCGCAAAATATCCACAAAATATGATTAAGAGCATACTGACCTTAGTGTATCAACTGGGTTATTTGCTGATTAGTACACAAAAAGCGGTCAAACCTCGCACAAATGTGCCTCAAAATAAAGACCATTCAAAATTAATCACGGTCGGACATGTCATTTTACCGCGCCTATCCCGACTTGTGTTGATCATAAGAGAGAAAAAGAATGGAACATCTGTGTTGATATTGAATAATTCTTTATCGGAGCAATATCTCTTAAGATGTGTTGCATTCCACATATCTGCTGCATAGGTCCCATCAAGCTCGCTTAAGGCGTGAAGCCCCGGATTCCCGCTCGTGGTTATAAGATATGGTCCTTCCCAGCTTGTTGAACTTTCCCCCCGGGCCATTGGGTCACGTATTTTCAATTACTCTTCTTAGCACCAGTCCACGGGTCGGGAATGCTCTAGGCTCGACCCATATATCGTAAGATCTTTCCACCTACCGGGTAGGATGCTATACGGATGACTCACGACTCTCGCACCATCGACCGCGGCCGCTCCTTGATCATTAATCTATACTGCCGGGGGTGTTTGTCCGGATGGTAGGCATACCAATTTCGCGGGATGATAGCTTCCATTCCATACGTGATTAGCAACGAAGACATGCCGCGGGTTTGGCGGGCGCGGGTTCTATAAACCTGCAGTACCCTGGAGTTCATCCACCATTTGCCCTAGCCAATCCACCTGTTTTTCGTGGCCGCTAATGTGGTTTTGTCGAGGCCTTTGCCAAGCCATTGCTTTGCGGGTTGCGCGGGGTGGAGTATAGATTTTTATCTTCACCTCGATAAAAGTTTCATTAGACCTTACTGGCTGGGAATTGGGGCCCGTTGTCGGAGACGATTGATCTGGGGATGCCGAATCGACACACAATATTCTTCCAGATAAACTGAGTGACATCCCGATCTTTAATCGAGGAGAATGCTTCGACCTCGATCCACTTACTGAAATAATCCGTGGCCACCAATAGTAACTTCTTTTGGGCTGGAGCAGTAGGTAGTGGTCCAACTATATCGATCCCCCATTGTGCAAAGGGCCAAGGCTAGAGATAGAGACGTCTTGCACCGTGATTTCGTGGATGGGGCAGTCGCGATCACATTTTCTCGTATCACCTGCGAGCATCAACTTTCACGGTCACCACGCACTCGGTACGGCCCGATGGGCCAGAGTTCTGCCGTCAGGGTGATTTCCGCATATTCCTTCACGCAGCTCAGCTAGCACGTACTGGCTCTGTTCGGGTGTTAGGCACTTCAGATACGGACTGCCCAAGGACCGTTTAAACAGTTGCCCATCGATCAAGGAAAATCTGACTACTTGGATTTGAAGCTTGTGGGCCTTGTCCCTCTCCGTTGGGAGTTGTCCTGTGCTTAGATATTAAAGCAGATAATCAACTAGGATCGAGGGTCCTTGTCTACTTAATTTACCTGCAGGGATGCAATTGATGAACCTAACTGATAGTAAATAGGCAGAAATATGGTTTCAGTGATTGGTAGAGAACGTTAATGAGGCCAATGCCTCCGCTTTTCATTGGGAGTCCCCGATGTGCTCCAGCTTCAAAACCTAAAGCTTATTCGCCGCCGCTTCACTAGGAAGACGTATTTTTCCATTCGAGGGTCTCGGGATTCGAATTCTTTGTTAACTTGCCCGACCACCAATTGGGAATCACTTTGAACCAAGAGTTTGTCGGTAGACAGGGCGGCCGCCAGTTCGAGCCCGGCTAGATGGCCTTGTACTCTTACTCGTTGTTATAGGCATTGAACCCAAGCCGGATTGCCTGCTTGATTTTATCCCCGGGCGGAGTTCTTAACTGTAAACCGATGCCCGCCTCGGATTGTCTGGATGCCTCGTCAATATTGAGAGTCCACCAACCCAAACTGTCGGGGTGTGTTTCCGACTGGGGGAGTTCTTCTATGAAATCAACTAGCACCTGCCCCTTTTTTGAAAGCCTTGGCTGGTATTGGATGTCGTATTCGCTTAGTTTGATTGCCCAGCGAGCCATTCTTCCCGACAAGTCATGTTTATGTATAGTACTCTGCAGGGGAGGTCGCACGGCTAACGGGTGCGCCTAGAAGCAGGGCGTTTTCGCTACTATCCGAAGGCTATGTTCGCCAAGATGGCTATACCGCTTCAGACGCGGTGATTTGCTGACGGGCAGTTCACAGGTCTTTTGCTTCCCGCCATTCTCTTTGAACAAAGGCGTCACTTACTATTTATTCGAGATCGCGTAGACGAACGAAGTTTCACGATGTCGACTTACGTGAATCTGGGGTTCGCTAAGTACCGCTGATCTGGTAAAGGCCTGATTACATTCTCATTCCATCCAGCCTGATTAGCCTCTTAAGGTGGCGAAGAAGGGCTGGGCGTACCGTGAACCGAGAAATAACCGTCCCAAGATAGCTAATCTACCGTCGCCTGTTGCACTTCCTTGCAGCTCTGGCCGGAGACTCTAGGATGGCTTTAAGCCGGGAAGGGCTGGGCCCTCATCTCCTCTATGTCATCAAGGAAGCCCAGAATTGACTCCGCTAGCCCCGACGCGCATTTTGCAGGGTTTAGTTTCATATCATAGGTTTTGAGGAGGTCAAATACCTGTTACAAATGGTTAACATGATCCTACCGCTTCGACTTATCAACATATCATCTGGTATACCTACGGCGTGGCATGGCAAAGTACAAATAAGCAAGGTAATAAGGTAAGGGAAGGAAGGTGGTGCAGTAGGTAAGAAGGAGCCAAGAGTGGTCAAACATCTGTTACTAATCACGATAGGTGGTTCAGATTTTTAACCTGAAGGCATTACGTTGTAGCAGAAGAGCCCATGAGGGGTGATGAAAGACATCTATTCTGCGTCAGGCGGGTACATGGGGATATGATGATAGCCGGAGAATGCATCTAAGAATGACAACATGCCATGCCCGGCCGATGCGTCAACAATCTGATCAATGCGGGGTAGAGGGAAGCTATCTTTAGGACATGCATAGTTAAGATCCGTGTAGTCTACGCACACCCGCCATTTGCCTCCTTTTTTAGGAACTACTACCATATTAGCAAGCCATTCCGGGTATTTTACTTCTTTGATGAACCCAGCCTTTAAAAGGTTGTCTACTTCGCCTCGATGATCCGTGGCCGTCTCGGGCGGAAGCGCCGCATTTTCGCCGAACGGTCCGCGATGGGAAGACGTTCAACTTGTGGGAAGCGTTCATGGGGTTTATCCCTGTCATGTCTGAATGGCTCTAGGCGAATACATCGGCGTTTGTTGTTAGCGCCTGTTGCAACTGGGCCTTCTCTTCTTTGGTTAGGAGGGAAGTGACATAGGTATACCCGCCGTGGTCGCTTGAACTAATACGGGCTGGGTTCATGTACCAATTGTTCCCTATCTTTCGAAGCGGCCCGGACGACATGCCTTAATTGCTATGAAGGTGGGTGAGCTTCAGTGGACGGGCTATCGGGTTCTTTATCTCTTTCGCGCTCGTGAATTGACAACTAATAACACTGACGAGCCGCTAATTGGCTACCTTGAAGATCGACTTGCCCTAATGCAGTGAGATAGTTGATAGTTTGCGTGTAGGTCGAGGACCGCTTAATGACATGAGCCGTGTTCCTACGACGAGGCATCAGGATGGGCTCAAATCTTCAACCACCGAAAAACAACACTTGCCGAAGCCACGGTCCTCGCTCGACAGAGAGCACATCCAGTCAGTTAGTGGTGGATCTCACAAACTATAACTACTGCAAAGAATATGACTGATGGACTTATCATGTAGTAGCTTAGGAGGTATACGATCGCGCCGATCGACGAGGATTGCACACCATTTAGCACACAGGCGTGGAGCACGCGCGGCATGATTCACGAGATGCAACTGGTCGGCCCAGGAAAGGATACCGTGCCATCGATCGGCTGAAGCGTGCCATCAGGTCAGCTTCCTGTGGTGTCGATGAAGTTTATTCCGCTTTCGATTGAGGCCACATGAGCATTTTCGCCCGCTCGATTGGTATTAATCGCTTCACCACCTCCAATATAAAGTTGATAGTAGGTTTGGGCTCTAACAGATGCTCGGTAGCGACAGGTCAGCCCTGCCAGGGGCCGGGCGCTGTCACGGTTGGCTCGAATGAACCTTCTAAGATGCCCCACTCGGATTAATCTCTCTATCATGAACTTCAAGCCTTGGCATTGATTTGTTTTATGGCCATGGTCCCCCGTGGTAGGTCACACCTCGCCGACCGGTCATACTGGTTTGGGGTTGCTCAGATGGGCGGTGGCTACTAAACTCGGGTGATCCCGATGAGGGGAAGTGAGCCATCGTAGAGGATGTTAAGGGGTGAATTTGGGAGGATCTTTCTTTGATTGCCTCGGGGCACTTCCGCCCTTGCCCGCTTCCTTTCAGCCTGGTCGACTTTGTGGCTGGGCTTTTACCGCTTCAGGCCGTTATCATCAACCGCTTCAAAGGGGCAAAATGGATATTATCCTCAAGAGTGGAGATTGTCATCACGCTATAGTTCTCTTCCATGGTCGTAGGCAGATCAAGGGAGAGGGACTGGAAGAAAGGGGTAGCCGGCCCAAAGCTTCTTCGGAAATTTTGTAAGACTGCATCCATACTGTAAGAATCGATTTGTTGTACGGCTTGTCCAAATCTTCGGGTGAAGTCCCAAGGCCCAAGGCACCCACATAACGCTTCTACCGGAGGGTCAGGATCTTCTCTAGTGTTGGGGATGCAGTCTGCTGAGGCTCATTTGGCCATTGACTTTCAGTCTGATCATATAACGCTGAGGAGCGAGAAGGGAATCCAGAGAAGATATTTGCTCGGATTGTGACGAGCAAGACCGAATTTTGTGTGGCCGGAAACCGCTGAGCCACAAACTGGCCTCGTTTTGAGTCCCATTTGGAGACCGGAAAGAATACGGGGTTTGAAGAGTCAGTAGTACTACCCTGCAAAAAACTGGTTATTGTCAAAGATTTTCCCCTGTTCTTCATCAGAGCTTGCAACAGATATACGATTGTGCTCCTCATCCTCTACGGTTGTGCTTGTCTTGGATTTGAGATGGTAGAAAAAAGCCCCAAAAAAGGGTGGCATGATGGTGCTTCTATATTTCTGGCCGCGTTATTGATCGTCACTGCCGACTCAGTGTCTTGCTTTCGCCGAGCAAGGAAGCAGGAGAAGAAAATGTTAGAGGAGAGCCGAATTGAAGTGAAAGTAATACGACGCGGAGAGCCTAGATCTGTCCCCAGTTATAGCATTGTGAAAGGGGACTTACTGTGCCTGGAGAAAGACCAAACAGTTCCAGCAGATGGTTTTCTTGTCCATGGGAGCGTAGAGTTGGATGGGCGTTCAGACAAAAATCCGTTTCTATTTTCGGGTTCCATGGTAGTTGGAGGGCAAGGCAGAATGCTAGTAACATCTGTTGGCAGTAACCCAGTGAGCTTCAAGGAGGCACTGCTTGACTCTCGATTCAGCAAGCCCCATACTTATGCTGAATTTTTTTCTCTCTATATGGCTTTGCTTATTGTTGTAGTGTTGTTTCTGCGTTTCTTGGGCATTAAACATGACTACCATGATGACAGCGGATCCTCACAGATAAAGGGTGAAGCAACTGTCCAAGGAGTGTTGAAGATTTTTGAGAGAATTCTGTTCAATTCTCAGGGGAACATCAGCATCTTGCCGTCTTTCCTCGCTGCAGCAATGATAGATATTAAATATGGGATGCCTTTGTGATTTCTGATCTCATTAGCTTACTGAACAGAAAAGGCGACTACTGAAGGATGTTGAACCTCAAAATTTGTCTGCCCTGTGGAACCTTGGGGCTTGTTAAGTCATCATTGTTGATATATCTGAGGACTAATGGAAGCTTCTAGAAGCCTGTAGAAGATGTGGTTGATTCCATGAGGCAGCACTGGAGGACAAATGAGAGATGCAGTGATGACCTTAAAATGGCAGAGTAGACATAAAATTGGTTTCAGGGGATGATGATGGGTTACCAGCCTTAACAGCTATAGCTTCTGAGCTAGGAGTATATACTGCTGATTCAACTGATCATGAGGCAGTTGAAGGCCAAGAGATTAGAAACCTCAGTGATGGTGAACTGAAAAGACTAGCCGATCAGATCAAAGTGATGGCGAATTTCCTCCCCAAGGACAAGATTTCCATGGTGCAGTGCCTGAAAGAGAAAGGCCATGTGGTAGCCTTCTATGGAGGCTCAACAGCAAGGGATGCAATGGTGCTGAAAGCAGCTGATGTCGGAATCAGCGATAAAACAGCAGAGATGGCCAAGAAGAGCTCTGGATATCGTCAGCTCATACAGAAGTTTCAAATCCTTGATCCCAATCTGGAAGTATGGGATGGGCTACCAACATCCAAAAGTTCATCATCCAGCTTCAGCTCACAGTCATGGTTTCGAGCTTGGTGATAACTTCAGTAGCAACAATGGCCTTGGGAGAATCTCCAATAACCTTAATTCAGTTGATTTGGGTGAATCTGATTACATCGATTCTCGGTGGCCTGATGCTTATAACAGAGCCAGAAAGCCGGGAACTAGACACCTCCCAAAGCAGCAGGCAACAGAATTGAACCAGTCGTAACAATGGCCATGAGGGTATACATTTTGACACAAATACTATACCAGTCCTCTATTTTGCTGGTTTTTCTCTTTGTACAACCATACCGGGGATTAACAGAAGGGTTAGAAAAGCCATAATTTTCAATAGTTTCGCTCTATGCCAAGTTTTCAACTATGGCAATGCCATGGACCTAGAGAAGAATTGGTCTAATGGAGGGGTTGAGCAAAAGGGCTTCTTACTAGTCGCGGTCGGGACCGCAGTGGGTGTGCAGGTGCTGGTGGCTGAAATTTGGGTGAGGTTGAACTTGCTGCAGTGGGGTTTCTGTTTCCTCAGAGCTGCACTTTCAGGTTGATCGCGAAGTTCTTTTTCACCATTCATGCCTCACAGGCTATTTAAAACATTTCTTCATATAGGGATAATCGAAGCAAGAATCATTACGCGATTTGTATTATTCAATTTTAATTACTAAACTAATATAACCAATGGGACGCATATTGTGGATTTGCGCATAAGTACGGTGGCTACGTTAATCGCGAGATCTTCCAAACTATCCTCGAGGTGATGGAGCAAATAAGGTCTCTGGAATCACTAAGAAATGATTTCTTTTCTCCTGGCTATTTCTAAAACTAATCTGCATTTTGATATGTTGTATTATCCTTCTGTTTATAGAGCACAAGCCCTAATATTTCCTAATAGTCATCGCCTCCACACCTGCGGCCTGGAAGTCCATGTAAACTCCATTTAACGCTTTTTAAACAACTTGGACTTCTGCTTGTATAGCAAAAACTACCAATCTCCCACTCTGCTATAAAAACAAGTACGGGTTCTTTCTTGTAAACTGTGATATCATGCTCCACCATTTATCTTGAGCTAGAGTGGGGATCATACGGTTATCATTAATCAAGGCTCCTCATAATTTCCAAACGATTATCTAATCCGGTGCTATTCCACTAAAAGCCCATATAATTAATCCCTCCCGAGATTAATAATATTAAATATTAATATTATTTTCCTTTGTAAAATATCAATAATTAATTGATAAGATTTTCTATCAATCAATCAATTATTTATTTTCTTGATTTATCAGTTTCTCTAATAGATAAAATGCATTGGTCAGTGACTTCATAACATCCAAGTACTGAAACATATTAAGAGGATATTTCATACAAATTATATATTGTTTATTTCATAAATACCGGCAATTAAATAATCTTGCTCTCAAATCATCAAGATATTGGTCGTTTAAATAGACCTCACTTATTGACAACTCAAAGAACAATAATCATTTAAATACCTATCTATAATAAACTTAGGTTTGAGAGAAGAATAATAACGTAATATTACTTATGATTTATTTCCTTTTACAAAAATTTAACTTTTAAATAAATCTCACTTTGACCCTATCAATGCAAGTATTAATTTGCACCAATATTTTATAATAACCAAGACAGATTATTTCATAAAAATACGTGCCTAAATAAAGCGCCCAACTTTGTTTAACGACTATGATCTTATTCATTAATTATGAGAACCTATGATCATGTCTTCTATGAACGTATTCATATGATCATATACTCTACAATTAATGCGAACCTTACACGCAAATATCGGGCCTCGCACAACACATGAAGAATGCCCATATTGTATTAAAATTAAACTCAGAAAATATAATAACACATATGTCCCGGTTCTAAAAACACAAATAAACCCCACTTGCCTTAAAACAAGTCCTGGTAGACTCTTAACATCTATATAATCTATATGTTTCGAAAAACTCAAACAGAAGCCTTCGTAAATGGGTCTGCTAAATTTCCTTTGATGCTATTTTAGTAACCATTGTATCTCCTCTCTCGATGATATCACGAATCAAATGGTACTTTCTCTCTATGTGTTTATGTTTTGTGATACCGTTCCTCGGGATGCTACAAATTTCCACTATTGTCACAATAAAGGTTAATGGGCCGATTTGCACTCGGTATCACTTGAAGATCCATAAGGAACTCTTCATACCGCTTCTTTCTCGCTGGGGTTGTTTCTTACACTACCAACAGGAGTCAGCAACGCAAGCTCGTTTCACACTCCTCCAACAAATGGCTCCAATTCATTCAAGGTAAAACACATATCCGTATGGATTTTCGAATCAATATCCTGAAATCCGGGAAATCAGATAACCAATAGTTTCCAGATCCCACTAGAACATACCAGCATATAATCTCTTGTTCTCCTTAGATATTCGAGAATACGCTTCACCGCAATCCAATGTTCTTCCCAGATCAGATCGATACCACCAACTATTCTCACCGTGCAGCGTATATCCTGTCCGGTACATAACATGGCATACATGAGACTACCTACTGCCGAAGCAAAAGGTATCCTACTCATAATGCTCTTTCGCTCGCAGTTTTTGGCATTGCCTCGTAAAGATTAGTCCCATATGAAGGCGGTAAAGTTCCCTTCTCGAATTTTCCATGCTTCGAACCTAGCTAGAATTTTTATCTATATAAAGCTTGAGATAATGCCAACACTTATTCTTTTCGGGCCTGGTGAGAAGTTTGATCTCCAAGAATATAATTGGCTTCTCCTAAATCTTTCATATCAAATTGCTTTTGCAGCCATCCTTTCACACTTGATAACACCTCTATGTCGTTTCCGATTAGTAAAATGTCATCTACGTAAAGGACTAGGAAAACTACTTTTGTACCTTGGATCCTTTTGTAAACACAAGATTCATCAGACTTTTCAAACCATATAAAGATATGGCGACCAAACCTAATGTTCCATGTTCTCGATGCTGTTTTAGTCCATAAATGTACCTTTGCAACTTACATGCCATGTGTGTCAGCTTCTCCAAATTTATGAACTCCTGTTGTCGCATGTAGATGTCCTCTTCTAAACTGCCATTTACAAATGTTGTTTTGACATCTATCTGCCAAATCTCGTAATCTAGACTTGTAGCTATAGCTAAAAGAACTGTGATGGATTTGGCATGACTACCGGCAAAGGTTTCACACATCTATCCTCGGGGTAGTAAACTTTTCCACCAATTTAGCTTCAAGGTTTCTACCTTCCCATCCGTCGTCTTTTTTCTTTTAGATCCACTTACACTCCTATAGGTCTTACCCTCGTGCCTCTACAAGAGACCCGTACTTGCTAGGAATACATAGACTCCATCTCACTGGGCCCATGGCTTCTGTTTACCCATGTGCATCAACATCCTCCCGTGCTTCTTTGTAATTTACGATCCTCTTCTGTACTATCAATGGTTATAGCTTAGCGTTCACCCGCCAACAAGAGATATCTCATGGCTTGCGTGTCGCTCTCCCACTACACCGGCTCCACCGCTGTCGTGGGTTCTACAGGAAGATCTTCTTGATCATTTTGAATTTGATATTCGCTGTTCTCGTTCCACTTCAGATATCTACCGCTGCTCTACTATTAGTTCACTCAGGCTTGCTCACCTTCGAGTATATTTTCATTTTCCCTCTGTTAAACACGCACCAGAAACAATGGCACAATAGGTCCAAATTAGGTGGTTTAGGCGTATTCTTGAGCCGTAGTCAAGTCTTCAGAATTACCTTACTCTTAGGTTTTGAAATTACTATAGTCTTCCTCGAAGAATTTTGCATTAGTGCTCACTAAATTTTCTTCTCCGAGGAACTATAAAAAGTCCACCTCGGCTCCTTTAGGGTATCCCAACAAACAAACATACTTCACATTTAGATTCCAACTTATGTGGTTCCTTTCTCGAGACATGCGCCAGAGCACCCCAAATATGAATATGGTTTAAACTAGGCTTGCGCCCTTTCCATAATTCAGTGGGTGTCTTAGAAACCGACTTAGAAGGAATTAAGTTTAATAAGTATGTAGCAGTCTCTAAGGCATATCCCCAAAATGATATAGGTAGAGATGAATAACTAAGCATCGATCTCACCATGTCTAGGAGAGTTCTATTTCTCCTTTCTGCAACTCCAATTTGCTGAGGTATTCCAAGGGCTGACAATTGTGAAACTATCCCCTCTTGAGTTAAGTACAACTTAAACTCTCCAGATAGGTATTCACCGCCTCGGTCAGATCGAAGTTGTTTGATATGGACACCTAATTGCTTTTCTGCCTCAGCCTTATATTCTCGAATTGTATCAAAAGTTTCGCACTTTGGCGATTAGGTAAACAAACTATATCTCGAGTAGTCATCTATAAAAGTGACAAAATACTCATACCCACCTCCTCGTTCGAATAGTTATCAATGAGATACATCGCGATGCACCAATTCCAGCGGTTTGGTTACGCGATATCCTTTGGCCTTGAAGGGCCTCTTGGTCATTTTACCTTCCAAACAGGATTCACACATTGATTTAGGTTCAAATGCTAGGGAATTTAAAATCCCACTTTTCACCCTACCATGTATCCTATTAGGATTAATATGACCTATCCGCAATGTCAAATGTAAGTTTCCATTTGATACTTTCCTTTTCGCAAGGTTTTGTTCCATTTTCAACAATTTCAATGACATTTATATCATAGGACATGGGACTTAAAAAATAAAGATTATTCATAAGATCACCGGAACAAATAAAAGAAGATTTACTTCTTATTGAAACTGAGGAATTAAACCTGCATCATTAAACCGTGTTCAACTAAACAACCGACGTAAGCCAAATTCTTGAAATCCCATAATAAACAATCTTCTAAACATAAAGTCCTATATTCTCAAAAATAAACAACCGGGTCCTATGGCCTTTGCTGCAGATTAGCCTGCTCCCAAGTTTCAAGTATCTTTGTCCATCTTCAATAGACAAATGCGTTATGTTCGCGATCGCAAAGAGTAACAACAAACATGATTAGTGGCTCTTAAATCAATGATCCATTTATCATTAAAATTCTCCACTAAACAAGCCTCAACAACAAGTAAATCACCCATACCGCTTGTGGCCTTGAAAGCAATTTCGTTTCTGTCCTTTCACCCGCACTAAGCACTCGCTTCGCTTCTTCATTAAGGCCTGATGGTAACCTGTATCGCTTTCTTTTTCTTGTTCTGTTTCACCCTTAGGTTTCTTTAGGCTTCTAATGTAATCCTCCCTAAAATTGATATCGCCCGGGTGATTCGTACACAAAGAGTGATCCCGAACAACAAACTATATCCTGCCCCCACTGCAAAGAGCCACACTCAGTGATAGCGGTCTAGTATCGAACATCGTATGGGTTTTCATCCTAAGGAATGACTTGCATCGTTGTTGGAAATGGTGAGGCTTTTAGTTTGGAGATTTTTTTGATTTCGGTTTGTTTCCAAAACAATGTGGAGTTGTTTTGTAGTCACACACTGTGGTGCAAACCTAGTAGCTTAAGTGAGAAAAGGTAACTTAAGGTTTAGCCACTAGCTTGACAACACGGGGGTAACAAGTGTCCTCGTTTATCCTCACATCATGGCAAGCAACCCATAGTCCAAGCCATAACCGGATCTTTGGTTTAACTAGAAAACCTAACCCTTGAATCAATTCCTATTCGAGTCAACACAGGTAATATGCATCTGCGCCTCCTTTCGCTTGAAACCCTAACATTCAACTTCATTTCGTTGCCTGTGAAAGGCCATCTAAAGAACAATGACATCTAGCAATAAGTATGACCAGATCCTAAAGCATAAAGTATTGGGCCAAAGCAATATGATTAAATGATATTCAACCCTAGTTTGAGAAGTTTCAATCATAAATGTTAAAAAGACTGAGCATTTAACACATGAGGACAACTCCTAAATCGCTCCCACAACCAAGCTGTTAGCTACCTTCCTTCATTAAAGCTAAGAGGCTTAGCTAAGCATCTCTTGAGTTGTCATCCTCATAGGCTGTTTGGTGCCTAGAAAATGAGAGAAAGAGGAGAGAGAAGAGAGAAAACAAAAACTCAAATGAAAGCCAAGTGGAGATATTTACATAAAATGAAATGTGCCAAAAGATTGCTTAGGTTACAATTGGGGGCTATATAGGCCACCCATCGTATGAAAATACAAGAAAGCCTAACATTTTGGCTAATATAAGGGACAAGGTGCACACAATCAAAATGAGGCCTGCCAGTGACACTACAAAAGGATGACAAGGCAGAAATTTCGCTAGGAATACACTGAGTAGTTGTACTCATAGGTAGCGAAACGCTGTACGTAGATACCGAATCGCAGGTCTTCAGATTCTACCCGCTAGCTGGGGGCTGTAAATTTTAGATGTTAGCGAAGTGTGTAATTTCGCTAGGAACAGTGCATAGCGAAATTTTGAAGCCTAGCGAAATTTCTCAATTTCGCTAGGATTGCGAAATTTTCGCAATCCCAGCGAAATTTTCGCAATCTTAGCGAAATTTCCTGAGTTGCCGCTTCTTCACGTACGTTTACCGCTTCCTCTATCGCATCCATTTTCATCACTGCCTCATCTTTCATTGAATCTTAAAAGGCTCAAGGCCGACAAATGGGTTCAATCTTCATGGTTAAGCATATATCTTGATATTGAACTCTCAAGGCATGTAAAACCAGAAACAACAAAAATAACCCTAACTTACATAAGTATACTAAGAAGACTCCGAACACTTCAATTGGCCTTATTGACATGATTAGTGCGCAAAAGCACTCAAAACCTATCTCAAATAGTTCAAAATAAAGACTCAGTACTAATCACCCGGGTTTCGAGATCACTGTTTCAAGACTCTCAAGCTCATGGCATCAATTGAATCAAGTCATATCCATCTATGCATATTGTAATTGACTTGAACCGATTGGAAATGTTTAGGCAAAGATTGCAAGATGAGATCTATCTTCATCTCCTTTTGAAGTTTCGCCTATCACTTTCGCTTCCATCGATATGTGAAATCACTGCTAAACAATGATCCTTCACACGCCCACTACCATACAGTGTTAATCAACCGTTGATAGCAGCCTTTGTCTATCGTGGCGCACTTTAGCAAACATCCCTTCGAGAGTCCTGGAGCATTTCTACTCCACCGTCAAGAAATGCGTGTTATTTGTCAAAATGACCCACAACACCGGCAAGAATATAACAATCGGCGAAGTGTTTGCATTCTCCTAAGTCGATGTTCCGCTTTTGTTATATCATTAGCACCACTTCGATAGTCGCGATTGTGTATCCGTGACAAACTTGATTTCCTAATCTTAATGATGTATAAATTCGTTTTCCAATCTTCAAAGTTATTTCCATCCAATGGTTTTTGATTCAAAATCATAGCTAGAGGGTTGAAAGATGCCACTTTCTGAAGAAAAAAAATTTATACATTGTGCACACTAATATTAACTCGTATCTTATACAATAAACATATATTTTCCAAAACAAAAATATATTTGTTGTTTATCAGAAACAATAATTTAGTTTCCATGATAAATGCTCACGACGGGCAAAGCATTTATAACAAACTAATCCCATCTATAAAATGAATAGTATCCATCTAAGTCAAGCTCTAAAAATTGGGGCCACTTATCGATAATCATCCACCTTCTTAGATAGAACATTCCTAGATAATACACTTTCATTTCAATCATTGTTCTTATGGCCCATAATAATATTATTAAAGCATTGTTGGGAGGTTAATAAAATTATCGTGGTTTTTTCAATCCTTGTTTAATTTTAAAATTCTCTTAATCTCTAAGAGCGTTTGGACCGGTCAATCTAATTAAAATTCTTAAAATTATTTAGTCAAATCAATAAAACCCGATCAAGGATTATCCGATGGGGCTTCACACACCATTTTATTATTCGACCCACTAAAATTAAAGGATTTTTTCATAATTGCTGAGATTCTAAAAAATCAAAATTTAATTATGCACATGTATATCATTTATGCAAGATAATATGGCACCACCTTAGTCTATATGTCATGTTATCACAACTAAAGCATGTTACCAAATATAATATAATCATCCATGAATAAAAATAATATATGAATAAATATAAAGCCCCAATCCATTGTTTTCCTAAGGAAAGAAAAAAACACAGCCTCAATAACACTTGAGCCCACTGCTATTAAATCCTGCCTCTAGTTTTTATCCAACTCCGCTCACTGGGTTCACTTAATTCGGGCTCGAGGCCCAAAATTGAAGAGATTTGAGTTAAAACCCAAACTCTAAACACACAACATGAAACCCAAGTCATTAAAGCCATCATTTGAAAAGGCCACTCGAATGGAGCCACCCATAGTTGACGTTTGAGGAGGAAGTCTGCAAAACTGACCCGCCAAAGCTCCCCACGCGCCCGCCACGACCCGGAGCGAGGCGCGTGAGCCCACCGTACGCCGCTTGTGGGGGGGCGCGCCTCGGTGGTGGTTCGGCTTGAAATTTTTTTCTCGGCAAATGGCCGTCTCTTCCTTTAGCTTCTAACCTCGATACGTTTGTCATTTGATGTCTATAGCCTCCGCAAAGAACGCAAATCGCCTCAAGCAGGTGTTCCGTTGGTTCTTCTTCTTCTTTCGTCGTTTCATTTGTCTTCAAAATTTTATAAAAAATAATCCTATACCCTAATAAAATGGTGTACAAGAATTCTAGATGATGGAGAAAATAAATCAAGAAGGAAACCTAATCTAATGATTAGCCCCCTTACTACAAACCAATGAAATACACAGAAAACTTTACCATGGATTGAAGGGCAAACCACAATTATTCAGTAACCATCCATAAACAAAAAATCATATTAAAATATGCAAATGAGAATCAACAAATATAGAAAACTTAGGTGCCATATTGCTAATCAAACACCAAAATATATGAATGAGCGCTTAGATCAAATTGAAAATTAATCCACGGGGTATCGATAACAATTGTAGTAATAATTAGCGGAAGAAGAATCATCATGTGATGAATATCAATGGAAATATTGTAATCAACATAACCAGCTAGATCGTACCTTGTGGATTTGCTGCAGAAGTATGCACACAAGAACCGTTGCATCTTCCAAACTATCTGAAAGAGCAATAGGCGTTTGAATCACTAAGAAAAAGACTTCTTTCTCCGCTCATTATCTAAAACTAATTCAGATTATGATCTATGGTTGTATATATTATCCTTCTCTATTTATAGAGCATGCCCTGGGAATACTTAATACCATTTGTGCCTTCACACCTGTGCCCAAGTCCATGTATAAACCCATTTAAGGTTTTAAACAACTTGGACTTGCTCAGATAGCAAAAAAATCCAAATACTTCACACCCTAGGTATCCATGGATTTCGCCTTTCACGCCATGATTTCTGCTTCATCATCTTTTCGTCTTTGTTTTTCCTTTTCTGATTCTCACATTATTTCAACCCAGATACAGGCCGGGCTTTAGAGTTGGCAGCATCTTCCAGTGATCTAACCGGCTTATTTGCTACAGTAGGGAACCTATTAAGAGAAATAGGTAATTATTTGTAATTATCTTCTATAGATAATATATTATCGATCTTATCTATTCTTGGTGAACCTCAACATATATTTGCTGACTTTCTGTAAGATTTTCCTTTTTCTCTACCTACTACAGAAAGTTCCTAAGCAATGCTTTTTTGTTTGTTTTTGGTAAGTTCCTTGTTAAATACTTGAAGAAGCCTCTCTTGACAAATCAGCTGAGGAATTGGAGATGAAAATATTGGTCAAGAGGATTTCTTCAGTCAGACAAAGAGATACAGTGCCTCCATAAAATCTATTTAATCAAACACTACTGCAACTTGGAATTCAATCCCTCAACAATAATGCAACAAACTACTGCTGAAGATTCAAGAATTTAACAAATAAATCTAACTCACACATAATTCAAGAATCCCATCAGCGCTCTTCACACATAATTCAATATCATCCGTAAGAAGGATATATATATATATATATGTTGGGTCCGCCCCATTTGTGGGCTAGACCAATGGGCTAAGCCCATGGTTTGAAATACAAAAAAGAAAAAGAAAAAATGGTGAAGAAGTGTCGAGAGATGCAATAGCCAAAAAGAGAAAAAAATAGGGGAAGAGGCTGGCGCCAAACAATGTCGGTTTTGGCTCAAATTATGCCATTCTCAGGCGATTCTAATCCTAACGTTTTGATCTTTAATTAGCTCTCCACAATACCCATTGGCCATTCCACCATTTGGTGAGATTTTTCCTCTTTTCTCTTGTTTTATCCATCATTGACGTATGTTCGTTTCTATAGTTCAATAATGATATTCTCATATTATTTATGCGAGCCTCAATTTCTTGTTATAAGAATTCGCAGAACCTATTATCATTGGTCATGAAATAGTGAAAGTTATGCCTATGGGTCCCGGTGGTTTTACCTTTTATTCGAGGGTTTTCCACATGAAAATTGTCGTCTATCAGGAGTTTGATTTGGCTGTTGTTTGCTGGTTTTGGTGTTGGCTTAATTGTTGTTGAAACCTATTTTTATGTTACAAAGCAGGGAAAGGTCTTTTTTAAAACAATTGCATTTGGTAGTCTTTTTCTAACAGCGGCATTGGGAGTTTGCTGTTTGGAGTTTTTTTTGTGCAAAAATGGATGACGACATGATAAAATTAAATTAGACGAATTATTCACTTGGAAGCGTATGATGGAAGATTTTGCTTACAAAGATTTATACAAACTCATTCGATTAAAAGAAAACTATTAATACACTTGATGATGATCAGATTGTTATAGAAAAGCCATCGCTTATATAAGAAGGTGGATGGATCCAACTCATGAACACATTTATGATGAACGAAAGTTAGATTTGTTTGGAAAATCTCAAAACATTTTTGTCGTGAAACATCAGAAATAAAACTACTGATTAGAAGACTCACAACTTGAAGTGCGCACAAGGATTCGACCAACATGGTCGAAAGCATACGCTCTTTTCGTATCGTGAACAAGTCGGGTTGCTATGAAAATGAACATCGACATGAGATGTGCTACAATTACTTTAGCCCTCACTTGATAGTTGGGAGATCGCTGGGGAGACATTGGTTGTAACAGTTAGTAATTCCACTCCAAATGGGATTCTAACTATGGAGAGTGTTAAATATAGCTTGCTAAATGAAGAGGCTAGAAGGAAAGAAAGAGATGAATCTTCTTATGAAGTACTTGTTCATGAAAAAACGTGAAAGAAAAGAAAACCGTAAAGGCGGAGAGTCAAGTAGAAATTCCATGGTTTTAAAGGAAGATTCAACCAGAAAATATTAATGTTATCACTGAATGTCACACATGAGGAAAGAGTGCGCAGATTTGGAAAAAAAGGAACAGAATGATGTGAAGAAAGAAAATAGTAGACTAATGCAATTGCTGATCAAGGTGTTATTATGGGATTGTGATCGATGATGGTTGTAGTCGCCTTGCAACTCCAAGATAGCAATCGGGTAATTGATTCCGGTGCCTCATTCCATGTTACTCTCATAAGATTCTTCACTTCCTACGTGAACTGCAATTTGGTAATGTTAGAATGGGAAATAGTGGTGTATCCAAGATTGTGGGTATTGGAGATGTTTGCTTAGATACTAGTATTGGAAACAAACTGGTACTCAAGGATGTTAGACATGTTCCAAATATTCATCTCAACTTGATATCCACAGGCAGGCTTGATGATGAGAAATTCACAAATTCTTTTGGTGAAAGTAAATGGAAGCTCACCAAAGGCTCTTTAGTAGTGGCAAGGGGAAAGAAACAGAACGCCCTCTAAGTCATGGAAGCTAAGCTACATAAAGGAGAGATCAATGTGGCTCAACGGGATGTAAGCATGGAACTTTGCATAAGAGGGCTCGGTCACACTGCTGAGAAAGGATTTCAAACTCGCTAGGAAAGCAATTTTACCAAATTGCATGGTATGCCTCTTAAAACTTGTGATCATTGTTTAGTTGGAAAAGCACATAGAATTGCATTTCACACATATCCACCATCTAGATGGCCAAATGTTATTGATTTAATTCATACTGATGTTTGTACTATGCAAACTAGAACTGTTGGTGATGCATTTTATTTTGTGACATTCATTGATGATCACTCTAGAAAAGTTTGGGGTTTTGCTTTGAAAACAAAAGACCAGGTGCTAGATGCCTTCAAAGAACTCCATGCCAAATTTGTAACACCCTAAATTATACTCTAACAGTTTTATAACATGTTGAGGGTATAATACAAGTTAAAAGTTAAAGTTTTCGGGGAATAAAAATGCTAAAAATAAAATAAGCAAAACCTGGAATTAATCTAAGGGTCAAGGGTAAATTAGTAATTTACCAATTAAGGACCCAAATGTCATAAGATCATAAGACTATATGCCCAATTAGGAATATGTGAGAGAAAAGAATGTAAATGAAAGGGAATAGGAGGACTTAAATGCAAAATGGTAATAAATAACAAGTTATTTTCCAAACATGGCCTTTAAATACAAGTGGATAAACCATTTGGTCTTGCAATTGGGTAATTGTCCCATTTGCTAGGGTCACGTTGAGAGAGAAAGAGGAGAAGAGAAGAAGAAGTTAAGAAGAAGAAGAGGAAGCAGTTAAAGAGAGAAGAAGAAGGAGAAGCCTTTAAGGTATGGATACTTAGTTTAACTTGTCCATGTAAGGATTTGTATGGATATTGATGCAATTATGTTTAGGTTTGCTTCTATCCGTTGGTTAGAATTCTCCTACCTCCAACAAATGGCTGATTTGTTTAATAACTGGGGGTCGCTCTTAAGTTGTTATATGGTTGTTTGGTTTGGTTTGTAGTCCCCAATAGAGGAAAACTTGTATAGAGAAATACTGGCTTTTAGGAGATAAGTATCCATTTCTTTTTTTAAAACTCATGTTTTTGTTTTTACCATAACATGACCATAACTCATCCAAATTGAGTGATTAAAACTTTTGGGTAAACTAGACTTCTAGGAGAACAAATTTCCTTGAAATAGGTGTATGCAAATTTGGATTCCAATGCACCAAGAAATTGGCCAAGCAGATAGGTTGCACACAGATAGTTTGCTATATTTTTGTTATGTTTGGACATTAGAGTAGTTCTGGTTGTTTAGGCCATAAGTTGAGTTTCACTTATCCAAATTGATTGATTCAAAATTTTTGGGTAAACTAGACTTCTAGGAGAACAAATCTCTTTGAAATAGGTGTCTTCAAATTTAGACCCCATTGAACATAGAAAATTTGTCTAAAAGGGAGCTTTGTTTGTAAGAAATATTTGATAGTATACGAAAATACATGAAAATGCAAAGATAAGAGTAAATGATCATAAATATCGCATATGATTACCTGATAACAATAGTTATTCTGGGATATGAGATATGTACTCAAAAATGAAATAAAATGGATTGGTCTTCGCTAGAACTTGGTAGCGGATGGATGGGCATGCCTATTAAGGATAAAAGTCTGGCAAAGATATCGACGCTTGGTCTCACAAAGTTACATAAAGACTGGTCCTTATAGAGGTCATTGTCTCGTACAATGATAACAACACCTTCGGGTCCTTATAGGGGTCATTGTCTCGTACGGTGATAACAGCGCCTTTGGGCCCTTACATTTTTATTGTCTCGTACAATGATAACAGCACCTTCGGGTCCTTATAGTTTCCTGTATCCACTTTTAAGGTATATGCAGATATGAAACATAAAACAAATGACAAGAATATGCAAATGATTTGAATATGATAAATGACATGATATGAAATGATATGAGAAACATAACATTATTATGTGATGATAAGTACTATGACAAGAACAAGAAGCAAAGTGTAAAATGACACGAAATGCATATGAACAATGATAAGAAATGAAACATGATATGATAAGTGCACATATGTATAAGCATGTGTAAATAAAATGTATGAAACATATATAAGCACGTGTATAAGTATATGATTTGTTAATGGTATAAGCATGTGTCTAAAGTGTGATGATCCTTATTAAAGGGGTTGTCCACGAGTTTTATTCCCACTAAGCCATGTTTAGCATGGGTGTTTCCATCCGTAGGTACAGAGGAAGGAAATAGAAGGATTAATCCGCATCAAGAATCAAGGTCAACGCAACACCAGTGCTCCACCGAGGACCTTTTCTGGCCTATTTTGTATATGTCTTTGTTCTCTGTAAACAAGGTAAAGTTTGTATATGTCGACTCACTCTCATTTACGGAGTTTGAATATATTTTGTAATCCACGACATGTAATATATTTCATGTTAAATGTTTAACATTATATGAATGAACAAGTTTATAGTAAATAGGAAAGGAAAGTCACCCTCGCTCCGACACCGGGTGCCGGTCAGTGTCGCAAAGCAGGGCTTCGAGCCTAGGTTTAGCGTATTGAAAGCCAGTTTAGGCGATTCTAGATAGAGTATAAGATTGAAAAGCATGTGTTTAGTAAATGTGTCAACATGTGATGTCCTTGTGTTTCAGACACGGATCGCCCTCCAAATCCAAATAAGAAGCAAATGAGTGTTAACCCGAGATCAAGGATTACTTGCTTCTGACCCTTCCTCGAATATGTCGGGCAAAAGAGTCACGCCCCGCTTAAGCCAAATGAAGCTAATAAGATATCTCAGACATGACTCGTATTTGGAAATATCATGTGCATCCGAAAGCCCTGATGCATATGGTAAGAAGACATTACCGAGGAATCTATGGACAAATATGGAAGAGTCCGATAAAGCCGGAATTCGTTAGAAAAATTAAAAGAATATCGAGGAAGTTAGATGCCTCCGATCGTGAGAGTATCATGCTACCACCATTATGTAACGAGGCATATGATTGGTGGTTAGTGTCGTAGAAGTTCAAGGATTCCAAATCCCATGACTTGGGAGTTCTTTGTCTAAGAGTTCAGGGGAAAGTACGTTACCGAGATGTATAGGGAGTCCAAGTGGAAACAGTTCCTAAATTTGAAGCAAAGGAACTAATCTGCGGGCTGAATACGAAAGAATTCAATATCTCAAAGAAGTACGGACTGAGTCAGCCCTCACCGAGGCATTCCGTGTAGGCAATTTGAGGATGGACCGCATGATTCCATCAAGAGATATTTAGCACCTATGACCTCTCTCCAAATGTGTGAATTTCTATCGCCTGTCCAAGCTACAATGAAAGTAGAGACTGGAACAAGTTGTAAAGAAAGATCTTAAGACGGTTTTCTGTAGGAGCTTCGCCCCTCCTCTTCGTGAAAAGAGGCTGCATGGAGTTCCAAATTTCAATCAGATACGCTTCAGCTACGAGGTAAAAGACAAGGGTCTAATGTAGCACCTAGTTTTGGTAGAGGTGCTTCAGTTGGACAGGGAGAAATCTCATAGTGCCCTCATTGCAAGGTATTCTGGGTGTTTTCAAGATATTTGATGCAGAGAGCTTCGGGTGTGGAAGCACCGACCATTTGATCGTGAGGCAGTGTTCCCAGAGAGTTAGGGCATAATAGAAGTTTGTAAGAAAGTGGCGAGAAAATCGCCATAATTACCTTCGACGAGATCGAGGTAGGGTCGAGGTGGTCTGATTCAAGACAGGATGAGGAGGCACAATCTCTTAGACAATGGATTGTCCTATACCTACAGCACCAGCACAAGCATATGCTATAAAGGCTCATGAGGATCAGGATGCTCCTGAGGTTATAGCTGGTATATTTTCTCTTATGATATTGAGATGCATGCATTGATTGATCTTGGATCCACTCATTCGTATGTATGCATTGAACATGTATTAGATAAGATACCAACAAATGAATAAGCCAAGATATGACACAGATGTGACCAAATTCATTAGTGGCACAAAGAGTTAGCGTGAATAATATATATAGAAATTGCCCCATTGTTATCCAAGCAAGAGAGTTTCTCACTGATTTGATAACCTTACCATTCGAGAGTTTGACTTGATTCTGGGAATGGATTGGTTGTCTAAACACCGAGCCATCGTTGATTGTGGTCAAAAGACAGTAGTGCTGAGATGCCTCACCCGGGGCCTAAGGGTGATAGTCCAGTGGCATTGAACAAAGAATGTCCACCGTGTGATTCCTATGCAAGCTTAGGGAGAATTTTATGAGGAAAGGTCGTGAGACATTCTCGTCTTTTTGATACTTGACTCTAAGAGAGGTCAAGTGGATGTGGAAAAGATTCCAATAGTAAGGTAATTTCCATATGTATTCCTTCAAGAGTTACTGTATTCCCTCGAGAGAGAGTAAAAATTTATCCATAGAGATCAGATCAGAATGTACTTCCTATGTCTGTGTAGGCACCATACGTAATGGCTCCAACTGAGTTGAAAGAGTTAAAGAGTAAATTATAAGAGCTTATGAATAAAGGATTTATCCGACCCAAGAGCCGCCCTGGTGTACCTGCTTTTATTCAGGAAAAGAAAGATGACACTCTACGGATGTGCATTGATTATCGGCAAATCAATAAGATATGACAAGAAAATGTGTACCCATTGCCGAGAATCGAAGATTTTTTTGATTAGTTAAAGGGAGCGGGTGTCTTTTCGAAGATAGACCTGTGATCGGGGTATTATCAGCTAAGAGTGAAAGATGTCGATGTGCCGAAGACTACATTTAGAACTCGATACGGCCATTATGAGTTTTTGGTAATGCCATTTGGGTTGACTAATGCATCGACATTATTCATGGATTTAATGAATAGGGTATTCCGACCCTATGTGGATCAGTTTGTTGTGGTCTTTATCGATGACATCCTAGTGTATTCTAAGGATGCACAGGAACATGAACAACATCTGAGAATAGTTATGGAGACTTTAAGAGAGAAGAAGTTATATGCTAAACTCAACAAATGTGACTTTTGGCTAAAGAAAGTTTCATTTCTAAGTCATATTGTGTTAGTTGAGGGTATAGGAGTGGACCCTATAAAGATTGAGGCTGTTGTAAATTGGAGACTGCCTCGAAATGTAACCGAGGCGAAGTTTCCTCGCGAACGTAGATAGAAGATTTCAGGAAATGATTTATTCGTCATAGCTTCTCCACTCACCAAATTACTCAAGAAATGAGTAAATTTTGAGTGGACCGATAAATGTCCGAATAGTTTTGAACAGTTGAAAGAAATGCTGGTTGAAGCACTAGTATTGACGTAGCCTACCTCCGAAAAGTATATACCCTATACAACGATGCTTCGTGCATCGCTCGATGCGAAAGAATGCAAGATGAGAAAGTAGTGACTTATGCATCCAAGCAGTTGAAGCCATATGAACAAAATTATCCCACTCATGACCTAGAGTTGGCTGCGGTAGTGTTTGCTTTGAAAATATGCCGACACTACTTATATGGGGAAAATTGTAGAATTTACACAAATCACAAGAGTCTCAAGTACCTACTGACTTAGAAAGAATTAAATTTGAGACAGCGGAGGTGGTTAGAGTTATTCAAAGATTATGATTGTATAATAGATTACCACCCCGGAAAAGCTAATGTGGTAGCAGATGCTTTGCGTAAAGACAAGGAGGCCGACGTCCCTTCCACACAAAGGAATGGAGACTGTTAGCAGATGACGGCGAGCTATATTAGCTCAACTAATACAAGAACTATTTGGGGAGCAAATGATGATAAGTGCAATGAAAATGATGTAGAGTTACGTAAAAAGGTACGATGGTCGTGATGGTGATAAGATCGATTTTTTTAGTAAAAGCAGTTCGGAACTTTGTATTTCCAAAACAGATTATGTGTGTTGATGATAAAGAGCTAAGAAAAGTTGTTATCAAAGCTCATAATACATATTTACCATGCATCATTGAGGTAATAAGATGTACTAGGATTTGAAATAGCATTATTGGTGGAAAGGAATGAAAAGAGATGTGATAGAGTACGTGTCTAAGTGTTTGACGTGTCAGCAAGTCAAAGCTGAACATCAAGTTCCAACTGATTTGTTGAATCCCCTTCCAATTCCTTAATGGAAGTGGGATAACATTACCATGGATTTTGTGTCGGGTTTTCCCCTCACACAATAGAAACATGACTCTGTCTGGGTGATTGTCGATAAACTCACAAAGTCGGCCATTTTATAAATTCAAGTAGATGAACTATTCTATGGATCGACTAGTCAGGTGCCATAATGCGAGAAACAGACAATTACATGGTGTACCGCTGTCTATCAGGCCGATAGAGATCCGCGCTTTACATCGAGGTTCTAGAAGATCCGCGCTTCAGCCCTCGGGTATCGTCAATTTCAAGACAAAGATTCCATCCGCGTATTGCACGGACAATCGTAGAGAGATTGATTCAAGTGCTGAAGACATGCTTTGAGGTCATGGCTGCGGAATTTCCTCGAAGTCGATAGTATATTCCATTGATGGAATTTGCCAATAACAATAGTTATCAAGCAAGTATTAGCAATGACACCGCATTTAAACTTTATATTGGCCAGAGATGTAGAATCCTAAGATGTTTGATGTAGCTTGAATGAGTATAAGGTGATTAGTCCATATAGTAAAAGATACAGAAGAGAAAGTACAAGTTATTAGGCAAAGGTTAAAGGCGGCTAGTGATCGACAAAAGTCATATGCCGATCTAAAGAGGAGAGATATTGAATATGAAGTGGGAGACAAGGTCTCCTTAAAAGTATCGCCGTGGAGGAAAATTATACGGTTTGGTAAGAAAGGCAAGTTGAGTCCGAGGTTCATGGCCATGAGACTCAAACTAATCGGGCCCCGTATTATTGTCTGGGCACTCCTCTGCAGTCACTCAAACCGCATAATGTGTTTCATGTGTCGATGCTCGGAGATATCGTCTGATGGTCGCATACTACCGCATGTCAGTACAAGCATAGATGCATTTTTCATATGAAGAAGAGCCAAAGGCCATTTCCGGCTCGAGAGGGGCGAAATGGGCTGAGGAATAAGTAAGTACTGCAGCGAAGTGCTCGCAACACCATGGCGTGGAAGAAGTCGCTTATGCCGTATAACCATGAGATCACGTGATCCGCAACTCACCCGTAATAATTTCGAGGACGAAATGCCTGTGGGCTGGAGAGTCAGAACACCCCAAATTATACTGACGTTTTATAATATGTCGAGGTGTAATACAAGCAAAGTTAAAGCTGAATAATAATGCTAAAATAAATAAGCAAAACCCGAATTAATCTATGGGTCAAGGGTAAATTAGTAATTTACCAACTATGACCCAAATGCTCTAAGATCATAAGACTATATGCCCAATTAGAATATGTGAGAAAAGAATGTGTAAATGAAAGGGAATAGAAGGACTTAAATGCAAAAATGGGTAATAAATCACAAAATCCATTTGCCAAACATGGCCTTAGCCATGTAAGTGGATAAGACCACATTTGGTCTTGGTAATTTAAAGTAATTGTCCACTCGTTAGGTCACGCTCTGAGAGAGAAAGAGGAGAAGAGAAGAAGAAGAAGAAAAGTGACAAGAAGGTTAAGCCTTTAAGGTATGGATACTAGCTTGAATCCTTGTCTATGTAAGGATTTGTATGGAGATTTGATGAATTGTGTTTAGGTTCGGGTTTTCCTATTTGTCAAGTTAGGAATTCTCCTACCTCTAACAATGAAGTTGATTGGTTTAGTTCATTTTTGGGGGTTGCTCTAAGTTGTTATATGATTGTTTGGTTTGGTCGTGGTCCTCAATAGAAGAAAAATTTTGTATAGAGAAAATGTTGGGTTTTAGTGGAGATGCTGTCCGTTTTAAAAACTCATGTTTTTGTTTTAGTCATAACCTAGCGATCACTCATCCAAATTGGGTGATTCAAAATTCTAGGTAAACTAGACTTCTAGAAGAACAAATCTCCTTGAAATAGGTGTATGCAAATTTGGACCCCATTGCACCCATAAATTCGTCAAAGGGGAGATAGGTTGCATGATATAGCTGGTTTTGTTTTGGTTATGTTTGGACATTAGAGTAGTACTGGAGGCCATAAGTTGAGTTTCACTCATCCAAATTGAGTGATTCAAAATTATGGGTAAACCAGACTTCTAGGAAAACAAATCTCCTTGAAATAAGTGTATGCAAATTTAGACCCCATTGCACCAAAGTTAAATTCGTCAAAGGGGAGCTAGGTCAGCATGACGTATCGGTTCTGTTACATGCTTTGGACATCGAGAAGTCCTAGTTGTTTAGGCCATAAGTCAGTTTCATTCGTCCAAATTTGGAAATATTCAAAATTTAGTAAACTAGACTAGAAACAAATCTCCTTGAAATAGATGTCTTCAAATTTGATCTCCATTGGACCCAGAAAATTTGTCTAAAAGGGAGCTTTGTTTATAAAGAATATCATTTGATAAGATACCTGAACACACGAAATGCAAAGATAAGAGCAACGATCATAAATATCGCATATGATTACCGGATAACAATAGTTATTCGGGGATATGAGATATTTATTGAAAATGAAATAAAATGGATTGGCTCGCTTAGAACCCGGTAGTGGATGATGGGCATGCCTATTGTGGATAAAGTTTACAAAGATACCGATCACCGTACGATTAAGTGTCATTGGCGAGCACCTTCGGTCCTTATAGAGGTCATTGTCTCGCATAAAGGATAATAGCTCGACCCTTATAGTTCATTGTCTCGTATTAATGATAATGAAGCATTCATGGTCCTTATAGTTTCTCGTATCCACTTCTAAGGTATATGCAAACATAAAACATAAAACAAATGACAAGAATATGTAAATGATTTGAATATGATAAATGACATGATATGAAATGATATGAGAAGCATACACCACAGTGTAAATAGGACAAGTACAATCAGTGGGATAAGAATAAGAAGCAAAGTGTAAAATGACATTTAAATGTATATGAACGATGACAAGAAATGAAACATGATATGATAAGGCATAAGATATGTATACATATAAATGATATGTATGAAATACGTATAAGCATGTATAAGTATATAATATGTTAGATGTATATGCATGTCTAAAGTGTGATGATCCTTTGTGGTCATCCACTAGTATTTATTCCCACTAAGTTATGTTACCACTGCAGTTTCCATCCGTGTTGGTACGTGAGGAAGGAAAAGAGCCCGTGACAATCCCGCATCAACAATCAGTCAACGCTGAACACTAGGTGCCCAATGAGGACCTTTCGACCTATTTTGCACGTCTTGTTCTCAGAAATGTAAAGCTCAGATATGTTGAACACTCTCATTTATGAAGTTTGAATATATTTTGTAATCCGCTGCTACAGAATATATTTCAAGTTAAATGTTTAACATTATATGAATGAACAAGTTTATAGTAAACAGAAAAGGAAAAAAAAAATACACCTTTACCTGACACCAGGTGTCGGGTTGGGGGCGTCACAAAATTAGAAAGAGAAACAGGAAGAAAGTTAAAGGTTGTCAAAGCAAATAATGGTAGTGAATACAGGGGTCAATTTGAAAATGATTGCAAACTTCATGGCGTTCGACTTGAAAATACTATACCTAAAACTCCTCAACAAAATGGTGTAGCCGAGAGAATGAATGTAACCATCAAGAAAGGATTTAGTGTATGCTTTCATTCTATGCTACCTTAAGTCCTCGGGAGAGGCTATGAGAACATCAATTGACTCATAAACCTTTCTCCATCAATTCCTTTAAAAGGTGATGTACCTGAAAGAGTGTGGACAATGAAAGATGTTTCATATGACCATTTGAGAGTGTTTGGTTGTAAAGAATTGGTTCATATCCCCAAAGATGAGAGGTCAAAACTTGATGTCAAGGTTAAACCATGTATTTTCTTGGGGTATGGTCATGAAAAATTTGGGTACAGGCTATGGGATCCATCAAAGGTGAAGATTGTCGGCGTAAAGATGTTGTGTTTTTGAAGACCAACTGTCGATATGCTACAAGGTTGAGAAAGCTAGTTCTTCATCACTCCAATTAGAATTGATCTAGTCACTCCACCTACGTTGTATGCTGCTAATCATGGTGAGAGTTACAATGAAGGTGACGGTGTCACCTAAATGAAGATGACCCTATAGTCGATGATGTTGAGGTAGTTTAATGTCTTTTATGGAGAACTTTTTACTACCACCATATGAACCAACTGAGAATATCACAGAGAAGGCCAACCTTCTATAAGATATCCTCCTAATGAGATGGTGAGTTACTACCCGGAGAGAGCTTTAAACTTACCAAGAAGCTATTTTACATGAGAGTAAGAAAGAGTGGGTTAAAGTCATGCAAGAAGAAGTGACATCCTTACTTGAGAACCACACCTATGACTTGGTGAAGTTACCACAAGGAAAGAAAGCTCTCATAAATAAATGGGTGTATAGATTGAAAACTGAAAACAGTGGCTCACAACTCATGTACAAGGCACGATTGGTTGTGAAGGGGTTCAATCAAAAGAAAGGCATTGACTTTGAAGAAATATTCTCTTCCAAAGGGTAAGATGTCCTCATTCGTGTTGCCTCGTCTCTGGCGTCAAGCCAATTTAGAAGTTGAGCAACTAGATGTGAAAACTTCTATTTCTTCATGGCGATTCGAGTTAAGAAATCTATATGGCAAAGAACCTGGAAGGGTTTGAAGTAAAAGGAAAAGAAAATCTTGTGTGCAAGTTAAAGAAGAGCTTGTATGGACTTAAGCAAGCACCAAGACAATGGTACAAGAAATTTGACTCATTCATGATGAGTCAGGGGTACAATAGAACTTCATCTTATCATTGTGTGTTCACTAGAAAGTTCTCTAATGATGATTTTATTATCCTTCTCCTGTATGTTGATGACATGTTGATAATTGGTCATGATTCTAGCAAGATTGACAGGTTGAAGAGAGAGCTTAGCAAGTCTTTTTGCCATGAAAGACTTGGGATCGGCGAAACAGATACTTGGTATGAAGATCTCCCGTGATAGGAAGAATATGAAGCTTTGGTTATCTCAAGAAAGCTACATTGAGAAGGTTCTTGAAAGATTTAACATGAGCAAGGCTAAGGCAGTTTGTTCTCCACTTGCAGGCCACTTAAAGCTTAGCTCGAAGTAACATCCTACAAGTGAGAAAGATATGAAAGAGATTAGAAAAGTTCCTTATGCATCTGTTGTTGGTAGTTTGATGTATGCTATGGTTTCATATTTAGCCGTACATTGCCTCATGCAAATGAGCTGTTAGCCGGTTTCTTACTAATCCTAGGAAGGAGTATTGGGAAACAGTGAAGTGAATACTAAGATATCTGAGAGGCACTTCCAAGGCGTGCTCAGGTTTTCGTAGGGCGAAATGGCGTTAGATGGATACACAAATTCAGACATGACAAGTGATGTTGATTCCAGAAGTCCAGTCGTTCATGATGACTTCGTGGGGAGCCGCCTTCGCAATCCAAGTCAGAGAAATGGTAAGCTACATTATCCACTACGTAAGCTGAGTACATTGCTATTAACGATATGTAAATAGTTTTATTACTTAAAAATTCTTAGAAGAATTGGGTTGAAACAAGAGAAGTATGTCGTTTACAAAGTGGATAACTTCGAAGTGTGTCATTCACCTCTCCAAGAATTCGACCTTCCATTCAAGATCGAAGCATATTGTTGTTAGATATCATTGGATTCGTGATGTGCTTGAGTCAAAACAATTGTATTTGGAGAAAATACATACCAGTGAGAATGGGTAATACATGTTAACTAAGTGTTTGCCTAAGAGTAGTCGCAAGCTTCAGAGCAGAGACGAGCGGCATAGTCGGTTTCCCACGACATGAGCGGAAGGGGAGATTTTGTCATCCCGCCATTTGTGTTGACCAATGGGCTAAGCCCATGGTTTGAAATTTAAAAAAAAAAAAAAGGGTGAAGAAGTATCGAGAGATGCAGTAGCCAAAAAGAGAGAAAAACAGGGGAAGAGGGTTTTGGGAAGGAGAAAGAAATGGGTTAGGGTTTTGATCATTTTACAAGATGGAAGGGCAAGCTTGTGTCATCTGACACTACTATTTTTAACATTTCATTTAAGGCATTAGGCTTAACAAACAGTGGAGTATTGCCATCTACTAACTTTCAAACTATCCAGGTAGTTTAGATACTGATGGAGGACTTCATGGACTTAGTTATTCGAATGTGATGCTAACTAATGATGGAGTTGGGTTCGAAGTGACTAGTTTTCAGTTTTAATTAGCATTTCTTTTGTTACCATAACATGCCTTGCAACTTATAGGTTAATGATCTGTCTCTTCTCACTATCAAACTTCAAATAGATTTTTTGCTATCAAAACATTCTCAATTAATGTAAGCGACAATTTGTTCATTCTGTTGTGTTTAATTGCTACTCTACCTGCAGTAGCTTCTTCAAAACACCTGGAGGATTTAATTCTTGCCTCTGGGTGACTTTATTTCCAAAGCTGTCCTACCATGGTTGTAAAGGCATTTGAAGGCATTGAGTGGCCCCTGGTTTAGTGCTTATGGTCAATTAATAATGATTTTTTATGCAATGTATCAAGTTTAAATCATAGTTTTCTGTTAGCAGGGGAATCCTTGCAAATTATCATGGAACATGGTGAAAAGCTTATTGGCATGATTCAACTGAGAGAACTGCAAAACATGATTAGCCAGAACCGTTTAGCTGGAGCTGGCTCTCCATATTCTAGTTCAGAAATTGGAACTTCAGGTGCTCTTTGGGACCTGATTCAATTAGTTGGTGAGAGAGCACGCAGAAATACTGTTCTTCTGATGGATAGGGATAATGCTGAAGTATTCTACAGTAAGGTTTCTGATATTGAAGAAGTATTTTATTGCTTGGACAGACAGCTTGAATATCTGATCAGTGCAGAGCTGCCACTAATGTTTCAGATCCAGAGAGCCTGTGAACTCTCAAATGCATGTGTGGCTCTGATTCAGGCTGCCGTGAACTATAAAAATGAGAATTACATATGGTACCCTCCGCCTGAGGGCTTAACACCTTGGTATTGTCAGCCTGTTGTGCGTAATGGGCAGTGGAGCTTTGCTTCTTTCATGCTTCAGCTGTTAAGTGATAGGGAACTGACTGATATGTCTGTAAAGTCAGATTTATATTCTCTAATCTTGAAGCTTTGGCTGAAGTTCTGCTTGCGGCATATAATGGTGCTATCACAGCAAAAGTTGAGTGCAGAGAGGAACACAAAGGTCTAATAAATGAGTATTGGAATAGGAGGGACACACTTCTTAACTCCCTTTATCAAGTAGTCAAAAGTTTTAGGAATCTGCTACCAGGTTAGTTCTTTCTGTTCAATATTTCCATCATGTGATTCTGGTGACAAATGAATGGATGACGCTCTTAGTTCTATGAATATTATTTGGTCTTACTTTCACTATTTTTAAAGGAGCTAACTTCATTGACAGCTTTTAAGTTCATTTCTCTGTCCCGGCCTCTGGAGGTAATTGGGTTCTTGGGATAATCATGGAGCTGAAAAGTCACCTGGCATACTTTGACCAAGTTAGAAGGATTGGCATGATTTTGTGGGATTGGTCTCAGAACTCAGACCATGTCACTTGATATTTATATTGAAGGACTAGGTTGAAAGACTAGGGGCTAGTATCACTATGGTTTTGAAACTTGTAGTCCTACCATTTGAAACCCTGAAAATACTTTGATCTTTTAGGTCGCTTTATCCTATTTTTTATATTTATCTATTCCTCAACTTGGTAAATTCATTTTTTATAATTGTGCTAGAAAGTAATTTCCTGATATCCAAATCTATGGTTTCATATCTCTGTTTTCCTTTCCTTCCTCTCTTTTCCTTTTCTTTACTGTTGACTTTATTTCTTTTACTCTTTCTTTAAATATATACATACAGTATGAGTTGATTGGCTTTCTGAATAAATGACTGGGAGTGTAGGGAGGCACCTGTACAATTTTTATGATTTTGAATTGCTTTCACTTTATCACATTCCACTCTGATGAATTGTAAATTCTATGATAGCTTGTAGATATATTAACTTTGATTCATCAAAATAATAAGATAATAAAAGAATAAGTTATGCTTGTGAAATCTTTCATCTTCACTTGGTTCATGATTTTAAAATAATGTATTAGGATGCTTATCTCTCATTCGAACCTAATAAAAAAAGAATAATATTGGTACTGTTGCAGGATCCAAATGAAGGAATTGAGGAGCAAAAGGAAGTACTTCTCAAAAGATTATCTTCGTCTTTGCTGTCTATTGCAAAAAGGCACGGACGTTACCTGACTTTGTGGAATATATGTTGGTGACCTTAATGATGCAGAGCTCCTTAGAAATATTATGGTGCGTACATAGTTTGATATGTGATGGGGTTCTATTTCTATTTGCCATTTGACCTTTTATTTAAAAGTGTGGTCATCAAAATGGAGCAGCAAGTTTGTCTCAATGTATGTGGCAAAAATGTTCCCTATAAAGAATATTGATTAATTACATCTTGCTCTTTCACCTTTACTTCTTTCTTAGGTCAATAGAATGTCACTCAGAAGGGCATCTGGTTTCTGGTTACTTGCATTCTAGACTTACTTAATGCCCATTCTTATGATGTTCCCCATGTTGTCTTAGTTTTTCCTAGTATCTTGATGATTTTCCTCTTGTTTCTGCGAGCAAATGTTATGTTAAATTCTTCTAGTCGGAGTGTTCTTACAATCTGAATCTTAACCAGAGAAGAGAAGACTTACGCCTATATGCTATTTCCTGATCAAGTGTTGGAAGAATCTGGGTAACTTTTTAATCCCAGTTGTGTCTAATGCAAGGGTCCTTGTGTTCTTCTTGCTCCAGCATTAGTTATTTAAATCATTAGCCAGAAGATATTCCAATTGGACTTTGAGACATTAGGACATTGGTTGTTTATGTAGGATATTCCTAACTCAATGCATTCATTTTGCTGAAGTTCTGCCTCAATTATCTTTAGTAGAATTAGAATAATTTTGTTTTCGCCATTGTTATTGTTCAAACATGCTTAATCTTTGCTAGTTTTATGGATTTGCTTTATTATTTTTTAATCTCATTTCTCCTTTTTTTTATATTTTCTGAATTGGGAGTCAGTATTCTTGATTATCAAATAAAACGGTTGACAATCTAGTGTGCTTGTGATCTCTGTTAGACAATGTCAACATGCTCCTTACTTTGGCTTTTGGTTGTCTAATCTTTGTCTTCATGCTTCTGTTTTCTATAGTCTCTGATAATTTTCTTCTTTATGTGCAGCATGAGGTGTGCAGACACAAAGCAGGGTTTAGTTACTTTGTGTTTCAACAGCTGTATGAGAGCAGACAGTTTTCCAAGCTGCTAAGGCTCGGGGAAGAGTTCCAAGAAGACCTATCTAATTTTCTACAGGAACATCAGGATCTCTACTGGCTCCACGAATTATTCCTTCATCAGTTTTCGTCAGCTTCAGAAACTCTTCATTCATTAGCGCTTTCTCAAGATGGGAACTCAATTTCATCAGCTGAGAAGAGGATGGACCCTGACTCTGGCACTTCAGGGAAAAAATTGGTAGAAAGAAGACGTCTTTTGAATCTCTCAAAGATAGCTGCAATGGCAGGTTTGTTGATTTCATCTACTTCTCTTCATTCCTTCCGACCTATATTCCTTTACTTCTTTCTCTTTCTGGTCTTTGGTGAAATTATACTTGCATAGTACTTTTTCTGTTTTTTTTTTTTACTTGTTTGTCACATATTTAAAGATTATGCATAGTCAAAATGGTGTTCAGAGTGTTGTAACTGAGTGTGTGTTGTAGTTGCTCCATGTGGAATTACAAGGGGAAATGGATTTTATCATCCCGGTGCAATACATTATCGCATCTGCACTCTTCTTGATAGAATAGCTTGTATTGGCGGATTTTTTTGCTATTGTATGTGGATCAACCAGTGGAAATCTTTCCAATGCAATTTGCTTTTATTTTTCATTTTTTGTTTTGTTTAAAAATTGAAGTTCCCCTAAAAGCAAAGGGCCCATGGTGATAAAATCCTTTCAGGTAAGGATGCTGACTATGAAGCAAAGATAAAGCGCATTGAGGCTGATTTGAAAATTCTGAAATTGCAGGTATGTTATGCTAAGAACAATAGTTGAATCTTTTCTCTTTCATTATATCTTTTGTGATGTAGGGCAACCTTGGAAAGGTTGCCTCAATGCGAGGTGAGTGAAGAAGGGTTTTTTATAAATTAGGGTTTAGGGAAAAGGAACAAGGGTAAAATTAAAAATATATAGACAAGAGATGTAAAGGAGAAATTTTGATAATAAAATAAAAAAGAATGTACTAGAAGGGGATAGGTAGAAATCTTAGAATCTTATTAAGGTCTTCTAGGAGTCTCACCTAGAAAGCCAATGGAGTCTCTTCATTGAGAGTTAATGAATCTCTACCTATTGAAAGTTGCAAAGATTGCAAAAGATAAAATATTATTATCTAAAATCTGTCATGACTTACATCAATGAGCCTTATTTATAGGCCTCTAAGAAATCCTAAATGTACTAAAATTCTAATAACCTAATATGACTCAAACCCAAATTTGATTCTAAAAAAGAATCATAATTTAACTCTAATTGATAATCCTAATTTAAATTGAAAATCATTTTCTAACTAATAATCATAATTTGACTCAAACTACTAACCCTAATTTGACTCTAATGGCAACTAATAAAAATTCTCTTTTTTTGTATAACTTAAAAATCCATCTGCATCATTTTGTCTGGGTATTCTTCCAATTGGTTCAATTTACTGTCATTCATCTCAAGTTAGGAAAGCCTTCGTATAGTCCATGACTTCTATTAACATTGTAAACTCCAAAACCATTTTTTTCATAAGAAAACATGTTACTGGAACTCAATTAGTTGCAACCAAAAATCTAGTATTTGAACTGTTTAAATCTGTTGTAATCAATGAATAATTGTCAGGGAAAAAAAAGGAAGCTGTGAGGTAACAGTAGTATGACATTATATATGTTATTTTCCTACACAATGAGCATTCAAATTTCTGTTTGTTTTTTCTTAATATTTTTTCCTATTAAGAAAAACTAAATATTGAAATCTTAGAAAATCATATATTTATGATCACAAACTGAAACTTCATGATTCCTTTCATACTAATCAAATAAAATCATATGTATTTTTAATTTTTTATTTAAAAATTTATTGTCTCAAAATTTAGATAAAAATTAAAAAATTGATTTTATTTAACATTATTCAGAACAAAAATTTTATTTAACACAAGAAAAACAAACGCCCACCTAGCATGCTTGGTGTGATCAGTGATCCTTTAATCTTCTTGCAGGAAGAAATCATAAGACTTCTTCCCAGTGACGAAGTAGTGGAAAAAGGCATGGACCAGCAGCTCCTCCCTCCAAGAGACCTCATTGAACTGTGCCTCAAAGTAGAAATCCCGGAACTCTCGATGTTGGCTTTTTGAAGTACAGAGCGGACAAGCTCCTCCTTTAGGAAAGCTAACCGGAGCCTGTTGGAGGAGTGCTGGAAGTGTGCTGCCAACCAGGACGACTGGGGAAAACTCTACGAAGCATCCATAGCTGAAGGGTGGAGTGATGAAGACACCTTACGGGCACTGAGAGAAACCGTGCTTTTCCAGGCTTCAAACAGGTGTTATGGGCCTGAAGCAGAGACATTTGAAGGAGGGTTTGATGAAGTTCTGGTACTGAGACAAGAAAACATGGAAATCCCAATTAGTTTGAAGGATCCGGGTTCTTCTGTGGAAGCAATCCTGATGCAGCACAAGGATTTCCCAGATGCAGGAAAGCTAATGCTGACCGCAGTTATGATGGGTAGTGTACGGATTGATGTAAGATCATCCGAGGGTCCGTCCCCGATGGATTAATTGATTATTTTTCTTCTTCTTCTACTTCTTCTTTAGGTTGTCTTCTGAGTGAAGTTTTACGGATCTTAATCCTCCTCTGGCTGTCTCATACAAGAAGAAACCAATCACCCGTATGACAGCTCAATGGTGCCATAAACATGGGAGATAACCTCTCACTGGAATGACCAAGGTGCGACTCAATGGTTATTAAATGTACGAAAGCAAGATCTACATTTAGCATAACCCTTTTCTAGAATTCGGTGGGTTTTGTTTTTTTTTTTTTTGTTTTTGATAAAGGAAAACCACATATCGTAATCTTACAAAAATGATTAGAAGATGATTTATAGTAATTTTTAAAACTAATATTTGTAACTTCTTCGGGGAAATTCGATCACCAAATTCTTGAATCTATAATATCAATGCCTTTTTTAACTAAACAATCCGTAATTCTATTTGCATATTTATACACATGATGATAACTATAAATATTTGAACCTCGAGATATATACCAAATTTCCTCCATCTTTGTCGAACGATTTGTTAATCCTTTTATCGTAATCACCATTTGAATCGTCTTCAATTTCTAAGCTTATAACTATTTTGGAATCACCTTCAATTTGATTCCTTTAGGCTTATTCTTTTCTTATGAGCTGATGTTCAGTTAGATATACGGTATACCCAATGAATTTGGTAGACAGTAGACTAAAAAAATATTAAGTAACGTAAAGCTATTATACTTTTGGGAGAAAAAGAAAATCACCAAAAATGTGTATGAACTAACTTGTCATCCAAGTTTTTGACTTTACTTGTTGGTACCTTTGGTGGTCTCTTTGTTATTTGACTGTCTCTTTGTTATCCATCACATGTGTATTCAGTATGCAGTATACGTGAGTGCCGTTCTTATCTCGATCTTTCTTGAATGGTGCCATGTCATACACTCATAAAAATTAAAATAAAATAGTTAGTATATAAAACCGTTACCTAATTCTTGAGAATTAACAAAGCAAATTCAATTTGTTATTTTTAATAAAAAGTTCATAAGAAAAAGAAACAATTTTACAAGTTTGGAATAACCACTATTGAGATACTACAATTGAATGAATTGTTATCGAGACTTGTAAGATTATAACTTCTATTTTCCATTAATTTCTCTTCTTTCTGCAAGATTACTTTATTAAGATAAAATTAATTTATAAATTGAGGATTATTTGAAGCTTTAAACAACATTATCTTCTTCAAAGATCTTCTCGGCTCAAAGTCACAATCATGTAATTCTTCAAGATGAAGGTTCTCCCTTGATATTTATATATATATATATATATGTATATATATATATATATATATATATATATATATATATATATATATATATATATATATATATCAAGAATAGGTCTCTCTCGGATATGGGTTTCCCGAAGGAGAAGAAGAAATGCCCTCAACTCTCCATTGGGGGTGAAAAAGATTGCCATGCGATGATGGTCTAGAAGTTTCTAACATGTCAGATAAAATGGTCGAGAGTGTTGAATGCGATGATGGCATGCGGAGAGTTGACCGCATCATGTGGACAATTTGAGATTTCTGTTAGGTGGATTAGTGTTGAATATTTACAAAAATATTCAAACCATAACATCAGACAATGGCAGTGAATTTCGAAATGTTGCCTTTCAAACCCAAATTGATAATCGATATCACAGGATTATTTATGAAGGAGTTGTGTCTACACTCCTCAACAAAACGGTATAATTCCATTGCAAGAGACCAACACAAAACATTTAAACAAACAAATAATGTAACCAAACTGAATCATGGGGACAGTTTGGGATTTATAATCATAACGACACACACATTAATTCTGCCCCATGGAATTCGCTCACCAATAGAATTCTTTGAATTGTATGTCTGAAGCCGTCAAATGGTTATACAAGTTAAATAACAGGGAAACACATGATGAATTTTGAAAAGCTAAGTTATTACGATATACGGATTTCAGCATTCATCTTGTGCTGCCGGATACTAAATTATTCTTACATTCTGAAGCTTGCTGTTGGTTTTCTTTTTCATTTCCTTTCTTCTCCACCCACAAAACCATTTGGATAATAATGTCCGAGCAGACCGTGATGATGGCGGCGGCGGAAAACTGATGTTCTGACAGCACCTCCCAATAGGCGGCTTTCGGTCGTCTCATGAAGGGCGTCAGTGGAGAATCGATATTGGGTCCGATCAGAAGGGGTGGTGGAGGAAGACAAAGGCAAAACCTTATAAGGAATTGGACTGTCATCACAGTTTCAGCGAAGCTCACTTCGTCCTCAAAGCTTTCCGGAAGGTCTCCATGCTCCTACTTTTGATCCTAGCGATTGTAACTCTTGAAACTGGGATGGCGGAAGAAGGCCTGTCAACAGGGTGGCTTATTGGGTCTTCTATACTTGTTTTTTGGATAGTCCGCATTGCTTATGCCTCAATCTCCTCCTTCTATCGTGCAAGAAAGATGGAGCAGAGGTTAATCCAGAAAAACAAATCTCCGGTGACAGTCATAAGACATGGACAGTCCCAAGAGGTTAGGCTCTGTGACATGGTAGAGGGCGACATAGTCTGCTTGACCTCCGGCAACCGGATTCCGGCGGACGGTTTTTTGATATTTGATGAGGCTCTAGTGTTGGATGAGGTATCACACACCAAAACCGGTGGTTTCCGATATCTCTGTTCCGGTGCAATGGTCCTTGAAGGAGATGGTTTCATGCTGGTGACATCTGCAGGTGTCAATACAGAATTGAGCAAGATGATGAGGTTGGTGACCAATTTCAAGGATGATGACAAGAAGTTACTTCTTGAAGCTCGTCTGAAAAAGCCGAATCCGTGGGCGGATATCTGTGATCTGGAAAAGAAGAAGCTGGTATGCAACAGGATTGACGAAGCCCTTGCGCATTTAGGCAATTTTGCGCTTGTCACATTAATAACATGTGTTTTGGTTAACTTCATACTCTTCTCCTTCCGTGGACAAAACAAGAAAAATAATTTAGTCCAAGAACTGAAGGGGGCAGCTGGGGTGGAGGGTTTGATTAAGATTTTCAAACAACTCTTGAGCAATGAAGGAAAGGTGAGGCTTCTGGCACCTTTTATACTCACCTTGGTGTTCATCTTACAGCATGGAATTAAAATTGTAATTTCGATTTGTCTCAATAAATGGAATGGAAAGAAGGGGTCCAGTGAGGAATTCTGTCAAAATTCATCAGCCTCTAGAACCCTGGGGGTTGCTTCTGTCATCTGCATAGATGTATCAGGAAGGCTCATGTTTCCAAAGAGGGCGGTTAGCAGATTCCAGATCGGCCAGAAGATATAAGTGGTGGCAATTTTAGCTCTAAAATGTCCCAGTCCGTACTAGCTTCAACAAGGGGTTGGCATCAATTCTATTCCTGGTAATACTTCCTAGCAATACAGATGGTCTTATAATTTCTTGGGTGGAGAATAAATGGAACATTGATATAGAGTCTTATCTGAAGGAGAGATTTGAAATTGTCTCTCACAGAAAATTAAGTTCCAACAAGGAAGGTAGAGGGGTTTTGCTCCGAAGAAAAGGCAATGGTGAAAACATTTGGGTGTCACACTGGAAGGGAGGTGCAAATACCATACTGGATATGTGCTCTCATTATTATGATTGGGAAGGTCATATTCATGAAATTGAAAACCAGAAAAGGGAGTTTGAGCAAGTGATAAAAAAGATAGAAGACAATGGCATGAGAGCCAAATACATTTGCTTTATGTCTGGTGACACAGAAGTAAAAAAACTTGTAGAAGATGGGTTGTGCTTGTTAGCAATAGTGGGGGTTAAGTACCATTGTCATGAAGGGATGAAATCAGCAGTCGAGGCCCTCAAAAATGCTGGGAGAAGCATCAAACTGGTGTCCAAGGATAAGCAGTCGACCTTGAGAGCCATGGCTGGGGAGCTTGGAATATCTTGTCCTGTTTCAACAGAAACAGAGCACCCTGTTTCAATGGTGCGAAGTTCCAATCCGGAGGATAAGCTTCTCATGTTAAAGTCCTTGAAGCAGAAAGACAATGTAGTAGCGTTCATTGGCGGATGGACAACAAGGGATGCACCAGTTCTTCAAGAAGCCGATGTAGGGATCACTATTAAAACATGGAGCACAGAAGTGACCAGAGAGATCTCAGACATTGTTCTCACTTCAGGTAGCAGTTTCAGTTCATTAATCACAATATTAGAGTCTAGTGATCAAGAATACCGAAAGATTCAGAAGTTCATACAGATTCAGATCATCAGTAACATGTCTGCTCTACTGATCACTGCAGTTGAAACAGTGCGCTTGGGAGAATCCTCATTAACAATTTTCCATGTCCTTTATCTGAACCTGGTTTTGGCATTTTTAGGTGGTTTGATTCTTGTAGTGAATCCACAACAGAAGGAACTAAGGAGCAATCGAATCGGCAAGAGAAAGGAATCAATTATAACCATGTTGATGAGGATAAACATACTGTTACAAGTATCCTACCAGGTCATCATTTTCCTGGTGTTTCATTTGGATAGAGAAGCTCTCCAGGTACCTGGTGTGAACCCAGTGAACTGTGATGTCAGAGAGTGCCATGATTTTTAATGGTTTCCTTCTATGTCAGGTCTTCAATCATTTCCATCCATTGTTGGATTCAGGTAAAAATGTCATTTGGCTGTTTTTGGTGCCGTTCACCGGCCTGCATGTGCTGGGGTTTACTGAACTTTGTTTCAAGTTGACCTGGATGCAGTGGGCTTCCTGTTTCCTGATTGCTATAAGCCATGGGGAGAAGACTCAGCCACAATTAATCTATCTCAATCATCATAAAGAAAGGAAAAATTAAAAACCGAGAATAATACCCATTTCCGTCATCTTCCATGCCTTGTCTCCCATCCTTTGTCCTAAATTTTCTGTGCTATCATTGTAGAATCAACTTATGTTACTTACCACTGCATCACCTGAGGCGTTTCTCTTTATTTCTAGCTTTTTGTAATATATTTTTGGAAAAGTAGATTCTATTTCCATTTTGAACTACTGGCTTACACTTCAGTTATATGAGATTTCTCCAAGACTTCTAAGATTGGGAACTTCCATTTTCCTGTAAATTTTCTTCCATTTTTTTGTTCTTCCTGCAGGATTACTATTACATTTAACAACAGATTCTGCAGTTTTTTCATATGACATAGCACAAATGTAGTCGAAATTTCATGGAATGTCGAGAAGGAAGTGATAACTAATTATGGCTTTTTATCAATTTAAGACCTAAGATTTCCAACCATCCGTCGATGAAATGCTTCTGCAATGAATCTCTTGAAGTAATTTTACCAAACAGTTAACAGGGAAGTATATAATCAAGTGGGAACCTGCTAGCTTAATAACAAATACCCTGGAAAAAATGCAAGGTATATACAATGATCAATTAACAGTCCAAAATCGATTAGGGTTTGTATCCAAGTCTGTATTTACTTCAGTATCAACTCAGTAATCAATGTAAGCGTCATATCAATTCACTAGAAACATAATCAACAGAAGAACTTGGCAAAATTGTTCAACAAACAACTAAATCAACACAAGACTCACAATCAATCCCTCAACAACAATGCTAGAAACTAATACAAGAAATTTCAAGAATTTAACAGATAAATCAACTCACACAACCTTGAAGAAGCCTTAAATGCTCTTCAAAACTGCTCAGCATCTTTGATGCAGAACCACTGGAACAGAGTCTCCTCGAGGAATTCTCTATACAATGGACGAACTGGAGCTCCCGCGAGATTAATACAAAAGAAATTTGATGAAAATATAAGGGTTTTAAAAAGCTCTGTTCCACTCACAGAGCTCTCACAGCCCTAAGTTTCTTGGATAAAGAAGAACGAAGAGAAAGCTTCAACGGTCAAAATTTTTAAAATGCACTGAATGGGCCAATCCTATCGGCCCATATTTGAAAAAAAGGGCTTCGCCGCTTGGGGCTCATTACTGTCGACCCAACAATACGCTTTGGCCTAAGGAAATTATTATTTTTCCAATAGTGACGGGAGTAATATATCATAGATATTTAGTTTTAAAAATAAAAATAAATTATGGAGGCTTACGTGAAATTGAGTCTGAATAAGAACTAGGAAAGAAAATAAATTAATTTTGAGGGTGGAAATTTTTTATTCTTTAATAGGGAAAATGTGCAAAAATGCCTTATAAAGGTTTGGCTTATATGTCAACACATTTCCTAAACTCTTTTTTGCCTGGGCCACACTCCTTAAGTTTATAAAGGATTCAACTAATAGACAAACTCGATGCATACGTTTTTTACTTATGTCCACGTGATTCATTAAACCCATATTTTTTGACAAAATTTCCTCTATCCCTAAGCTCCCGATACCCCTCTCTCTCCCCTGACTTGATAAGAAACATGAGCTAAGAATCAATCCTTGAACAACAATGGTAGAAACTAATACGAGAAATTTCAAGAATTTAACAGATAAATCAACTCACACAACCTTGAAGAAGCCTTCAATGCTCTTCAAAACCCCTCACCCTCTTTGATGCAGAACCACTGGAACAAGTCTCCTTGAGGAATTCTCGATAAAATGCACGAAATGGAGTTCCCTCAAGATTAATACAAAATAAATTTGATGAAAATATTTGGGCTTGAAAGCTCTGTCCACTCACAAAGCTCTCACATCCCTGGGTAAGAAATAGAATGAGCTAAAATTCAAATGCTCCCCCAACGGTCAATTTTTTTGAAATCCACTGAATGGGTCAATCCTATCGGCCCATAATTTGAAGGTATGGGCTTTCTATTGACCCAACAGTACGCTTGACCCATTGGTATTACATTATTTTTTAAATAAATCTATAATTTTGTTATGCTTGCTTCTCTCGAAACTATGTGAGAATTGAAAGGAAAATGAGAAAGATTTAGAAAAATAAGTGAGCATATATTAAACCAAAAGTATAGAGGGAGATAAATAGGAAAAATAAAAATCTTGAAAATTTAGCTCTTTGTTAAGAGAGAAAGGGTGTCAATTTCAATTTCATTTCTTAGTAATCAAACACACATCAATGAAAAAAATAAAAAAAGAAGAGGAGAATATTGAGACGAAGAAAAATAGAGAAATTTAGCCACTTCCTCCTTTTTATTTTTTAAATCATAGCTTTTCTTTCCATCTTGGCAGGTAAAAGAGTCTAATCCAGAAGTTTGATTTATTGACTAGTACAGACTTGAAAATTGAGGGAAAATTACCATTTTGTTTGTTTGTTTGTTTGTGCTGTGCTCTACACTACACTTTACACCACCGCCACGCTCAACCTTCAAGAATGCATAATGATTAACCCATTTCTATTTTTGAAAATTGTTTCTAGATAATAGTTTTAAAACATATAAAACACTATTTTTGTATTTTTTAAAAATTATTATTTTTTATGAATTTAGTAATTTTTTTATGTTTTGTGTTTTCTAGAATTAAAAAAAAAATCTAAGAACCAAACTTATTCTTTAAAAATTATATTTATTTTAGATATTTTTTTATTAAATCATGGGTATTTGGACCTAGTTTGTACATATATAGAAAGGGTTTTTTAGTCATATCGCAACAAATGAACTATAAAAGTAAAAACAAACTCATATCGATATGAAAGAAAATATTTTATTAAAAAAAAAAAACCCAAAATTTGGAAAAAATGATGAAGTTATGATTTTAGGTCAAGAATAACAAAAACATCACTAATCCTTTTTATCAAACAAGGGTCTCAAAAAGAAAATAGAGGAAATGACACTTAAGGTTTCCAAAAAGAAACGTGAAGCAATACTAATAATAACTTTCAAAATTTTCAAATAGACTTTATTTTATAAATATTAAATAAAATTTTGAAAACTTCTCTTAAAATACTGTTTTTGATAACAATTATCAATGAAACCCTAACATTCTTGGAAACACTTTGAAAAACATTCTTGGTTTTTTTTTTTTTTTTGGGTATTCTAGCCAAGAAATTATTAGGGTCTCAATTTATTTCAACACGAAGAAGGCAGTTTCGAAAATATGGGTGCTAATTTTATTAAGCATTTAGGCTTCAATTTTTTATTTTTTTGGTTTTCGATTGGCTGTTAAGAAGGGCATTTCTGAAAGCCTCTGGGCGGAAAACCCAGGGATTTTTTTTTTCATTATTTTTTAATAAGACAATCAATCTGTCATTCTTTTCCTATTCCTTATAACTCATTTTTTTAAATAAACCATATCAATACGCTTTAGCATAATTTTTCCAAATTCTATATTTCTAATACAATATATTTAATGGTTTATGTTTAAAATTACTTCTTACAACAGCGCTTAGAAAATAATTGAATACAATATCATTACATGTTGAGTTGTGAATGTTGTGCTATAAATGTGGTGTAGAGAGATATGGAGATTTGATGGTGTAGAGAGATATGGAGATTTGATATTGTTTTATGAGAATTAATGGGATTTTTCTTGCTAAATGTTTAAAAATGAGGTGAAGAGTGGAAATGGAAGATGACATGAGTAATGATATATAGTTAGGAAGGTGCATGAGAGTGTTATGCAGTGAAGAGTGAAGAGAAACATCTAGGCTCTAGCTAGTGCTACACGGGTGCATGATAGTATCATGAAGCGGAGAAGAACGATCTAGCGGTGCATGAGAGTATCGATATTCGATACAATGGAGAGGAATGATATAGTGTTAGGAAGATGTATGAGAGTGCTATGCAGTGACAAGGAATGATATAGTGCTATTCAGGTGTATGATAGTGTGGTGTACGTAGTGAAAGAGAGTGGAAGATGTATGAGAGAGTGTTATGCAATGACGAAGAATAATATAGTGAGTGCTATGCAAGTTTATAATAGTATGATGTAGTGACGTGTAGATGAGTAATCCAGTGTTATGCATGTGTATAATAATGTTATGTGATGAAGATGAGAGATCCACACTACACATGCGCATGTGTAAAACCAACTATGTAAGTGTTAATGTGTTATTTATTTATTATTATCTCTTATCAAATTTTAATTATTATTATTATTCATTTTTATTTAAAATATAATATTTTAAGGTAAACTCCAATCTTCTAAGTATTTCAAGTTAAATTTTTTATTCTTTCATATTTTATAAAATAATTTTAGTTTTTATTTTTAAAATCAAAATTCATTTTTAATTTCTAAAATCATCAAAACCATTTTCTTTTAACTTTTTTAAGATTCAAAATCTGTTTGTTTAACTTCAAAAAATTTTAAATCATTTTCTTTAATTTATAAAAAAATCATCTTCTTTTAATTTCTAAAAATCATTACAAATTTCTTTAACTTTTAAAATTAAAAAATTATTTTATTTAATTTTCAAAATTAAAAAATCATTTTTTTTTAATTTATACAAAAACCCAAAATCATCATCAATTTCTAAACAAAACTGAAACTATTTTATTTTAAATTTTGAAGATTCTAAAAATAATTTTCTTCAATTTCAAGAATTCACAAAAAAAAAAAAATTTATTTTCTTTAATTTAAAAAAATCATTTTCACTTCCAAAAGAATAAAATCATTTCTTTAATTTAAAAATTCAAAATCATTTTCTTTAAAATTCAAAATTTAATTTCTTTAATTTCAAAAAATTAAAATTTATTCTCTTGAAATGCTAACAAATTCTTTTAAATTCTATTTTTTTTTTAAGTTTCCCAAATCAAAATATCAATTTTCAAAATGTTCATTTTTTCAAAAATTCCAAGAACACTATTTACTTTATGATCCCAATAAAATGGAATCATAACTTGTGTGTTAAGTAAACGAGTCTTGGTGGGCCTGACATCCCATGTACTCCTTATTACACATGAGATCTACAATTTGTTTTCCTAACAAATATGGAAAATATACATTATCTTTTATTGGTAACACTTATGATTTGTCGCCAAGGTGCATACTTTTCATTTTTAACTTTACTTGTTTATTTTATTTAGTTATTTATTGGTTGATGTTTTGATGGACACTTGTGTAATTATGAGAAATAATTCTTGATATCTATTGGGAGAATCACAATTTTCTATAACCTCGACAATAAGACCCTACTACAAAGGCTAGCTGATGTTACTGCTCACTACTGCTTCCAATAAGTAACATGACTTTCTACCTAATCATTTCATGTGATGATGCCCTTCAAAAAACAGTCACACAGCTTTTTTTTATTTACTATTTCTAAAAAAAATAAACAAAAGGATATGTTCAAACTATTATAAAGTTTCAAAACTCATCTCATACAAAGTTATATAAAACAAGAGCCATGTTTCAAATGTGTGTCATCTATTCTAACACTAATATATTTTGCAAGTAGGTTTTGATATCATATTTAATTCTTATCATCCTAATGCTTATATGATTAATTTTTAATAGATTCCTAAAAAATAATTAAAGATGTTATCTAAAATACATTTTTTTTTCTTATTTCAAGAACAAAAACAATTTGATAGTAAATATGATAACATTTAATAAATTATAAATATAAAAAATGTTATATTGATTGATAATATGATGTTGGTCTAAATAAATAAAAGTCAATATAAAATCTGAAAAATATATGATTCATTATATAACAAACTCTATCATATTAATACAATATAAATAAAAAATGTAAAATGTCAGTCATATTAATAGAATATGAACAAAGTAAAATGTTAGTAATAATTTCTAATAAGATTGTATTTTATTTCAACCTTACAACAAAACTGCAATTCATTAACAATAAACATAAATATACATATATAACATAAAAATGATATTTATCCACTTTTAATATATACTCTCATCAAAAGTTATTATATAATAAGATTTTAATATAATGTAAAATAATTAAAACATATAACATTATAATCATTATTCATTATAAGGTTATGATTTTAAAAAATGACAACCATTATACTAATGATATTTTAATAATTTTATTCTTCATTGTTTGAATTAATAATGATGAACCATTATTGTTTCATAATAATTAGAAAATAATAAAGATGATTTATCATTGATCAATAAGATTTTATTAATTAAAGTTAATTATTAAAGAACCGCAATACTCTTTCATCTTCCTTCTTTTCTTTGCGTCCCTCCTCAAAAGTTTAGATTTCTTTCTAAACCTTTCAAGATTTATTATAAAAGCATGTATATTATAACGATCATTATTATGCTTTGTATATTATTTATATCATATTTTGTTTTAAATTTTTATGATAGGTATGCTAGAATTGAAATTTAGTCAAGGATTCTATTTTTTTAGTTTGGGAAAAGTTTCAATGGGATGGGAGCATTAGAAAAAGGAAAAAAGTTGGGAAAAGTTCGGCGGTCGTGTATTTCTCCCCGACAAAACTATGACGTAAGAATTAAAATAAGATGTTTTAATTAGAAGAAAGGGGAATAAGATGTTTTAATTAGAAGAAAGTTCCCCCCACCCCCCTCGTGGGTTGTGTATTTCTCCCGACAAAACTATGACGTAAGCACCAATAGATGTTTTAATTAGAAAAAAGTTTGCCCTCGGGGTTGTGTATTTCTCCCGACAAAACTATGACGTAAGCACCAATAGATGTTTTAATTAGAAAAAAGTTTGCACCCCCCCTAATTAAGTGCATGATAGCTCCGAGAAAATCATGACGTAAGATAGATGATGTACAAATTTTAATTCCATCTCAACATTGGGTTCCTAATTCCTTAAAATTCTTAAAATGCCATGACACGTCCTTATGCCGCCCTTCGATTTTCACCTTTATCATGAAATGCTGCTCTTAGGATTTTCTGCATTATGATAAAGTGCTGCCTTCGGAATTTCTTCTTTATGATGAACTGCTAGTGCTACCCGTCCGGGCTTAATCCAGTAATTAATGTCTTCGAGAAAGATGTAATTTCTGGGTAAATTTGAGGATAAGTTCTGTGAAAGTTCAAGGATTCTTCCTCAGAGGAGACTAAATGAGCCGGGAAATCTCCATTGTTTCCGGCGAGGAATGATTTTAAAAGAAAGAGGAACTGAGAAGTACTAGAGAAACAAAGCTTGATTTGTGGGTTTTTGGAGCTGTTTTCTGACTATTCCTTTCCCATTTTGTCACCTTCTACAGGGTCGTGTGATGTCGGGGATACGCCATGGACAGAGTGGATGTGATGGTGGTGCGGATGAGCCGGATTCGAGATGAATTCATCCCGAATAAGGCGTCGTCTATCCCGACTCATGACTCTCAACAGCTGAGTAGAGCTTCTTCTGCAAGTTCTATGCAGACTTCAAATGATAATAATGGAGTTCCTTTCCCGTCATCATCGACACTGCCGTTGCTGCAGTCTGAAGAGTTTGAAAATGGAGATTCGTCGGTGCAGGTGACCTGTATGGGGTGATTCTGGAGGAGACATATACTGGTGTGATTCGGGCGCAAAAATTCTATGGAAAATGGATCATCACCTTCAGTACTGTTTCAGAGGGTGCAGTCTCATCTAAGTCGAGCTTCATCTTCATCTTCATCTGCTCGGTCACAAAGCAGCATCGACTCCAAGACAACTACTATCATTGGTGATCATGGAGCTCCTTCACCGACGACTGTGCCGTTGCTACAGTTTGAGGAGCCCAACGAAGCTTCATCTACTGGGTCAGGGTCTCATTCAACCATATTGGACGTCCCTGCGCAGCCTTCATCAGCTGGGTCTAATTTGACCCTTAATGATCAGAACAACGCTTCTACTGGTAGTGGATATTCTCCAGTGTTGGGGATGCATTCTCATCTCAGTGGATCTTCAACTTCATCTTCATCTGGTCGGTCACAAAGCAGCATCGACTCTAACACGACTAATATTATTGGTGATCATGGAGCTCCTTCACCGACGACTGTGCCGTTGCTACAGTCTGAGGAGTCCAACGGAGTTTCATCTACAGGATCAGGGTCTCATTCAACCATATTGGACGTCCCTGCGCAGCCTTCATCAACTGGCCCACTTAATCTTTAATGATCATAGAATAACGCTTTGCATTGAGTGGTCAGGATCTTCTCCAGTAGATGTAGTCTGTCGTCATTTGGCCACAGACGTTCAGTCTTATTTAGAACAAGGCTGAGGGTGAGGAGGAACTAGAGGAAGAGATTGCTCGATTTTGACGAGTGCAAGACTGAATTTTTAGGCATTTTGAATCGGCTGGGCCAAGAAACTGTCTTCTGGCTTTTTTGAGTCTCATTTGAGACCGAAAGAATGATGGGGTTTGAAGAGTCAGTAGTACCACCCTGCAAGAAACTGGTTATTGTCAAAGATTTTCCCCTGTTCTTCTTCAGAGCTTGCAACAGATACACGATTGTGCTCCTCATCCTCTACGGTTGTGCTTCTCTTGGATTTGAGATGGTAGAAAAAAGCCTCAAAAAAGGGTGGCATGATGGTGCTCATACTTATAATGTTATTGATCGTCACTGCCGACTCAGTGTCTTGCTTTCGCCATGAGCAAGGAAGCAGTGAGAAGAAATGTTAGAGGAGAGCCGAATTGAAGTGAAAGTAATACGACGCGGAGAGCTTCAGATCTGTCCCCAGTTATAGTGACAGAAAGGGGACTTACTGGGTGCCTGAGAAAGACCAAACAGTTCCAGCAGATGGTTTCTTGTCCAGCATGGGAGCGTAGAGTTGGATGTATGTTCAGACAAAAATCCGTTTCTATTTTCTCGGTTCCATGGTAAAGGAGGCAAGCGCAGAATGCTAGTAACATCTGCTGGGCAGTAACCCAGTGAGCTTCATGAGGCACTGTGCTGACCCCTTTGGATCAGCAAGCCCCAGGCCTTTATATGCAGAATTTTTTCTCTCTTATATGGTTGCTTATTATTATGTTGTTTCATGTTTCAGGCATTAAACATGACTATCATATGACAGCGATCCCCTAATAGATAAGCGGGTGAAGTAACTGTCCAAGGAGTGTTGAAGACTTTTGAGAGAATTCTGTCTCACCTTTTCGAGGGAACACAGCATCTCGCTACCTTTCTCGCTGCAGCAATGATAGGGATAACATGGGGATGCCTTTTTTGTGATTTCTCGATCTCATTAGCTTACTGGAATGAGAAAAGGCGACTACCGAAGATGTTGAACCTCAAAATTTATTCGCTCTAGAACCATGGGCTTGTTACAGTCATCATTGTTGACATATTTGAGGACTAAATTGGAAGCCTGGAAGCTCAGAAGATGCGGTTGATTCCATGATAAGAGCAATCGAGGCAATGAGAGATGCAGGATGACCTTAAAATGGAGGTAGATATAAAAATTGGTTTCAGGGGATGATTATTAAGTACGCCAGCTCTTGACAGCTATAGCTTCGAGTTTTAGGAGTAGAGATACTGTTGATTCAACCGATCATGAGGCAGTTGAAGGCTGGTGAGATTAGAAACCTCAAAGATGGTGAACTGAAAAGACGAGCCGATCAGGATCAAGTGATGGCGAATTTCCTCCCAAGACAAGATTTCCATGGTGCAGTGCCTGAAAAGAGAAAGGCCATGTGGTAGCTTGGAGTGCTCAACAGCAGTGGATGCAATGAGGTTGAAAGCAGCTGATGTCGGAATCAGCAATAAAACAGCACAGAGATAAAGCTGGCAGATTTGACATTATCATTAGCTCATGTTACAGTTTCATCACCTGGGATCCCAACTGGTATGGGAGATGGCTTACTACAACATCCAAAAAAGTTCATCCAGTTTCAGTCACTGGTCGCGGTTTCGAGCTTAGATAACTCAGTAGCAACAATGGCCTTGGGGAGAATCTCCCAATAACCTTAATTCAGTTGGATTTGGGTGAATCTGATTATCGGATTCAGGCCTGATGTTGTACAGAGCCAGGAAAAGCCGGGAACTAGACACTTCCCCAAAGCAGCAGGAAACAGAATTGAACTAGTCGTAACAATGGCCATGAGGGCATACATTTGACACAACACACTATACCAGTCCCTCTATTTTGAGCCACGTTTTTCTTTAAAGGACAATCCATACCGGGATTAAATAGAAGGGTTAGAAAAGCCATAATTTTCAATAGTTCGCTCTATGCCAAGTTTTCTCAACCATGGCACGCCACAGGACCTAGAGAAGAATTGGCCCAATGGAGGGTTGAGCAAAAGGGTTTACTGAAGGTCGCGGTTGTCGGGACTAAAAGTATGCTGCTGGTGGCTTTGAAATTTGGGTTATTTGAACCCGCCATGGGGTTTCTGTTTCCTCATAGCTGCACTTTCATGGGGGTTTGGATTGGCCACGAAAGTTCTTTCACCATTCATGCCGAACTGGCCATTTAAAAACATTTCTTCACATCTTAGGCAGTCCCGATGGATGCCTTCACGCCATGATTTCTGCTTCATCATCTTTTCGTCTCTGTTTTTCCTTTTCTGATTCTCACATTGTTTCAACCCAGATACAGGCTTAGCTCTTTATAGCTGGCATATCTTCCAGTGATCTAAACTCGGCTTATTTACATACTATATGGAGTTTATTAAGAGAAATAGATAATTATTTGTAATTATAGATAATATATTATAGATCTTGTCTGTTCTTGGTGAACCAACACATTTGCAAACACTACTGCAACTTGGAATTCAATCCCTCAACAATATTGCAAAAAACTACTGCTGAAGATTCAAGAACTAACAAATTAAATCTAATCCCCACACATAATTCAAGAATCCCATCAGTGCTCTTTCACACATAACGCTAATATCATCTGTAAAGTGAAGGGATATATATATATATGTGGCCTGCTCTATTTATTCAGACTAATGCGGTTAAGCCCATGGTTTGAAATACAAAAATAGTGCAAAAATGCTAAGAGCAGCCGAGAGATTTAATGTACCCAAAAAGAAAAATAAAGTGGGGTAGGGTTTCAGTAAGAGAGAGTTAAAAGGATTGCAGTCAATTACTCATGCCATTGCGCTATAAGTCACGTTTGTTTACTCCAAATTCGACGCGCTGACTCCTTGCAAGTGTGATTTTCAATCCAAGTTTTGATCTTTAATTAGCCTCCATGAATACCCATTGGCCAATCAAATCTTCATTTGATGAGATTTTTTCATCTTTTTCTCTTGTTTTATCTATCCTCGTATTTACGCTTGTTGTTTTATGGTTCCTGAACAGATATTCTGATACTAAGCCAGGTGAGCCCTCTAAATTTCTTGTTAGAGAAGAAAATTGTCGTAACCCATTATCATCATCATTTAAAATGAATAAAGCTTGCCGCCTACGTGGTCCCATGGTTTTTACCCTTTTTATTTGAGGGAGCTCCACGTTGTTAAAATTGTTGTTCTATTATAGTTGATTTATTGCTGTTTCGTTGGCTTTGTTAGTGTCGTTTAATTTTTTGTTGAACCTATTTTTCGCACACAAAGATGGAAAGGTCTTTTTTTAAAAATAACAGTATTTTAGTTTCAACAAAGTGGCATCAGAGCTTGGTTGCTGGGAGTTTTTTTGTGTGTACAAATGGGATGACATGATAAAAATTAATTTGACAATTATTCCACTTTGAAGCGTATGGATGAAGGTTTGTTTTTATTGTAAAGATTTATACAAACTCATCTGACAAGTTAAAAATTCACCGCACACCTCTTGACTATTGACCCGATGAAAGACAGAAAAGTCACTGCTTATATGAGAAGGTGATGGATCAAACTCTACATGAACATACATTTATGATGAAGTTTAAAGCAGATGTTGTTTGAAAATCTTGAAAAATATTTTTCCAGAAAAACATCAAGAAAATAAAACTACTGATGCTGTAACCAGAATCAAGTTATTACGATGAGAATAACATGTATATATAAGTTCTTTTTAGGTACGTGAACAAGCTGATTTTCTTATGAAAATGAACATTGATGATGAGATACAACCATCATTACTTCTTAGCTCCTTACTTGATAGTTATGAGACATTGTCAACGGTTAGTAATCACTTCAAATGACTCATAAAACTACAGCACGTTATCACTCCGTATCAGAATAAATTTAATTTTTATAAGGACCCAATGTGTCATATCATTGTAAGAGACAATAACTTTATAAGGACCAGGAGTAGAATGACTCTAATCGCCAACCTGACGATATTACATCTCCATGCCAAGATGCCCATATATCCCTCTAATAAGTTCTCGAGTAGATAATCCATTTTATTTCATTTTCGCACTCTATCTCTTATATCCTCGAATAACTATTGTTATCCCAATCATATATATTTATAATATTTGCTCTTATCTTGTGACATGTATTTTCCAGATAGTATCAAATATTTTCGTACAGCACAAGTAGCCCCTTTAGACAAATTTTCTGGGTCCAATGAGGTCTAAATTTGAAGACACCTATTTCAAAGAGATTTGTTCTCCTGTAAGCTCTGAATACCCAAAATTTCCCTCGAATCACTAATTTATTAAACAAACTCACCATACTTCAAAACAACTAGGACTATTCTAATGTCCAAACATAACCAAAACATAACCAGCTATGTCATGCAACCTATCTCCCCTTTGACAAATTTTCAAAGAATGGGGTCCTAAATTTGTATACACCTATTATTTGGCAGATTTGTTCTTCTAGAAGCTCAGTTTACCCAAGTTTAAATCACCTAATCAAGGGAGTTATAGCCATGTTATGGTCAAACAAAAACATGGTTTAAAAAAACTATTTAAAGATCTCCCTTAAACCCAACATTTTCTATGTAAATTTTCCTCTACGAGGACCACAACCAAAACCAATAACCAATAGGTACAACTTCAGAGCAACCCCAAAACTAACTAAACCAATCAAATTATTGTTGAGGTGGAGAATTCTCCAACCAACAAATGAAAAACCCAAACCTAAACATACAATTTCTCATCAAATATCCATACAACTGCACATGTGATGTTGATCCAAACTAGTATCCATACCTAAAGGCTTCTCCTTCCCTTTCTTCTTTCCTTTTCTTCTTTCTCTCTTTCCTTTTCTTCTTCTCTCTTCTTTCTCCTCTCTTTCTCTCTCAAACGTGACCTAGCTCAAATGGGACAATTGCCCAATTGCAAGACTAAATGCGGTTCATTCACTTACATGGCTGCGCCATTCGTGCAAATGACTTTGGTGACTATTATCCATTTTACGGGGTTCTCCTATTCCTTCATTTACATTCTTTTCACATATTCTTAATTGTAATATAGTCTTATGATTTTATGACATTTGGGTCCCAGTTGGTAACCACACTTACTTTGACCCCAAGATTAATTCCAAGTTTTTCTATTTTATTTTCATCATTTTTATTCTCAAAAACTCTTAACTTTAATCAGGATATACCTCAACACGTTATAAACTGTCAGATAATTTAAAGTGTGTTACAAATTTGACATGGAGTTTTTAGAAGATGAAGCACCCTCGGGTCTTTTGTTCAAACAAATCCCCAAACTTTGAGTGATCATCGGTACTGAATGTCACAAAAACAAAAATGCATCACCAACAATTTAGTTTGTATAGTAATAAACATCAAGATGAATTAAATCAATAACATTTGGCACTTAGATGGTGGATATGTTTTGAATGCAACTCTATTTGTTTTCCAACTAAACAATGATTACAGTTTTAAGAGGCATACTATGCAAATTTGGCAAGAATTGCTTTCACCAAGAGTTTGAAGTCCTTTTCACCGATGTGACCAAGCCTACTCATGCCAAAAGTTCAATAAAAGTATATCCCGTTTAAGCCACATTGATTCTCCTTATGCAGCTAGCTTCCATGACATAGAGGGCGTCTGCTTCGCTTAATATGAAGAGCCTTGAGAGCTTCCATTTACTTTCACCAAAGAATTATGAATCTCTCATCATCAAGTCCTGGGCTTCGTGGATACTGGGTTGACGAATATTAGAAATATGCCCAATATTATCTCGAAAATAGCTTGTTTCCACATCATAGTTAGTACCCACACCCTGGTCCGCCATCACAATCTTGAGTTACATCCAACAAGCTTCCCATTATACACACCAGACCACAGGGAAGTGAAAATCACAGTGAGGAAGTAATATGAATGAGGTACCCAATCACTGCCTGGGCCATATTCGTTAAAGAGATCGGCTACAACCACTACTGGGTCACAATCATATCACTCCTTAGTGGTAACCTGCTAATCCCTTTATGCCTTCTCCCCATGTTCATATCATGTTCTCTTCCGTGTCCTGACTTTCCTCATGCACAACCCTGTTTGCAAAGATAACATTTAACATATTTTATGGATTTAATCTTCCTTAAAACCATGGAATTTCTACTGACTTCTCCCACACTTTATGGTTTTTCTTCTTCAAGCCACAATGGCATCAGAAGAATATTCATATTTTTTTCCTCTTAGCTTCTTTTTTCACAGAACAACGCATGACAAGAAACAGTACAGGATAGTGAGGGTGAAGTATGGTGACATGGGTGAGGATGTGGCTGATACAGGCGGAAATATGTATAAGATGTCACACCGATTCCCGGTCCGACCACGGCGATCCAAACCGAGTTCGGGGCTGACTACTAAGGTCGGACTTTTTTTAAGTTACACTCTGATTCCCGTTTCAATCTGAATAATGTGATCCGAACTGAGTTCATGCTGGGTACTCATTTTAATGACCTTTACTGTTTTTTTATTTTTATCAATCAAAATATCATATACAACATAAGGAAAAGAACTACCACCTGAGTGGTGTCTGATTCAATTTATACATTATATATGAGTCCCATTTACATACACAAAACCGTACTTTGTAGCGATAAATCAGAGCGCGAATCTCTACATGTAATGAAACTCCCTAATAGTGTGCCGCCTGGGGCAGAGTAGAGCGCGGAAGCTTGGACGTGCCTTTCTTCTTGTACCCCACATCAGATCGAAACCCGCCGGCTTCTCACGCCAGTGTTCATGTCCAGCACAAATACCAAACGACAAACAATAACATATATAAGAATTTTCATGCATTCATATAATAAACTTATACAATTACTTATGGTTATAACAGACTTATACTTATTCGGATCTCCCATTAGAGTTACAGAGCTTATTACCCGTATCGCATTGGCTAAAGCTATTCCGTACTTCATCTTATACTTACTTAGAACTTACACTTATAGCAGACTTATTCTTATTCCGATCTCCCGTAGAAGTTACAAAGCTTATGCTTATACAGAGGTACCCTTAGGTACTACAAGACTTATACTTATACCATAGGGCTTATACTTATACTAATGAAAGCCACACTCGAAAGCTGGGAGGCACCGTAGGTAAACAAAGATATTACTTGAACGGGATATCGTGGTATCATAAACTTATTCTTATTACTCTGAAGTACCTGTAAGTACCACGGTTCAATGTCCCAAAAGACATATACTTGTGCTTATATCAAACTTACATTTAACAAAGCACCGTGAGGTACTACTAACTTATACTCATACTGGGCACCCTGTGAGGTACCACCGGAAGCTATCCTGGTCCTGAGCTACACTGGGAGGCAATCTGCAGGTACCACGGCAAATTAATCGATACAGGCACCGTAGGTACCATAAGAACTTGACACTTCATTCCTTGTATTCATCTTAATTCTTTTTTGGCTACGAGTTATACTTCTGTTCATGGATCTTATACCTATACACGAGCTTATTCTTTGTATTTTGATCTATACGTAATAATTTTGAATTTATACTTGTTCACTTTAAACTTATATCAGTTATTAACTTATTCTGTATTTTCAGACTGTACTTATATTACAGAGATATATCCTGTATTACGCAACCTTATACTGAATATTATTTTATGAGTTTATGTCTCCTCAGATTTTTGGATAGTGCCGTAGTACCATGTATCGTGCATACGTAGAATCTCGTAGGGTACATTTATCTTTACCATATTCAGCTCTTTACTCTATTCTTTATCTTCGTAGTCTTAATACATACAAGGTCAAATCGCACTGATATGTTAGACGGACATTAGTCCCGTAGTGGTACAAATCACATCAAAATACATATACCGAAAGTCTATAAAGTAGATTCGTAACATATCTAATAGAAGAATGCAATCAAGGTCTCTAATTTACACATCTTTCATGTCAAGGTATCTGATTCGCCTCCTTTTTTTCTGTTAAGGTTTCCTGGTGACCTTGTTATACAAATCGGAACATATAAAATCTAAGGCACACAAGATTTAAGATTTACATGCTACATTACTTCAGGGTCTTATTCATACCTTTTATATACATATCTATAGTCATTTACCAGACCGAACCAAAGAATGAGATGGAAATAGTACAATTAAGAACCCGAAGGTATGGTGCATGCAGATCAACGATACGCGTTTCACTACAATACGCGCGTGCTAGCACTAGCAGAGTGCCAAGCACCGGACGTAACGCGTCTCGCCATGCAGCGTAAGGCGTCGAGCACCAGCGTGAGTGTCGGCTAATCATCAGAACGCGGCTCGCCCATGTAACAGAAGTGTCGAGCACCAGCCGTGGCGCCGAAACACCGGATCGTAACGTTTGCCCGCTAATGTACTCTAAGTGTCGAAGACAACAGAGCCACAAAAGACCGACTAACGCCCACTCATTCATTCTTGTCCTAGATAGTCATACCATTATATGTCTTCAGAATCTATAACCTTCTTAACACATTCTGTGATCATGGCATTACTTCCTTTCATGTTCATGTTCATGTTTCAGCCGCTTTTATATTTCATATCATATTCATGTTTCATGAACACATTTATACCTATCGCATTTTCTATATTTTTCCCTGCTTCATGTCTGTCAAGATATGACATTTAAGATACTTGTAATGTGTATGACACCGGCTTTGGCCCACACATCATTCATGGCTCTGTTCTAGAATTCATTTATTTAGAAATAGGAATCATTCCAATTGAATCATCCTAAACTAGTTATGTGTCATTTTTATGCCAAATCCATAGTCAATTCAAATCAGACATTAATTGTGATAGTTTGTAAATACTTATTTTTCGGGTCTTAACTCCATACCTGACACTGGTTCTTTATATTCATTTGAAGCTAAAAGTATGGTCTATCTCCAACCGGAATCACCCAAACGGAGCACTCAACCTGAAGATGTCCTCTGAAAATAAACTTAATTACCCATGATCAAACCTAAGGTAAATTGCCAAATATAGCCCTCTTCGAGTGAATTGTCGCCATATAGGAGTCAGAAGGAATTTTGAAGGTAGCTAGCTTCAGGATACTTGGTTCTCCTTGAAGTCTAGTTTAACCAGAAACTTGAATCACTCAAATCGGATAAGAAATGACCAAGTTATGGCCAAAATACGAACACTAGTCAAAATAGAGCAATGGGTACCCAGAGATCATTCGTTTGGCACCAAGACCACCCCTCAAAAACCCGCATTAGGTGGTTTTTCTCCAATTTTTCTCATATTTTTCACCCAAATCAACTCAATAATCTACATACACATCAAACCACTCCATATTCATCTTGTAATCTCTTCTTCTACTCAAATCATCTTTCAATACTTGTCTTTCTCAAAACCTTTTCATGAATTACTCTCAAAAACCACTCTTAATATGGGTCATAACCCATGGTCCAAACATAAAGATTAGTTAGGTTTGTTCAAAACCCAACTCAATTACTTACAATTTAACCAACATGGTCCAACCCTAAAGGAGGATTCCATACTCGATCCCATAAGAATTTATTTTTAGTGGTTAGATTTTTATAACCCACAACCCACAAACATATCATACAAATCTATACAAAAGTTCAGATACAAAATCCAAAGATCCATACTAGAATCCGCATAAAAATCCAAAGTTCCACAAAACTCTTAGTTTTCCTATAATTTTGCCTTCCATCTCTCTCTTCTTCTCTTCTTCTCTTCCTCTTCCTTCTTTCTTCTTCTTCTTCTCCCCTTCTTCTCTACGTGTTTTTGGTCTCTCTAAAATGAGAGACCTATTGATATTATCCAATTTTTTGAGTTAAGGCCATGTTTGGCCTTACTTTGTCTTTTTTTTCATTTTTGCATTTGTGTCATTTCTCTCTTTTATTATTCTCAACTAACTTATACATATTATACTTTATCCATCTTTTCAAATTTATAATTGCATATAACCTTATTGTTTTATGCCTTTTATGTCCTCCAATGGTAATGACCACTTTTATCTTGTCTTTAATATTCCTTTCTCAGTTCTTGTTTTATTCCTAAAATTCCTATTTAGCTTTTTAATATACTTAAACATGTCGAAAAACGATTTTAGGGTATATTTTGCAGCATAAAGATGTGATAAGTATATGATGTTAGATGTATATGCATGTGTTCCAGCGTGATGATCCTATTGGGGTCGCCCACGAAAGATATTCCCACCAAGCTTATAAGTTAGTGATGAATGTTTCTATCCGTATAGTACAGAGAAGGTACTAGAAGCCAGACAAATCGTAATCGCAATCAAGGTCAACGCAACACCAGGTGCCCACTGAGGATATTTTAGGTCTATTTTGTATATGTCTTTGTTCTTGTAAACAATGTAAAGCCAGATATAAGCTAACACTTCATTTATGGTGGAGCAGGAATATATTTTGTAATTCACAGGCATAATATATTTGCTAAATGTTTAACATTATATGAATGAATGCTTATAGTAAATAGGGAAAGGAAAAAAGTCACCCCCGCCGACACTAGTGCCGGGTCGGGGTGTACAAGTTAGTGGCACGGTTTAGGTTTAGTATTAACTGAAAAGCCTAGGTTTAGCTATTCTAGATAGAGATAAGTACTTGTGTAAGCATGCTTAGTAAATGTGTTGGCCCGATGTGATGTCTCAGAGTTTTATATAGACGATTGTCCCTCCAACTAATCGAAGAAGCAAAATTTAAGAGTGTTAACTCTTGGAGACCAAGATTACCCGCTTCTGATCAATTTGTTGTAAGTAAGAGTCACTGCCCTCGCTGCTTAAATGAAGCTATTGGAAGATATTCCCAGATACACTATTGGAAATATCGGGATGTACCAAAGCCTCATAGACATGGTAAGAAGACACGGGCTCAAATCTATGGGACAAACATAAGAGTTTGATAAAGCCACCTCGTTGGTGAAAATTACAAAAGAATACTGGAGGAATAGATGCTCCTCCCGATCAGAGAGAATATCATGTGCGCCTCAATGACATGAGCGGAGGCGCATGATTGGTGGAAGTTTTCAGCGAAAATAGTCTGGCGATCAACCTGCTGACTCGGGGAATTCTTTCATTCAAGAGTTCAAGGCAAAGCATCGCTACTCGAGACAGATAGAGTTCATGGAAATAGTTCCTAAATTTAAAGCAAAGGAACTTGACGGTGGCTGAATATGAGAAAGAATTCAACATCCTGGTATGCATCTGAGTCGTCCTCACCGAGGCATTTTGGTGTAGGAAATTTGAGTAGACGGATCGAGATGGATTCATCAAGAGATATTTGGCACCTATGACTTCTCTCCAACAGGTGAATTTCTATCAATTGGTCCAAGCTGCAATGAAAGTAGGGAGACTTGAAACAAGCAGCAAAGAAATATCTTAAAAGAAGACGTTTTCTAGAGGAGCTTCGTCCTCCTAAGGGAAAAGAGCTATGGAGTCTCCAAATTAAATCGTGGATACCTGCCTCAGCTACCAGAGGTAGAAGACAAGTGGTCCAACAATCCAGTCCGCAGATGCGCCCCAGTTGACAGTGAGGTGAAATCCTAGAGTGCCCTCATTACCATAGAAGGAATTTAGGTTTTTTCAGGTTATTGACAGGAGGGTGTTTCTGGATTGGAAGCACCGATCATTTGACAGTGCATAATGTCTCCATTAAGGTAAAACAGGTGTGGGTTACAGAGAAAATCGTAGTTACACCACCTTCGACGAGAGATTCGAGGTAGGGCCCAGGTGCGGCTCGATTCAAAGAGGAGGACGCAGGAGGCAGCACTTTCCTCGAGATAAAGTGGATCGTCTCATACCTATAGCACCAAAGACGAAGATATTCTATAAAGACTCATAGATCAGGATGCTCCGAGGTTATGCAGTCATATATTTTCTTTATGATATTGAGATGCATGCATTGATCGATCTTGGATCCACTTATTTACGTATGCATTGAAATTATGTATTGATAAGATACCATGAAGGAACAAATAAGATAAGGGACATGGTATACGTGACCACAAATCTTATTAAAATGTTGTTAACAGAATAATGCATACAAAAATCGCCCCATCGTTATCCGCTGAAGAGAGTTTCTCTGATTTGATAACCTACCATTCCGAGAGTTTGACTTGATCGAATGGATTGCTTGTCTAAACACCGAGCTATCACATTGCTGCTTCTCAAAAGACACAATGTTGAGATGCTCACCAAGAGGAGGTGATAGCACAGGATTAAAACCGCAATGTTCAATGTGACTCGCTTATAAGCTAGAGACTTATGAGGAAAGGTCAGGAGACATTCTTATTTTGATACTTGACTCTAAGAGAGGTCGGTTGATGTGAAGGATTTTAGTAGCAAGGAATCCACATGTATTCTCAAGAGTTACCAAGTATTCCCTCGAGAGGAGGTGGACTATCCATGTAGATCGTGATTTTGTGAAACAACCCCTGCGTTCAGTGGCACCATGAAGGGTTCTAACGTGAGTTAAAGAGTAAATTACAAGAGCTTATGGATAAGAATTTATCAGCCCAGTATTTTGCCTGGGGTGTACTGTTTTGTCGTAGAAAAAGAAAGATGGCACTTTCTGCGGATGTACATTGGTGCTCGGAAAATCAATAAGGTGACAGTGAAAAACAGGTACCCATTGCCGAGAATCGAAGATTTTTTTGATCAGTTAAAGGGAGCGGGTGTGTTTTCGAAGATAGACCTGCGATCAGGGTATTATCAGTTAAGAGTGAAAGGTGTCGATGTGCCGAAGACTACATTTAGAACTCGATAAGGCCATTATGAGTTTTTGGTAATGTCGTTTGGGTTGACTAATGCATCGGCATCATTCATGGATTTAATGAATAGGGTATTAGACCACATGTACAGATCAGTCAATGTTGTGAGTCTTTATCGATGACATCACGGTGTATTCTAGTGCACGGAACATGAATAACATCGAAATAGTCATGGAGATGTTAAGAGAGAAGAAGTTATGTAGAATTGGTAAAATGTGACTTTTGGCTAAAGAAAGTTTCCTTCCTAGGTCATATTGTGTTAGTTGAGGGTATAAGAGTGGACCCTATAAAGATTGAGGCCGTTGTAAATTGGAGACCGCCTCGAAATGTAACCGAGGTAAGAAGTTTTTTGGGCTTAGCCGGATATTATAGAAGATTTGTGAAATGATTCTCTGTCGTAACTTCTCCAGAAAACACCAAATTACTCGAAATGAGTAAAGTTTGAGTAAAATGATAAATGTCGAGAATAGTTTTGAGCAGTTGAAAGAAATCTTTGTGGTTGAAGCACCCGTGCACCATGACCTACCTCTGAAGAGTATATACCCTATACAGTGATGCTTCAGGCATTGGTTTGGGATGTGTGTTAATGCAAGATGGGAAAGTAGAGACTTATGCATCTAGGCAGTTGAAGCCACATGAACAAAATTATCTCACTCATGACCTAGAGTTGGCTGTAGTAGTGTTTGCTTTGAAAATATGCCGACACTATTTATATGGGGAAAATTGTAGAATTTACACAAATCATAAGAGTCTCAAGTACTCTTGACTCGAGAAGAATTAAATTTGAGACAACGGGTGGTTAGAGTTATTAAAAATTATGGTATGTAATAGATTACCACTCAGGAAAAGCTAATGTAGTAGTAGATGCTTTAAACGAAAAAGCCGGGTAGCGGTGATGTCCCACTTCAACACCGTGAATGGAGACTAGCGGATGATGGAGCTATATTAGCTCAATAATAACCTGACCTATTTTAAAGCAAATGATGATAAGTGCGCAAAAAAATGATGTAGAGTTATAGAAAAAGGTACAGATGGTCAAAGATGGTGATAAGACTGATTTTTTAGTAAAAGAAGTTGGAACTTTGTATTCCAAAACAGATTATGTGTGCCAAATGATAGAGAGCTAAAGAAAAAGTTACTATTTAAAGATACATATTTACCATGCATTCCGGAGGTAATAAGATGTACCAGGATTTGAAATAACATTATTGGTGGAAAGGAATGAAAAGAGATGTGACAGAGTACATGTCTAAGTGTTTGACATGTCGACAAAATAAAAATTTGAACACGAGTTCAAATGATCACCATTGAATCCTTCCAATTCCTTATTGGAAGTGGGATAACATTACCATGGATTTTGTGTCGGGTTTTCCCCTCACATAACATAAACATAACTCTATCTGGGTGATTGTCGATAAACTCACAAAGTCGGCCCATTTTATACCAATCAGGATAAACTATTCTATGGATTGACTAGTTGAGCTATACGTGAAAGAGATTGTACGATTTCATGGTGTATCGTTGTCTATTGTGTCGGATAGAGATCCGCGTTTTACATTGAGGTTATGGAAGGAAATCTGATTCTTCGTACTAGAGCTGAATTCAATCCTGACATTAATCATGAGACGGATGGATAATTCGAGAGATGTTGATTCAAGTACTCGAAGACAATAGCCGAGAGTTGTGTCATGGAATTTCCTAGAAGTTAGGATAAATATATTCCATTGATGGAATTTGCCTATAACACTTGATTAAGTATTGATAGCCTTTATCTGAAGGAAACTTTATATGAGTCGAGGAGATGTAGAACTACAGTATGTTAGATGAGAGTTGAATGAGCATAAGGTGACTAGTCCAGACATAGTAAAAGATACAGAAAAGAAAGTACAAGTTATTCGAAAAAGGTTAAAGGCGGCTAGTGATCGACAAAAGTCATATGCCGATATAAAGAGGAGAGATATTGAATATGAAGTGGGAGACAAGGTCTCCTTAAAAGCATCTCCATGGAGGAAAATTCTACGGTTTGGTAAGTAAAGGCGAGTTAGTCAAGGGTTCATAAGGCCGTATGAGATTACGGAGCAGATTATTTGTAATATCGTTTGGCACTCCTCCAGAGTTGACCAAACTGCATAATGTGTTCCATGTGTCGATGCTTGAATGCCGCTACGATGAAGTCGCCACATGCAACACAAGTTGCTAATCTGAGCGATTTTTCATATGAAGAATGAGAGCTATTACGGCTCGAAGCGAAGCAGGTGCGAAATAAGCAAGTACCATTAGTGAAAGTGCTCTGGAAACACCATGGCGGGAAGAGCTGCTGTGACGGGAAAGCGACTATGAGGCTCCTGATATCAGCATCTCTTTACTCAGGAGTAATAATTTCGAGATGAAATTCAGCAAAAGGGGAGAGTTGTAACACCCAAAATTATACCCTGACAGTTTTATAACATGTTAAGGGTGTAATACAAGTTAAAAGTTAAAGTTTTCGGGAATAATAATGCTAAAAGTAAAATAAGCAAAACCCGTAATTAATCTAATGGTCAAGGGTAAATTAGTAATTTACCAAATAAGGACCCAAATGTCATAATATCATAGACTATATCTTACGATTAGAATATGTGAGAAAAGAATGTGTGTAAATGAAAGGGAATAGGAGGACTTAAATCACGAAAATGGATAATAAATGCAAAGTCATTTTGCGAGGCCTTAGCCATGTAAGTGGATAAGACCTCATTTGGTCTTACCAATTTGGGCAATTGTCCCATTTGAGCTAGGTCACGTTTGAGAGAGAAAGAGGAGAGAAGAAGAAGAAGAAGAAGAAGAAGAAGAAGAAAGAGAAGAAGAAGAAGAAGGAAGAAGAAAGAAAAGGAAGAAGAAGGAGAAGCCTTTAAGGTATGGATACTAGTTTGAATCCTTGTCTATGTAAGAATTTGTATGGATATTTGATGGAATTGTGTTTAGATTTGGGTTTTTCCTATTTGTTGGTTAGGAATTCTCCTACCTCTAACAATGAAGTTGATTGGTTTAGTTCAGTTTTTGGGGTTGCTCTAAGTTGTTATATGATTGTTTGGTTTGGTTGTGGTTCTCAATAGAGGAAAAATTTGTATAGAGAAAATGTTGGGTTTTAGTGGAGATGTTATCCGTTTTTTTAAAAACTAATGTTTTTGTTTTGGCCATAACCTAGCCATCACTCATCCAAATTGAGTTATTCAAAATTTAAGGTAAACTAGACTTCTAGAAGAACAAATCTCCTTGAAATAGGTGTATGCAAATTTGGATCCCATTGCACCCATAAATTCGTCAAAGGGGAGCTAGGTTGCATGACATAGCTGGTTCTGTTTTAGTTATGTTTGGACATTAGAGTAGTCCTGGTTGTTGAGGCTATAAGTTGAGTTTCACTTATCCAAATTGAGTGATTCAAAATTATAGGTAAACTAGACTTCTAGGAAAACAAATCTCCTTGAAATAGGTGTATACAAATTTAGACCCCATTGCACCCAGAAATTTGTTAAAGGGGAGCTAGGTTGCATGACATAGCTGGTTCTGTTTTGGTTATGTTGGACATTAGAGTAGTCCTAGTTGTTTAGGCCATAAGTTAAGTTTCAGTCGTCTAAATTGAGTGATTCAAAATTCTGGGTAAACTAGACTTCTAGGAAAATAAATCTCCTTGAAATAGGTGTCTTCAAATTTGGACCCCATTGGACCCAGAAAATTTGTCTAAAAGGGAGCTTGTTTGTAAGAAATATTTGATAGTATACGGAAATACATGAAAATGCAAAGATAAGAGTAAATGATCATAAATACTCATATGATTCTGGGATAACAATAGTTATTCGAGGAAATGAATATGTCTTGAAAATGAAATAAAAATGGATTGTCTACTTGGGAACCTCGTGGATGAATGGACATGCCTATTAAGGATAAAGTCTGACTATCGCGATCTGTTGTAGTTAAGTCATTCTGACACCTTCGAGTCATATAGAGTCATTGTCTCGTACGAGTAATAACGGCTCATTCGAGGCCCTTATGGTTATTATACCGTCTGTGTCGCAGCACCTTTAGGTCCTTATAGTTTCCCGTATCCACTTCTAAGGTATATACAAACATAAAACATAAAACAAATGACAAGAATATGTAAATGATTTGAATATGATAAACGACATGATATGAAATGATATGAGAAACATAAGCTTTCTTTGCTATGTGATATGATACAGTAATGAGAACAAGAAGCAAAATGTAAAATGACACGAAATGTATATGAACGATGATAAGAAATGAAACATGATATGATAAGTAAATATAAGATATGTATAAGCATCTGTAAATGATATGTATGAAATATGTATAAGCATGTGTATAAGTATATGATATGTTAGATGTATATGCATGTGTCTAAAGTGTGATGATCCTTACATTAGGGATGCATCCATGATAATATTCCACTAAGCTATAAAGCAGCTTGAGTGTTTCATCCGTGTAGGTACAGAGGAAGGAAATAGAAGCCAAGACAATCCACATCAACAAACAAGGTCAACGCAACACTAGGTGCCCAATGAGGACCTTTTCGGTCTATTTTGTATGTCTTTGTTCTTGTAAACAATTAAAGTTTGTATATGTTGAACACTCCCATTTATAGAGTTTGAATATATTTTGTAATCCGCTGCTACAGAATATATTTCAAGTTAAATGTTTAACATTATATGAATGAATAAGTTTATAGTAAACAGGAAAGGAAAAAAAAAAACACCTTCGCTTGACACCGGGTGTCGGGTTGGGGGCGTCACAAAATTAGAAAGAGAAATAGGAAGAAAGTTAAAGGCTGTCAGAGCAGATAATGGTGGTGAATACAGGGGTCCATTTGAAAATTATTGCAAACTTCATGGCATTCGACTTGAAAATGCTGTACCTAAAACTCCTCAACAAAATGAGATTATGGCGAGAGAGATGAATAGAACCATTGAAGAAAGGATTAGGTGTATGCTTTCTCATTCTATGCTACCTAAGTCCTTTTGGGGAGAGGCTATGAGAACATCAATTGACTTGATAAACCTTTCTCCATCAATTCCTTTAAAAGGTGATGTACCTGAAAGAGTGTAGACAGTGAAAGATGTTTCATACGACCATTTGAGAGTGTTTGGTTGTAAAGCATTTGTTCATATCCCTAAAGATGACAGGTCAAAACTTGATGTCAAGGTTAAACCATGTATTTTCTTGGGGTATGGTCATGAAGAATTTGGGTACAGGCTATGGGATCCATTGAGCAGGAAGATTGTCAGAAGTAAAGATGTTGTGTTTCTTGAAGACCAACTTTTTTATGATGGTGACAAGGTTGAGAAAGCTAGTTCTTCTATTGAAATTCCAATTAGAATTGATCTAGTTGTTCCATCTACGATTAATATGCTAATCATGAAAGTGAAGAATCTTCCATGAAAATGAAGATAATATATAGTTGATGATGTTGAGCCCAGTTGGTCAAGTTCATGGAGAACTTTCACTACCACCATATGAGCCACCATTGAAGATCTACGAGAGGCGTCAACCTTCTGAAGATATCCTCACAATGAGTATGAAGCTTCTTAACGGAGGAGAGAGCCAAAAACTTACCAAGAAGCTATTTTACATGAGAGTAAGAAAAATTAGGTTAAAGCCATGCAGAAGAAGTGAGATCCTTGCTTAGAGCCACATAACTTGGTGAAGTTACCCTGAAGCTACGAAACGGATACGACTACCTTGTGGAGTGTCAGGTGGCCGGACACGGACACGCGGATCGCCGGATGCGGCGGATCGTGTCCAATCGCCCGCGTGGGCGTATCGTTGACTAAACAGTAGGTCAAAGGATTTGGATACGGCTCGAACACGGCTGGACACGGAAGAGACACGGCTTGGACACGAAGAGCAGATTTTATGGGCTTTTTCCTTCTTTGGGCTTAAAAAAACCCTAATTCAATTGTTCCTCTTCCTCAACAAGTCAAATACACAAAAACCACACGAAGGAAATTGGATTGCAGGCCCCATTTGGGAAGTGAGTGAGTGACGGCCCGGCGGCGAGTCGACGGCGCGGAGGGTGGCAGTAAGGCAATGCTTCGACTGACAGGAAGGTGTGCCTTGTGCTTCTTTGCTAAGTTCTTTTTTTCTTCACTGGACAAGGGTCGAATCGATCAATCAATTTGGAGTTTTTCTTCACTAGATTGCATTTTCTCATGATTCATGAAAACACAAAAGAAATATTCGTGAGACTCATTAGTCATCACCCCAGGAATCGTCTCATCTAAATCACCCCGAAAAAATGGAAAAAATAAATTGAAAATACTGAAATTAGGGCTATCAAGATTAAAGAAGAAAGAAAAAAGAAGAGAGGGAAGAAGGGAATAAAAGAGGAAGGGGGGAGCCGGGAGGGGTTGCGTACCTTAGGGCAGGGGAAATAAATCACAGGCATCCTCGCGAATTTGTTGGGGCGTCTTGCTCTAGTGTTGTGCCATAGCCATGGCCTTGAATGAAGAGAGGTGAGGTTTAGACTTTGGAGAAAAATTTCGGATTTTGGGTTTGGAAAGGAGGCGGGTGAGGGCGGGGTTTACCTTTGTAGGAGCTGGGAGGAGTTCCTTCGGCCGCGGCGCGCGAGTCGTGGCCCAGGGCGACATCTCAGAGACTCCGGGTCGGCCAGTGCTTTCCCTGTTTCGTTTTCCATTTTCGATGTTTTCTTGATTCTTCCCTAAGAAAAGGCAACACACTTAAAATAAAAGGCCAACATACTTTAAAAGAAAAGGCCCGACACTTAAAATAAAGGCCCAAAACACTTTAAATACTTTAAATAAAAGGCCCAAATCACTTTAAATAAAAGGCTTAAAACAGTTTAAATAAAAGACCTAAAATAAAAGGCCCAAAATAAGCCTTTTATTTATGCTTGTGCTACTGCTTGGACGGCTTGTGCTACACTGCTAGTCTGCTACTGCTGCATTTTTCTGTATTTTGCTGCATTTTGAGATTTCAGAACAAAAAATAGGAAGCTGAAAGTTGATAAAATGAATGAAGTTGGAAGTTGAAATTTATTGCCAATGCAATTTATTTATTTTATTTCTTTTTCGAGCTTTGTCTAGTGCCTTTATGCATCTTGTTTTCACGAGTTTATTAAGGAAAAGTGGATTAGTGGAGAACAATTAGATTAGATTGTTTTATAATTTATTTTGAATTTCAATGAATGCAAACATACAGAATTTTATGGAATCAGCCTAATTGATTAGAACATGGATGAATCAAAAATTAGATTGATTTGGGCTTTAAATAATTTAAGATTAATTTAGATCATGATTATTATTTTTTTATGATGCGAGAATTATACGATGGTAGTAATTACGAGCCTTAGTGATCAACGGAATAATCAAGATGACAATGCTCCTTTATATGGAGGTTGTTATAATGACGAAATTGGGTAAAGGAGAAATGTTGCTTTTCAATGCAATTTTTGTAGACAAATACAAAGGGTCATATTATAGAGTCAAGGCTCACCTGTTGAAAATTAAAGGGGCCGGGGTTGCATCTTGTACTAAAGTAACAAATGAAAATTTAGTCGAGATGCGAAGGGTGATGGAGGAAGCTGAACAAAGGGTGAAACAATATAATCTCAAGCAAGTTCCTTTACCCACATCAAGCGCTGTAAAATCTAATTTTGAGAATTCTTCTTCTAGTGCTAGTGCTAGTGCTGTCAGTCTAAAAGGAGAAAGGGGTCTGGATCGATTGAGAGAACATGTTTAAATATGGGTGCATGTGGAAATAATGGCGACAATGAGATAGCTATGATGTTTTACACTAGGGGGTTGTCTTTTCACTTTGCTAGAAATCCTTATTATGCTCGTGCCTTTAAAAGTGCAAGTTAACTTTCAAGTTTTGTCCCACCAGGCTATAATGCATTAAGAACTACATTATTGCAGAAGGAGAAGAGTAATATTGAGAATTTATTGAGTCCAATCAGAAGACTTGGAATGAGAAAGGTGAGCATTTGCAGTGATGGATGGTCGGATGCTCAAAGAAGACCACTTATTAACATCATGGCGGTTTGAGAAAGTGGAAATTGCGATGTTTTTTGAATGATAAAGCGCGAAGGGGAGACAGGACAAACACTTTATAGTTGATTTGTTGATTAACACTATAAGATATTGGTCCTCAAAAAAGTAGTTCAAATTATAGCGATAATCTTTGCGGCTTGCAAAGCGACGAGGACACGTGTGGAATCAAAGTTTCGGCATAACTTTTGGACCCTTGTGTGGTTCATACTCTCAATCTTGCTTTGAATAACATATGTGCACCATCAACACACCCAAGATATGATGATGTGATGGAACAATGTGGTTGGGTCTCTCGGGTTTCAAGTGATGCCTCTTTCATCAAGAATTTCATTATTAATCATGCGATGAGATTGTCAATGTATAATAATCATTGCAAGTTAGTGCTGAAGTATTAGATACACGTTTTGCTTCAATATTATTGTAAGCAAGCGATTTAAGACAATAATAAAAGAGGCTTGGAGCAATTAGTGAATAAGTGAGAAGAATGGGAGATGTATAAAGAAGATGATGTAGTGAAAGCTAAAGTAAAGGATAAAATCTAAATGAGATTTTAAGTGGATGGACATAAGTTATATCCTCGAAACTGACTCCCATGTATGAGATGCTTCGATTAAATGACACTAACAAACCTTGCCTTCACAATATTTATATGAGTGGTGGGATTCGATGATCGAAAAAGTAAAGGAAGCCATGTAAAAAAGAACATAAGCTTCTGAAAATTCAAGGTATAATTAAGATTTATTAGTTAAATATTTGAGTTTTGATTGAAAGTTTTAATTATATTTGAACTTATATGAATCGTTTTGTAATTATACTTGTAGGTTTTTTGATATTGTGAATGGAATCTTGGTGGAAAGATGGACTAAAAGCCACACACCTTTACATTCCTTAGCTCATTCCTTAAATCCAAGGAAATCTTAAGAGTTTAAATTATGAAGCTTTGATAATTTAAATATAAATGATATTCTATGAAATTTAACTTTTATAAATTATGTCATAACTCAACTTGTAGGTATTATAGTCAACAATGGCTTGATGAGTCTGCATGTTAGTGTTCACCACATCGAGACTATGGATGTAGTAAGAGAAAGAAAAAAATGTTTTGAGGGAGATATTTTCAAGTGAAGAAGTTGAAAGGAGGCGAGCAAATGAGAAGTATGTTACTTTTTCTGCATGCTTGGAAGATTTTTCTAGTAGTGATTTCATCAATGACAGGTGGTACATGAGTCCTAATAAATGGTGGATTGTTTATGGAACTTCCACACCAATGCTTCAATCTATAGCATTGAAATTACTAGGACAACCTTGTTCATCCTCATGTTGTGAAATAAATTGGAGCACATATAATTTCATTCACTCCATGAAGAGAAACAAGTTGACACCCCAAAGAGCTGAGGACTTGGTTTATGTCCATAACAATCTTCGACACGTCAAGGGAGATCTCAATGAACTATAATGAAGGTGAATCTAAAATGTGTGGGACACAGTGGAGGAGATGGTTTTACATTTCAGTGGATATAGAGAATGTTAGATTCTTGAGATTGCGAATCTTTCTCTTGATGAACTGAGCTGACAATTTTATTTGATTCGAGGAAGGAAATGCTAGTCTTTAGTTTTAGTATTACTTATGTTTGTTTTTAATATTTATAAGAACAATGTTTAATTCACGAGAGCACTTGTTTTTATTTATCTAAATTTCTTTTAAAGGACAATATTTGTAAGAATAATTATTTTTATTTTATCTTATTATGTCGTGTCCTTCTTGGTATCAGGTATCTTGGTTTTGAAATTTCTTAGTGTCAGAGTGTCTCGTGTCGTATCTTCGTGGCCGTATCCGTGTCCGTGCTTCTTAGACCACAAGGAAAGAAAGCTCTCATAAATAAATGGGTGTATAGATTGAAAACTGAAAACAGTGGCTCACAACTCATGTATAAGGCACGATTGGTTGTGAAGGGGTTCAATCAAAAGAAAGGCATTGACTTTGAAGAAATATTCTCTCCAATGAATGCAGATGTCACTCTATTAGGTATTTGCCCACTTGGTCTTGCTGCTTCTTGAATTTAGAAGTTGAGAAACGATGTAGAAAACCATTTCTTCATGTGATTTGGAAGAAGAATCTATATCTGACAACTTTGAGGTTTTGGAGTAAAAGGAAAAGAAAATCTTGTGTGCAAGTTAAAGAAGAGCTTGTATGGACTCAAGCAAGCACCAAGACAGTGGTACAAGAAGTTTGACTCTTTCATGATGAGTCATGGGTATAATAGAACTTCATTTGATCATTGTGTGTTCACTAGAAAGTTCTCTGATGATGATTTTATTATCCTCCTCCTGTATGTTGATGACATGTTGATAATTGGTCATGATTCTAGCAAGATTGACAGGTTGAAGAGAGAAGCAGCAAATCTTTTTTCCATGAAAAGACTTAGGATCGGCCCGAAGCAGATACTTGGTATGAAGATCTCAGTGATAGGAAGAATAGAGGCTTTGGTTATCTCAGCTACATTGAAGGTTCTTGAAAGATTTAACATGAGCAAGGCTAAGACAGTTTGTTCTCCACTTGCAGGCCACTTAAAGCTTAGCTCGAAGCAATGTCCTATAAGTGAGAAAGATACGAAAGAGATGAGCAAAGTTCCTTAAGCATCTATTGTTGGTAGTTTGATATATGCTATTGTCTGTACTAGGCCAGACATCGCTCATGCAGTTGGAGTTGTTAGCCGGTTTCTTACTAATCCTAGGAAGGAGCATTGGGAAGCAGTGAAGTGAATACTAAGATATCTGAGAGGCACTTCCAAGGCGTGCTTGTGTTTTGGTAGTGGTGAGCCTATGCTAGATGGATACACAAATTCAGACATGGCAGATGATGTTGATTCTAGGAAGTCCATTTCAAGGTTCATGATGACTTTTGCAGGGGGAGTTGTCTCTTGGCAATCCAAGTTGTAGAAATGTGTTGCATTATCCACCAGAAGCTGAGTTCATTGCTATTACTGAGGGTTGTAAAGAAGCTTTATGGATGAGAAAATACTTAGAAGAATTGGGGTTGAAACAAGAGAAGTATGTTGTTTACAGTGATAACCAGAGTGCCATTCACCTCTCCAAGAATTCGACCTTCCATTCAAGATCGAAGCATATTGATGTTAGATATCATTGGATTCGTGATGTGCTTGAGTCACAACAATTGTATTTGGAGAAAATACATACCAGTGAGAATGGGTCATACATGTTAACTAAGTGTTTGCCTAAGGAGAAGCTGGAAGCTTGTAGGCAGAGAGTGGGCATAGTTGAGCCCAAGACATGAGGCGGAAGGGGAAATTTGTTGGGTCCGCCCCATTTGAGGGTTCAACCAATGGGCTAAGCCCATGGTTTGAAATTAAAAAAAAAAAAAAAGGGTGAATAAGTGTCGAGAGATGCAATAGCCAAAAAGAGAGAAAAACAGGGGAAGAGTGTTTTGGGAAGGAGAAAGAAAGGGGTTAGGGTTTTGATCATTTTACAAGATGGAAGGGCAAGCTTATGTCATCTGACACTACTATTTTTAACATTTCATTTAAGGCATTAGGTAACAAGCGATTAGATATTGCCATGCAACACCAAACTATCCGGGTAGTTTGAATCTTGATGGGGACTTCATGGACTTAGTTATTCGAATGTGATGCTAACTAACGATGGAGTTGGGTTCGAAGTGACTAGTTTTCAGTTTTCATTAGCATTTTTTTTGTTACTGATGATGCCTTTTTCAAGCGGGCCCGAATTTGGGCGATGTAGAAATTCATTTGGGGACAGGCTGATGTAGAAGCGATGAGCCCCGGAGGATCTTCCGGATCGTGCAGGCTCTTGATCGAGGACTCTTATCTCCGATGGTCCGCGGTAGGTGCGTCGTCGAGACTGGGGTAGGGAGACTCTTCGGTCGGCGGGTTGGATGTGGCACTCTCTGCGAGAAGGACCGGAAGGAGGGGCGGCGGGGGCTTGCCGGTGGCCGCTCTGATCACAAAGTCGGATTCTTCACCGGAGGAAGAATGTGGGTGCCATTGAGCGTACCTTTTCGATTGGTGGAGCGGCTTTGTATTTATAATGGATCATTCATCATTTGGACGATGTGAGAGTCGACTGCATTGGGGTATGTTTCCTCCTACTCTAAGAGTTAATATAGACTTAGCGATGGATTAGTCAAAGAGTTTATTGAACAATCCTCCTTCTTTATTGGAGAATGTTCAGGCGATGGTCTTCTATTGCTTTTCTTTCCTTTATAATAGGACTTGATTAGGAGGGGATATACTTTTAGGGAATATTTTTATCTTGTTATTTGGGAGGATATGGGTTGACTGGCCGAGCATGGGCCTCCCTGTTCTTTCGAATCCATGTTTTGGGCCCTGGCCAAGAGTTGGAGCCTCTGTTTGGCTGCTTGGCAGGAGGACACGAGGCGAGAACACGGACCCATTGCTCTGCCGAGTGCGCGGTGAAGCGGCAGCCCATTTCTATATCGCCTCCAGTTTGCCCCGGCCCTTGTGTGCAGTTGCGTGGGCAGGCGTGATTAATCTGCGACGGTTGTTATTTCCACAGTCTTCTGCTCGGATGTGGATTATTAACATCCGCCGTCATATCGTTAATGATGGCTCTTCGAGTTCGTGCTTGTTTCACATATCCCCACTTGTTTTCCCTTGTTTCTTGTCGACCTTTCTAGTTCGACTTTGCCCCTTCCTTAACTCCCTTTTGTCTTTATATTTCTTGGCGTTCTGCACATTTCGTTACGGATTTTGCTCTGCTCTGTTGGGGTGTTGGGTCCCTTTTTGGTGTCTTCTTTTCTTTCACTGGGCCGTGACATCGTCTGTCGTGTTTCTTTCGATTGATATGACGAGGCCCTAGGGTTCAGTAGTCTGGATTCGTTTTGGTTATGCCATGGGTCCCAAACGTTCTTCCTCTTTGCGCATCAACGATGATTCCTCTGTTGATGTCTTACGGTCCAGGCCAATTTGGGGTGTCTCATAGCTTGTTTGGTCGGTTGGGCCACTGGCTTTGCTCAGGGGCTCTCACCGCCAGTGAGGAAAAAGGAAGATAAACTTGATCAAATATCCTAGGGTTGGACTATCTCGATTACCGCGGTCGACGTTACGTGAGAGTGGGCCCCGGCCGGTGTTGGCCCTTTATATGAGTCTACTTTTGTTGAACAATACAGGCCTCTTCTGAAGTGTTCATTATGTGGTCTCCTATTTTTTGACTCGTTACATTACCTCGGGTGCGAGAATGGTATGTTTTTCGAGGTCGCCTTTGATAACGGCCTCCGCTTTCCATTGCACCCTTTCATCAAAACGGGTTCTTGGCATTTTCCATATGCCCTTCCCAAGCTGGCCCAATGGTTGGGGCATTTTGAGGTAGGTTTCTTTGGGGTCTTTAGAGACGGGGCTTGGGTCCTAGTGTGGCTTTGCTCCTGCATCTTTTAATCCGGCGGCTGCCGCCGAGGGTTTATTATTTCCTAGTCTGGGGCCCCTTTAGTGATTTCGGATCTTCCTTTAATATTCTCATCGGACATGGAAATCAAATGTTTACTTTGTTAGTGGCTCAAGCTGGGAATCACAATTCTTTAGACAGGGAAAGACACCTAGGCGTGCAAGGCATTAAGGGTGCTTTTTGAGTATATACGTGAGTATCATCCTTACTCTTGGTTTTAATTGATTTAAAAGTTGATTGGATATCCACACGACCTTAAGTTTCCCTTATATTTTCGGATGCTCGTCTTGGGCTTAGTGGCGAAGATACATTTACATTGCTCTTGCTCGATGAGGTGTGCTGCTCTACCTTGAGAACTACTTTAAGGTCGGATGTCCCAGCTCATCAGATTAGAAGTCCATAAAATCTTCCGTTTTAGGGCCTTCACCTCCCTCTACTCTGGGTGTTTTCTCTTTTGGGCCCGCTGTGGCTGCTCCTACCCGAGGGGAGATTTTGGCTCATCTGGGAGGGATATCTCGAAAACCTCGGAGTGCGAAGAGGAGGAAAGTAGATTCCCCGGAGGTTAGGCGATCCACGTAGCTCAGGTCCGGTCGAAGCACCTTCAAGTCCCCTTGTCCAAAGGCCCGTTCGGTCTTCATCCCATTGGCGGGGTTCCCACGGTTCTTCGTTCACTTCCCTCTTAGAGCCCGTCGCCGAGTGGGTCCCTCAGCGGTCGCGACCAACCGTTGGCGGCTTTGCCATAACCATGCAGGATAACTCCCTCTGAGACCGTCGAGCCATCTCACGAAGGAAGGTGATAGAGTCGAGGAGGAAAACAAAATCAAAGGTTGATGAAATGGATTCTTTCTTTGTCCCCAATCTTGGGAACTTCGTGGGATGTAGTTTAAATCCATCTCAAGATGGTTGAGGAGATCAGAAAAGGGGTTCTTGGGTTGATAAGGCCTTGGCCTTGTCTTTGGGGACTTGCCAGATAGCTTATAATTATGCTAACTTTCCTTGCTGGCTCAGTGTTGACTTCTACTTCTGTGTTTGTCCTGCTGGCTGCCACTCATTTGAAGGGCTTGGCCGAAAAAGCCCGGCCCAGATGAGAAGCATGTAAGGGGATCGCCGAATTTATAAGGCGAAAGTGACTACTTTAGCTTCCGAGCGGGGACCGGCTGCGAGGGCGAGGTGCGACATGTGCGGAGAAATCGAAAGACTTGTAGGATCTGAAGCACCGCCTCGGGTCGGCTCGCGGTCGGTAGAAAATGGGGAGCGAGGTCCGGAGCGACTGGCGATCAGCGAGGAGAGCTCAGAAAAGTTCGGGATGAGCTTAGGCTCACATGATGATTCGGTTGAGACTTCGGGGCGCAATCTACCCGGGGATGAGCTTCGATTGGTTGAGGAGGAACTCGTCGTTTCGGGACGAACGGGATGCAAGTGATTGCGCGCGATCACCGGCCGATTTGGAGCGGAATGGAGAAGCGACAGATTGCTCGTCATGAGATTTTTGGAGGGCAAGGTCTTCTTTGGAAAGGAAGCGCCCGACGTGAGTCCCCTCTGAAGGCTACGTGGACTTGTCGGGACGGCTAAGCGAGAGTCGCAGTGGATTGCACTGCTTGAACTTCATGCAGCGACGATTTGGTTGTTCGGAGGGACGAGGTCATCGGGCAATTCTTGGGACCCGGTTTGGTGCTCGATAGACTACGGGTGGCTTAGCACTACGTGACTTGGCTATTGTGTACCACGATCACGGATTTTGACTTTGATCTCCGGCGTGGGGGAGGCGGAGGAATCTTTTCGGTACAAATGAATCCCAGGCCTAGCACTCATGTTGGGGCCCCTTCTTCTTCTTAGTCGATACTTGAGATCCAGAAGCTCGTCTCAGCTGATTTTATTATATTTTCTTTTCTTTTTTGTCAGTCCACGGGAGCCTACTATACGTGACCCTCTTTTAATGGATACTTGCTCCCTGGGAATTTTAATTTTACTTATTTATCTATCTTTGCTTTTCTTTCTGAATCGAAGATCGGAAATTTGGTGCGCCTTGCCTCACACTTCTTGAGCCGTTACGTTCGGCCGCGTGGTGCGAGATGAAACTGTTGGTTTGGAGTGTGGCCCTCGTGGATTTAGCTTGCGGGCGACGGCCCGTCCTTTTCGTTCACGTGCCACATTTGAATTGTATCCAAGGCGGGGTTTGCCAGCGTGCGTGGTTGATTAAGGCTTGATTACACGCATCGGGAGGGGGAGTATTGTCTCAAGTTGCGTCAATAGGAGCAGTAGGGAGAGCTCGTGCATTTGAAATGTGATAAAGGGCTCGTCTGATAAGTAGAGAGCTTCGTGCACTTTGTGTTGAAGGAGAGCTCGTCGATGAGACTTGTAGGGAGGAGCCCGTGTTTGGGTGCGATGAAGGGCTCGTCTGATAGAGGAAATGGGGAGCTCGTCACCACTTTGTGATGAAGGAGGAGGAAGCTCGTCGATGAGACTTGTAGGGAGGGCCGTCGTGTGAAGTCTGAGTGGAAGGGCTCGTCCCAGATAAATAGAGGGAGGCTCGTGCACTTTGTGTTGAAGGGAGGCTTCGTCGATGGGACTTGTGGGGGAGGAGCCGTCTGTTTGAAGTCTGGAGTGAAGGGCTCGTCTGATAAATAGAGAACTCGTCTGCTGTGTTGAAGGAGAGCTCGTGATAGGACTTGTAAGGAGAACCCGTCTGTGTGAGTACAGTGAAGGGGCTCGTCTGATAAATGAGAGGGAGCTAGATACACGTATTGAAGGGAGAGCTCGTCAGAGTGAGCAATTGGGTTCATGGTGTTGCGAGACAAAGCGACACGGTGTGAGAGGGCAGTTTCGGTGTGAGGATCCATCTTGTGGGGAAGGCGGCCGTATGAAGGCGCTTTATGAGGAACCGTTTAGTCACATCCCTCAGTTATTGGGAAGATGTGAACTGCTTTTAATGCTGATTGATGGGGAATTTGGAACGGTTGTGTTTGCCTTCGGGCGCTTTCTCTATAAATAGGAGTTACATTTGCCTGTGTCTTACGCTCTTTGAGGATTTACACTTTCCATGCGGGGCGGGTTGGGAGTTTGCGAGAAGATGGATGCTTGATGTTCGTGCCTTACGTTGGGGTTTCTTTACGCCTCTGGACATGCTTTTCACGAGATTCTCGGAATTATTAAGGGTTGTGTTTTTCACTGGTTCCCTCTATGGGAGTCATGTTATTCCCTAGCTCTTGGCTGGGGATGCGCCCTAGGAGTGGGGGAATGGTGCCTCCCTTGCACCTCACTCCTCATTCTTTTCTTCTTTCCTCTCTTTCTGCTATACCTCTTCTCTTTTCTTTTCTTTTCTTAACTCCACCGGCTTTCACATGCAGCGCTGTATTCTTTTCTCTCTCCTCTTGTCCCCATGTTTTCTCCTCTTCTCCTCCTTTTTTTTTTTTTTTTTTTTTTTTTTTTAGGGTGTGCTTGTCTGCCGGGTATGGAGGGGCTTCATATATGTATGCTTTCTATAGTGTAATCGAGGACACCATTGATTGTATCGACCATGACTTGAAATAAAGATGCACTTTTATTTCTATGAAATTTCCATTGTGTATATATGTTATTTTTACATGCAGAACTTTGTTTGAGACGTCCAAATAAACAACCGATTACTTTCGCCCACTTGTCACCAGGGTACTTGGCCTTCTTGCGACGGGGCCCTCTTGATCGCGCTTAAGATGTTCACGCATTCCATGTATCTTTGCTAAAATTTTCCTTCCTCTTGTTTGGAGCTCATAATTGCCCGGTCGAGCGGCAGAGATACAATATAAGGGCCCTCCCAATTGGGGGCCCTAGCTACATGTGCTGGATTTTCCTTGCGGTGTAGCTTTCAAGACCAAATCCCCTGGAACGTAACTTCTAGGCCTGACTCTCTTGTTGTAGTGCCTAGCGGACTTCCTTTGGTATTCCTCTGTACGCTGTTGAACTTGCTCACGCTTCTCGTCCAGGAGTTCTAAATTCAGACGCAGGGCCTCATCGTTTTGTTCTTCCGAGGCTAGCTCGATTCTGGGAGACTTTACTCTAACCGACGAGAGCTCTGCACCTTACGTGCAGCTACAGAGCGAGAATGGGTTTCGGGTTCAGCGACCGTAATGGTGATGGGCCCATAGTAGCGGGTGTCGGCCCGACTCCCCTTCGGCTCTTCCCGGCAGTTTCGGGCGGTTTTGAGGGATTTGATGGTAACCGGCTTGTCCATTTGGTATTAGGTGGCTGTGAAGAATAGTAATTTTAATTCCGAGCTCGGCCGCAAAAGTCCACGAATTTTGCGTTGTCTGACACATTTTTAAGTTATCTCACGAGATCAAGGCCCTTGGGACACCAAATCGCATATGATTGCTCGCCTACGAGTTGCGTATCATACCTTTCTGTGATTGTGGCTAAGGGCTCGGCCTCCCAGCCCACTTGGTGAAATAGTCTACCGCCACGATTATAGATTTGGCTGGCGCTGCGTAGGCGAGGGCCACCCCAACAATATCCCGACCATGGCGGAAGGGCCGGCGGTGATTGATGTCGAGGCTCTGGCGGGCGTGATATTTTAAGCGTGTTCTTGGCGGTCCACGCATCTTTTGACGGAGTTGGTTGCATCTTTGAGCGTGTGGGCCCGATGGTATCCTGCCTCGAATTTTCCGACGGCGTTAGAACCCCGAATATGGTTCGCGCCATGCCCTTCACATGCACTTCTCTTAGCACATATTCGGTGTCTTCTCTGTGATACATTTTAGGAAGGGTGTAAGAAGAATCCTCGTTTGTAGAAGGCTCCCCCTTGCTTGATTGGTAAACACAGGAGGATCTCACTCTTATCTTAGCCGCTTCCTTGGTCGTCGCAGTAGGATTAAGTCGTGTGTAATCCCGAATAGGGTCCATCCCGGTTTGGTGCGGACTATTTGTTGTGGCGACTATTATGCCGTAAGGGTCAACGGAGGGCTCTGCGAGGTATTCGATGGGCGTCGATTCCCCAATGTCTTCCTGCAAGGCCGTCGCCAGTTTTGCCAAAGCGTCGGCACGGGAATTCTCCGTTACGGGGGCGTGCGGATCACGGCCCGATACAAACTTTTTAATAAATCGCGGACTTTGCGAGGAATCTGGAGATCATTTTCTCACTTTTGGCCTCGTATGTGTCTTGATCTGTCGACCACCGAGTTGGGGAGTCGCTATGGAGCCTCTGGGGCGTCAGGCCTCCTAATGAATGAGCGAGGTTGAGCTGTACGGCCTCGTACTTTCGGCCACCTCGTTGTTAGGAGGCGTGGAACCTTGGCGACGCATACCGATGTCTATACCTTGCGGTGAGGCGAGTTAAACTGCTCAAGCTTCCTTGTGCATTTGAGGCTCCATCCACGAGGAGCTTCCATATGGGAGGTCGTCCCTTGATGGGTGGGCTCGATGGCTCTGCTTGGGGCGAACTCCATGAAATCGGCTAGGATACGTCTTTTATGAACATTTTGGTTTGTGCAGATGTCGAGATTCACTCGGCTCTATGGCCCATTTCATCAACCTCGAGACCTCGCATGTAACACACACTTCATGGGGTATTCGGTCGGGACTTCTATGGTGTGAGCACGGAAATAAGGACCAGGGAATCTCAGGTATGATCCTGAGAGCTAATATTAATTTTCCATTTTGGATACCTCTCACTCGCTCCCCTCGGGGCTCGGCTGCGATGAAGTAGGCGCGGGCGGCGTGCCGGGTTCCTTGTCTCTAACGAGCAACTGCGCTAGTTGAAAAATACGATCTTGCCAATACGATTGTAAGGATTTCTCCTTCTCTTAGGAGCTTACTAGAATGGGTGGTGAGCTCAAGTATGTTTTCAAGGCTACAAAGCGCTTCTTCCGCGTTTCGTCCCATTGAAGGCTTTTCAAGACTTGAAGAAAGGGTTGGCACTTGTCACTTGCCCTGGACACGAATCGACTTAGAGCTGCGATCCTCCCTGTTAGCCGTTGTACTTCCTTTGTCCCGGACGGTGATGGCATGTCAGCAATGCTTTTATCTTATCGAGGTTTGTATTATTCCCACGTGGTTGACTATGAAGCCCGAAATTTTCCGTGACAGCCGAAGAAATTTGTTTCGCCGGATTCGACTTCATGTTATAATCCTTAGGATGCGGAATGTCTCGGAGAGGTGAGCGATGTGGAGACCGGCTGTAGCGGATTTTACCAGCATATCGTCTATGTATACCTCCATTGTTGTACCTATCTGCTTTTGAAACATCCGGTTCACCTTTAACCTGCAGTAGGTTGCCCCGCATTCTTAGCCCGGCTTGGCATTACCCGATGCTGTTAGGTCCCACATGTCTTTGTGATGAATGACGTCTTCTCCTGGTCACTAGGGTCCATGCTGATCTGATTATAACCGGAGAACGCATCCATGAAGCTAAGGAGCTCATGGCCTGCCGTTGCATCTACCGGCCAGGTCGATCTGGGCGGGGGGAAGGCATCCTTTGGGCATGCTTTGTTTATGTCGGTGAAATCAATACGAGCGCCATTGCCATTTGCTTTCTTGACGAGCCTGACATTGTGACCGATGCAGGTGATACCTCCACGATTGCCCACCTTGGAGGGAGGCTTGCCGACCTCTTCGTTGATGGCCTTTTATCTCTGGTGCGAAACCTGGCGCTTTTGCTTGGCCCAGGCTTGTGAGACGGGTTGGTGTTGACTTATAGTGATGACTGCGGGTCTCGATGCCACTCATGTCGGCACCGCTTCCATCGCGAAGATGTCACTGTTCTGTCTTAGGAGCTGGCATTGAGGGCCTTTGAGGCCTTACGCTAATTGGAGCCGATATAGGCAAGATGCTCTAGAATTCGTCATCCAACGTTCTTGGCTCCCGACGCTCTTTTTCGAGGGCTCGGTAGAGTGGACATAGATCACGCATATCAAGCTCACCCGTGCTCACATTGTCTCGACCTTCGTTTTGTTTCATAGGCGGTATGGCATTCTCGGTGCCACTCGCTGAGGGTTCCTCGAGGCAGATCCCAAACGCCGTTTATTGTCGGGAATTTAACCGGGTGGTATCTTTGGGGGGATGGCTTTTATCGCGTTGAGAGAGGATACGCCCCGACAACATGTTATAGAAATTTGAATGAGCGTCAACATGAAACCTCTTCTAACATCAAATCGTTGTAGCGAGGGGTTCCCCCCCAGTTAGCACGAGTTGGATACGGCTTGATGGCGAACACCTTTTCTCACGAACCCCCGGAGATGAGTGTTGAGAGGTTCTAGCTTTTCTCTTCCAATTCCCATTTTGTCGAGAAGTAGATGCAAAAATGATGTCGGCCAGAGCTCCCATTGTCTACTAGGACAGATGGACATTGTATTTGCCTGATTGCAGCGGATTACGGTGGAGTGATCATGGGGGAATCGTGACACCCTTCAAGTGAATCGAGGAGAATGTGATAGTGGTGTCGACTCGCGGTATTTTAGATCTTGTTGTACCTCCCAGTCTGCTTAGATCTTATCTTCAGTAAAGTGGGCCTTAGAGCGAACTAGATTCTCACTCCCTCGTGAATCACACGAGGATCGCGTGGATTTACAGGGGTTCTTGATGCGGGGTCGTCGATGCGACGGTGGTGGCGCGGAATGAAGACTGGTCCCAGTTGCAGGTCACGGTCAGTCTTGAGCTTGGTTCCCGAAGATGTGAAAGCTTAGCCCAGAGTAGATATCATGTCAGCATGAGATACTCTATCTCTCTTCTCAAGCCCAGTATCTGGGTTGTCCGTGCGATACCATAGTCCTTGTGGAACTCCACGGTGGGTTATCTGGTAGCGGGTTGATTTCATGCGTCTTTGAAAGCACCTTAGGGGTGCTCGTTTCATTCATACGGGGAACTGCCTGCGACACGAGGGCTGTCGAGGAGTGAAGTCTTTGAGGGCGAATGCGTCGTGGAGGAAATCTTCAGTCTTGGCCAGACCGAGTGATCCCCTAAGTTTCCTCGTCTTTTAGGAGATGCGCTCTGCTACGCCCCCGGAGAGATTTTGGTGCGCCTTGCCTCTTGGGGCTCCGTCCCCGTCGCTTCTCGGTTGTCTTTTTGCTAGCGGAAGAACTTTCCTTTTTTGACAGGAGGGCCTCTTCTCCGTTTATGTATTTTTCAGCTTTGGCGAGAACCTCGGCCATGTTAGCTTGAGGGTTCTTTGAGATAGAGAACATCGGGTCTTTGGGTGCCGTACTCCCAACTTGATGAAGAGGCCGTGACGAGAACTTTCGTCGGGTACATCTATCTTGAGGACTCGGCATTAAATGGGTTGTACATATGACTTGATTCTCACGTGTTTCTGCTTGATGCTCAACGGATGGTATCGGCTTCTGTGTGTCCTAGCCAGATGAAGTGGAGGCGAAGCGCGATTGATAATTCTCTGGTGAGAAATCGTTGAAGAGGGGATTACGTTGAACAGGCCATATTTGGGCCTTTGCAAGGTGGTGGCGAATGCCACTGCCGGCTTGGTCTGGATACCCATGCAACTCCATCGATTCTTGTAGAGTATTGAGATGATCTTTGGATCTTTAGCGCCATGAAACGATTCTACTTGAGGCATCACGAATTTGGCGGAGCGGGTAGTTTAGCACCTCGGTGAAAAGGTGATTATTTCTTTGCACGGTATCCGTGGTGTGCAGGGTGCGCCAGCCCAACTACCTCCTTTACATGGCTTGAGCTCTTGTTGGAGGTCCACTGAATCTTGCTCCCATGCGCTCTCTTGGTAATGCAGTGGGGATGTGGCGGTTCAGCGTTCTGTACGTCCTACGTGTCTTGCTTTCGGCTTTCTTCCCTAAGGACTGGATTGTGAGTGGGTGCCCTGCGGCGACTAGATTCCGCCTGCAGCCGGTATTTCGAGGGTACAGCAGCCGTCTTGCTCCTCGCGTGGAGGAGCGTTGTGACCTTCAGTCTGTCGCCCTTCTCGGGTCTTTGTATTTGTCACGGTGAGTTGTTCTATCTCTCTTCTACCAGCGTTGGTTAACGAGGCGGAGCCTTCCGCTCGTTTGTGTTGAAACTGGACCAACGGTGATCTGGCTGACTGCTATCTGTATCTCTGAGGTGGGTCGGCATCGCTTGCGGGATTAAGCGTTAATACCTTTCGTGTTCCTAGTTGGTACTATCGGTGGCGAGGAAATCGGTTATGTTCGTGTAAGAATAGTCGATCCGCAGGCAGGCGCCCGGTGATGATGCCTTTTCAATGGGCGGGGAATTTTGGAGGCGTGTAGGGTCGTGTACGGACCGAGAGCGTTCTTGGCCGATGAGCCCGGAGGGATGCCGGATCGTCTGGGCTCTTGATCTGAGGACTCTTATCTCGGAGTGGTGCAACGAGCGTGCGTCGTCGGGCTGGGGTAGGGAAGAGGCTGGCTGGTGACTGGGGACTACGGATGTGGCACTCCTCACGGAAGAACCCCGAGAAGGAAGAGGGCCGGCGAGGGGCTTCGCGGAAATGGCCGCTCAGATGCCTAAAGTCGGATTCTTTTACGAGGAGAAAGAGAATACTTAGATTGCCTCGTGGCGTACCTTTCAGTGGTGGAGCGGCTTTGTATTTATAATGGATATTCATCCATTGGACGATGACGAGGAGTCCTTCCCATTGGGGGGTATGTTTCCTCATATAGTTAGCCTTAGACTTAGCGATGGATTAGTCAAAAGAGTTTATTCGGAATAATCCTCCTTCTTTATTGGAGAATGTCCAACTGATGGTCTTCTATTGCTTTTTCTTTCCTTTATAATAGGACTTGATTGGAGGATATCTTTTAGGGAATATTTTATCTTCTGTTATTTGGGAGGATATGGGTTGACTGGCCGAGCATGGGCCTCCCTGTTCTTTCGAATCCATGTTTGGGCCTAATAGGTTGGGCCTACATTTGAGGCTGCGTATTGGGAGGACACGGAGACACGGACCCCATTGCTCTCTCGGGCTGGCGATTGAAACGCTTGACCCATTTCTATATCCTTATCAGTTACCATAACATGCCTTGCAACATATAGGTTAATGATCTGTCTCTTCTCACTATCAAACTTCAAATAGATTTTTTGCTATCAATACATTCTCAAGTAATGTAAGCGACAATTTGTTCATTCTGTTGTGTTTAATTGCTACTCTACCTGCAGTCGCTTCTTCAAAACACCTGGAGGGTTTAATTCTTGCCTCTGGGTGACTTTATTTCCAAAGCTGCCCTAGCATGGTTGTAAAGGCATTTGAAGGCATTGAGTGGCCCCTGGTTTAGTGCTTATGGTCAATTAATAATGATTTTTTATGCAATGTATCAAGTTTAAATCATAGTTTTCTGTTAGCAGGGGAATCCTTGCAAATTATCATGGAACATGGTGAAAAGCTTATTGGCATGATTCAACTGAGAGAACTGCAAAACATGATTAGCCCAGAAGGCTGTTTAGCTGGAGCTGGCTCTCCCATATTGGATTCAGAAATTGGAACTTCAGGTGCTCTTTGGGACCTGATTCAATTAGTTGGTGAGAGAGCACGCAGAAATACTGTTCTTCTGATGGATAGGGATAATGCTGAAGTATTCTACAGTAAGGTTTCTGATATTGAAGAAGTCTTTTATTGCTTGGACAGACAGCTTGAATATCTGATCAGTGCAGAGCTGCCACTAATGTTTCAGATCCAGAGAGCCTGTAAACTCTCAAATGCATGTGTGGCTCTGATTCAGGCTGCCGTGAACTATAAAAATGAGAATTACATATGGTACCCTCCGCTTGAGGGCTTAACACCTAGGTATTGTCAGCCTGTTGTGCGTAATGGGCAGTGGAGCGTTGCTTCTTTCATGCTTCAGCTGTTAAGTGATAGAACTGGACCAGATATGTCTGTAAAGTCAGATTTATATTCTAATCTTGAAGCTTTGGCTGAAGTTCTGCTTGAGGCATATAATGGTGCTATCACAGCAAAAGTTGAGCGCAGAGAGGAACACAAAGGTCTAATAAATGAGTATTGGAATAGGAGGGACACACTTCTTAACTCCCGCACATCAAGTAGTCAAAGAAAGTTTTGTGGAATCTAATTACCAGGTTAGTCTTTTTCTGTTCAATATTTCCATCATGTGATTCTGGTGACACATGAATGGATGACGCTCTTAGTTCTATGAATATTATTTGGTCTTACTTTCAGTATTTTTAAAGGAGCTAACTTCGTTGACAGCTTTTAAGTTCATTTCTCTGTCCCGGCCTCTGAGGTAATTGGGTTTGGGATAATCATGGAGCTTAGAAAAGTCACCTGGCATACTTGACCAAGTTAGAAGGATTGGCATGATTTTTGTGGGATTGGTCTCAGAACTCAGACCATGTCACTTGATATTTATATTGAAGGACTAGGGTTGAAAGACTAGGCTAGTATCACCATCATGGTTTCCAAGAAACTTGTAGTCTTACCATTTGAAACCTTGAAAATACTCTTTGATCTTTTAGGTCGCTTTATCCTATTTTTTATATTTATCTTATTCCTTAACTTCTGGTAAATTCATTTTATAATTGTGCTAGAAAGTAATTTCCTCAATATCCAAATCTATGGTTTCATATCTCTGTTTTCTCCCTTTCCCTTCCCTTTTCCTTTTCTTTACTGTTGGACTTTATTTCTTTTACTCTTCTTTAAATATATACATACAGTATGAGTTGCTGATTGGCTTTCTGAAAAATGACTGGGAGTGTAGGGTGGCACTGTACAATTCTTTTATGATTTGAATTGTTTTACTTTTATCACATTCCTCTGATGAATCTATGAATTCTATGATGGCTTGTAGATATATTGGCAGTCTATCAAAATAATAAGATAATAAAAGAATAAGTTATGCTTTGTGAAATCTTTCATCTTCACTTGGTTCATGATTTTAAAAATAATGTATTAGGATGCTTATCTCTCATTCGAACCTATCAAAAAAGAATAATATCGGTACTGTTGCAGGATCCAAATGAAGGAATTGAGGAATAAAGTACTTCTCCAAAGATTATCTTCGTCTTTGCTGTCTATTGCAAAGGCACAGAGGTTACCTGACTTTCATGGAATATATGTTGGTGACCTTAATGATGCAGAGCTCCTTAGAAATATTATGGTGCGTACATAGTTTGATATGTGATGGGGTTCTATTTCTATTTGCCATTTGACCTTTTATTTAAAAGTGTGGTCATCAAAATGGAGCAGTGCAAGTTTGTCTCAATGTATGTGGCAAAAATGTCTCCTATGCTATCATTACTAATTACATCTTGCCTTTCACCTTTACTTTCTTAGCACAATAGAATGTCACTCAGAAGGGCATCTGGTTTCTGGTTACTGCATTCCTAGACTTTTACTTAATGCTCATTCTGGAATGGACTTTACATATGTTGTCTTAGTTTTTCCTAGTATCTTGATGATTTTTCCTCTTGTTTCTGCGAGCAAATGTTATGTTAAATTCTTCTAGTCGGAGTGTTCTTACAATCTGAATCTTAACCAGAGAAGAAGACTTACGCCTATATGCTTTATTTCCTGATCAAGTGTTGGAAGAATCTGGGTAACTTTTAATCCCCAGTTGTGTCTAATGCAAAGGTCCTTGTGTTCTTCTTGCTCCAGCATTAGTTATTTAAATCATTAGCCAGAAGATATTCCAATTGGACTTTGAGACATTAGGACTTTGGTTGTTTATGTAGGATATTCCTAACTCAATGCATTCATTTTGCTGAAGTTCTGCCTCAATTATCTTTAGTAGAATTAGAATAATTTTGTTTTCGCCATTGTTATTGTTCAAACATGTAATCTTTGCTAGTTTATGGATTTGCTTTATTATTTTAATCTCATTTCTCCTTTTTTTATATTTTTCTGAACTGGGAGTCGGTATTCTTGATTATCAACAAACGGTTGACAATCTAGTGTGCTTGTGATCTCTGTTAGACAATGTCAACATGCTCCTTACTTTGGCTTTTGGTTGTCTAATCTTTGTCTTCATGCTTCTGTTTTCTATAGTCTCTGATAATTTTCTTCTTTATGTGCAGCATGAGTGTGCAGGACACAAAGCAGGGTTTAGTTACTTTGTGTTTCAACAGCTGTATGAGAGCAGACAGTTTTCCAAGCTGCTAAGGCTCGGGGAAGAGTTCCAAGAAGACCTATCTAATTTTCTACAGGAACATCAGGATCTCTACTGGCTCCACGAATTATTCCTTCATCAGTTCGTCAGCTTCAAACTCTTCATTCATTAGCGCTCTCAAGATGGGAACTCAATTTCATCCAGCTGAGAAGAGGATGGACGCTCTGGCACTTCAGGAAAAATTGGTAGAAAGAAGACGTCTTTTGAATCTCTCAAAGATAGCTGCAATGGCAGGTTTGTTGATTTCATCTACTTCTCTTCATTCCTTCCGACCTATATTCCTTTACTTCTTTTTCTTTCTGGTCTTTGGTGAAATTATACTTGCATAGTACTTTTTCTGTTTTTTTTTTTTTACTTGTTTGTCACATATTTGAAGATTATGCATAGTCAAAATGGTGTTCAGAGTGTTGTAACTGAGTGTGTGTTGTAGTTGCTCCATGTGGAATTACAAGGGGAAATGGATTTTATCATCCTGTGCAATACATTATCGCATCTGCACTATTTCTTGATAGAATAGCTTGTATTGGTGATTTTTTTTGCTATTATGTGATCAACCAGTGGAAATCTTACTCCAATGCAATTTGCTTTTATTTTTCATTTTTTGTTTTGTTTAAAGTGAGTTTCCTAAAGAAGCAAGGGCCATGGTGATAAAATCCTTTCAGGTAAGGATTAACGACTATGAAGCAAAGATAAAGCGCATTGGAAGGCTGATTTGAAAATTCTGAAATTACACGGAGTATGTTATGCTAAGAACAATAGTTGAATCTTTTCTCTTTCATTATAGCTTTTGTGATGTAGGGCAACCTTGGAAAGGGTTACTCAATCTGAGTAGTGAAAGGGTTTTTATAAATTAGGGTTTGAGAAAAGGAACAGGGTAAAATTAAAAATATATAGACAAAGAGATGTAATGGAGAAATTTTGATAATAAAATAAAAGAATGTACTAGAAGGGGATAGGTAGAAATCTTAGAATCTTATTAAGGTGTTCTAGGAGTCTCACCTAGAAAGCCAATGGAGTCTCATCATTGAGAGTTAATGGAATCTCACCATTGAAAGTTGCAAAGATTGCAAAGATAAAATATTATTACTCAAAAAAACTGTCTTGACTTGCATCAATGAGCCTTGCTTATTTATAGGCCTCTAAGAAATCCACAAAATGTACTAAAATTTAATAACCTAATATGACTCAAGCCCAAATTTGATTCTAAAAGAATCATAATTTAACTCTAATTGATAATCCTAATTTAAATTGAAAATCATTTTCTAACTAATAATCATAATTTGACTTAAACTACTAACCTAATTTGTTAATGTAACTAATAAAAAAATTCTCTTTTTTTGTATAACTTAAAAATCCATCTGCATCATTTTGTCTGAGTATTCTTCCAATTGGTTCAATTTACTGCATCATTTTGTCTGAGTATTCTTCCAATTGGTTCAATTTACTGTCATTCATCTCAAGTTAGGAAAGCCTTCGTATAGTCCATGACTTCTATTAACATTGTAAACTCCAAAACCATTTTCATAAGAAAACATGTTACTGGAACTCAATTAGTTGCAACCAAAAAATTCATATTTGAACTGTTTAAATCTGTTGTAATCACCGAATAATTGTCCAGGGAAAAGAAAAAGGAAGCTGTGAGGTAACAGTAGTATGACATTATGGTGGTGTTTGTTTTCTGGCTTTTTGCTAAAAGGAGCATTCAGCCTGTTTGTTTTTCTTGTTTCTATTAAGAAAAACTAAATATTAATCTTAGAAAATCATATACTTTATGATCAAATTGAAACTTCTCATGATCCCCTTTCATACTAATCAAATAAAATCATATGTAATTTTAATTTTTTATTTGAAAATTTATTGTCTCAAAATTTAGATAAAAATTAAAAAATTAATTTACATTAGCATTATTCAAGTCAGATTATATTTAATATTAAGTAAAAAAATAAACGACACCTATATGTTTAGTGTGATCAGTAATCCTTTAAATTTCTTGCAGGAAGAAATCATAAGACTTCTTCCCAGTGACGAAGTAGTGGAAAAAGGCATGGAACAGCAGCTCCTCTCTCCAAGAGACCTCATTGAACTGTGCCTCAAAGCAGAAATCCCGGAACTCTCGATGTTGGCTTTTGAAGTGCTGGCATGGACAAGCTCCTCCTTTCGGAAAGCTAACCGGAGCCTGTTGGAGGAGTGCTGGAAGTGTGCTGCCAACCAGGACGACTGGGGAAAACTCTACGAAGCATCCATAGCTGAAGGGTGGAGTGATGAAGACACCTTACGGGTACTGAGAGAAACCGTGCTTTTCCAGGCTTCAAACAGGTGTTATGGGCCTGAAGCAGAGACATTTGAAGGAGGGTTTGATGAAGTTCTGGTACTGAGACAAGAAAACATGGAAATCCCAATTAGTTTGAAGGATCAGGTTCTTCTGTAAGGAAGCAATCTGATGCAGCACAAAGGATTTCCCAGATGCAGGAAAGCTAATGCTGACCACCGGTTATGATGGGTAGTGTACAGTTGATGTAAGATCATCCGAGGGGTCCGTCCCCGATGGATTAATTGATTATTTGTCTTCTGGTGAAGTTTTACGGATCTTAATCCTCCTCTGGCTGTCTCATACAAGAAGAAACCAATCACCCATGCTGGCTTAGCTCAATGGTGCCATAAACATGGGAGATAACCTCTCACTGGAATGACCAAGGTGCGACTCAATGGTTATTAAATGTACGAAAGCAAGATCTACATTTAGCATAACCCTTTTCTAGAATTCGGTGGGTTTTGTTTTTTTTTTTTTTTTTTGATAAAGGAAAACCACATATCGTAATCTTACAAAAATGATTAGAAGATGATTTATAGTAATTTTTAAAACTAATATTTGTAAACTAGGGAAGTCGATCGTGAGTCTTGAATCATAATATCGTACCTTTTTAACTAAACAATCCGTAATTCTATTTGCATATTTATACACATGATGATAACTATAAATATTTGAACCTCGAGATATATACCAAATTTCCTCCGTTAATATCTTTGTTGAACGAGGGGTGTTAATCCTTTTATTATGTCCTGTTTGGAATCGTCTTCAATTTCTAAACTTATAACTATTTTGGAATCACCTTCAATTTGATTCCTTTTAGGCGTTTTATTCTTTTCTTATGAGCTGATGTTCAGTTAGATATACGGTATACCGCCAATTTGGTAGACAGTAGACTAAACTAAGTAACGTAAAGCTCATTATACTTTTGGGAGAAAAAGAAAATCACCAAAAATGTGTATGAACTAACTTGTCATCCAAGCTTTTGACTTTTACTTGTTGGTACCTTGGTGGTCTCTTTGTTATTTGACTGTCTCTTTGTTATCCACTGGCTACGTGTGTGTATTCAGTATGCAGTATACGTGAGTGCCGTTCTTATCTCGATCTTTCTTGAATGGTGCCATGTCATACACTCATAAAAATTAAAATAAAATAGTTAGTATATAAAACCGTTACCTAATTCTTGAGAATTAACAAAGCAAATTCAATTTGTTATTTTTAATAAAAAGTTCATAAGAAAAAGAAACAATTTTACAAGTTTGGAATAACCACTATTGAGATACTACAATTGAATGAATTGTTATCGAGACTTGTAAGATTATAACTTCTATTTTCCATTAATTTCTCTTCTTTCTGCAAGATTACTTTATTAAGATAAAATTAATTTATAAATTGAGGATTATTTGAAGTTTTTTAAAAAACAACATTATCTTCTTCAAAAGATCTTCTCGGCTCACAAAGTCACAATCATGTACTCTCCAAGATGAAGAGTTCCTCCCCGATATTTTATATATATATATATATATCAGAATAGAGTCTCTCTCGGATATGGGTTTCCCGAAGGAGAAGAAGAAATGCCCTCAACTCTCCAATGGGGGTGAAAAAGATTGCCATACGATGATGGTCTAGAAGTTTCTAACATGTCAGATAAAATGGTCGAGAGTGTTGAATGCGATGATGGCATGCGAAGAGTTGACCGCATCATGTGGACAATTTGGAGATTTCGTTACAATGGACTAGTGTTGAATACTTTCACAAAAATATTCAAACCATAACATCAGACAATGGCAGTGAATTTCGAAATGTTGCCTTTCAAACCCAAATTGATAATCGATATCACAGGATTATTTATGAAGGAGTTGTGTCTTATACACTCCTCAACAAAACGGTATAATTCCATTGCAAGAGACCAACGCAAAACATTTAAACAAACAAATAATGGGGACCAAACTTGAATCATGGACAGTTTGGGGATTTCATAATTACAACGACACACACACACTTGCCCCATGGAATTTGCTCACCAATAGAATTCCTTGAATTGCATGTCTGAAGCCGTCAAATGGTTATACTGCCAAATAACAGGGGAAACACATGCATTGAATTTGAAAAAGCTAAGTTATTACGATATACGGATTTCAGCATTCATCTTGTGCTTACTGGATACTAAATTATTCTACATTCTTTTACTGGATACTAAATTATTCTACATTCTTGAAAGCTTAAGCTGTTGGTTTTCTTCATTTCCTTTCTTCTCCACCCACCAAACCATTTGGATAATAATGTCCGGAGCAGACCGTGATGATGGCGGCGGCGGAGAAACTGATGTTCCCACAGCACCTCCCAATAGGCGGCTTTCTCGGTCGTCTCATGAAGGGCGTCAGTGGAGAATCGATATTGGGTCCGACTGTGAAGGGGTGGTGGAGGAAGACAAAGGCAAAACCCACAAGGAATTGGACGCCGTCATCACAGCTCTGAAGCTGCCCCGCCCGTCCTCAAAGCTCGAAGGTCCCATGCCCTACTTCTTTTGATCCCAGCGACGTAACTCTTGAAACTGGGATGGCGAAGAAGGCCTGTCAACAGGGTGGCTTATTGGGGTCTTCTATACTTGTTTTTGGATTGTCCGTATTGCTTATGCCTCAATCTCCTTCATCGTGCAAGAAAGATGGAGCAGAGGTTAATCCAGAAAACAAATCCCGGGGACGGTCTGGCAGACATGGACAGTCCTGAGGTTAGACTCTGTGACATGGTAGAGGGCGACATAGTCTGCTTGACCTCCGGCAACCGGATTCCGGCGGACGGTTTTTTGATATTTGATGAGGCTCTCTCTAGTGTTGATGAGGTATCACACACCAAAACCGGTGGTTTCCGATATCTCTGTTCTGGTACAACGGTCCTTGAAGGAGATGGTTTCATGCTGGTGACATCTGCAGGTGTCAATACAGAATTGAGCAAGATGATGAGGTTGGTGACCAATTTCAAGGATGATGACAAGAAGTTACTACTTGAAGCTCGTCTGAAAAAGCCGAATCCGTGGGCGGATATCTGTGTGATGGGATAAACATAAATAATGCACAACCAGATTTTATCCCCTCTTGTGAGAACCTAATATGAAACAATTTAATAGAGCAATAACAATTCACCCAAAGCAACAAATATATGGACACCAACAATTTTAATAAAACCTTCCCAAATGTGAGAAGTAAAACCACTTTAATCTCAAAGCCACTTAAACACCTCCAATTAATATAATTAATCAAGCATACACTCTTCTAGATAAAAGTAGACGATATACCAATCATATCTCGCACGTGACCCTTAAGAAATGCAAATCAACTTGCAAAAACAATAATAGAGAAATCTCACAAACAGAGTCACTGTTCTCGGACATAAACGACAACTGTTCAGAACTCCAATTCCAATCTGCACCGTTCAAAATGAAGATCAATGAGTTAAGAACGTGTTTCAACAAAATCAGCCTGACTACCACGGATGAATTGGATCAGACTGGATGATGAAAACTGTCCGGTGAAACCCACAGCACAGAGGCACTTATCTCGACTGCAAATATGACCTTCCGAAACTCCAAATCAGATCTCCACCGTTCAGAATGAAGATCAACAAGTCACCAACCTTCTCCTCCAGATTTCAGGTCGATCGTAACCACAGATGAACCGCATCGGCCGTTTGATCAAATCTGGGCAAAGGAAGATAAAAGAAAAAAAACCGTGTTTTTCTTCTCTAACTTCAAAATGGATCTCTTCTCTTTCTCTTCCTTTCTTATGGAGACAACAAAGATCGAAGCAAGCAAGTATAAGACTACTTTGATAGTGGCTAAAAAAAAAACTCAAGAGTAATAAAGTACACCTAATCCTCTTCTCTTTATACTCTAAGGCTTAAGAGGTTTTTGGGGAACTGGCTTTCTGGGCTTTCCTCCACATGAAGGAAATAACCCAACCCAACAAGGATGATGACAAGAAGTTACTACTTGAAGCTCGCTCTGAAAGCCGAACTGCGGCGATATCTCGTGATCCGAAAAGAAGAAGGTTGCATGCAACAGATTGACGGCACCCTTGCGCATTTAGCAATTTTGCGCTTGTCACATTAATAACATGTGTTTTGGTTAAGTTCATACTTTTCCCTTCCGTGGACAAAACAAGAAAAATAATTTAGTCCAAGAACTGAAGAGGGCAGCTGGGGTGGAGGGTTTGATTAAGATTTTCAAGCTCAAGATTAAGATTTTCAAGCAACTCTTGAGCAATGAAGGAAAGGTGAGGCTTCTGGCACCTTTTATATTCACCATGGTGTTCATCTTACAGCATGGAATTAAGATTGTAATTTCAATTTGTCTCGGAGAACAGGAAAGAAGGGGTCCCAGGAGGAATTTTGTCAAAATTCATCAGCCTCTAGAACTCGCTGTCATTATCCGTATAGATGTATCAGGAAGGCTCATGTTTCCAAAGAGGGCGGTTAGCAGATTCCAGATCGGCCAGAAGATATAAGTGGTGGCAATTTTAGCTCTAAAATGTCCCAAACTGTACTAGAGCTTCTCAAACAAGGGGTTGGTGCATCAATTCTATTCCCTGGTAATGGTTCTCCTAGCAATACAGATGGTCTTATAATTTCTTGGGTGGAGAATAAATGGAACATTGATATAGAGTCTTATCTGAAAGAGAGATTTGAAATTGTCTCTCACAGAAAATTAAGTTCCAACAAGGAAGGTAGAGGGGTTTTGCTCCGAAGAAAAGGCAATGGTGAAAACATTTGGGTGTCACACTGGAAGGGAGGTGCAAATACCATACTGGATATGTGCTCTCATTATTATGATTGGGAAGGTCAAATTCATGAAATTGAAAACCAGAAAAGGGAGTTTGAGCAAGTGATAAAAAAGATAGAAGACAATGGCATGAGAGCCATTACATTTGCTTACAAGCAGACAGAAGTAAAAAAACTTGTAGAAGATGGGTTGTGCTTGTTAGCAATAGTGGGGGTTAAGTACCATTGTCATGAAGGGATGAAATCAGCAGTCGAGGCCCTCAAAAATGCTGGGAGAAGCATCAAACTGGTGTCCAAGGATAAGCAGCTCACCTTGAGAGCCATGGCTGGGGAGCTTGGAATATCTGTCCTGTTTCAACAGAAACAGAGCACCCTGTTTCAATGGTGCGAAGTTCCAATCCGGAGGATAAGCTTCCCATGTTAGTCCTTGAAGCAGAAAGACAATGTAGTAGCGTTTCATTGGCGGATGGACAACAAGGGATGCACCAGTTCTTCAAGAAGCCATGGGATCACTATTAAAACATGGAGCACAGAAGTGACCAGAGAGATCTCAGACATTGTTCTCACTTCAGGTAGCAGTTTCAGTTCATTAATCACAATATTAGAGTCTAGTGATCAAGAATACCGAAAGATTCAGAAGTTCATACAGATTCAGATCATCAGTAACATAGTTCGTTTCTTACTGATCACTGCGTACGGGAAACAGTGCGCTTGGGAGAATCCTCATTAACAATTTTCCATGTCCTTTATCTGAACCTGGTTTTGGCATTTTTAGGTGGTTTGATTCTTGTAGTGAATCCACAACAGAAGGAACTAAGAGCAATCGACCGGCAAGAGAAAGGAATCAATTATAACCATGTTGATGAGGATAAACATACTGTTACAAGTATCCTACCAGGTCATCATTTTCCTGGTGTTTCATTTGGATAGAGAAGCTCTCCAGGTACCTGGTGTGAACCCCATGAACCAGGATGTCAGAAAAGCCATGATTTTTAATGGTTTCCTTCTATGTCAGGCCTTCAATCATTTTCATCCATTGTTGGATCCAGGTAAAAATGTCATTTGGCTGTTATAGGTGCCGTTCACAGGCCGCATGTGCTGGGGTTTACTGAACTTTGTTTCAAGTTGACCTGGATGCAGTGGGCTTCCTGTTTCCTGATTGCTGTGCTTTCATGGGGGATAGATTCAGCCACAATTAATCTATCTCAATCCTCATATAGAAAGGAAAAAATAAAAAACGAGAATAATGCCCATTTCCGTCATCTTCCACGCCTTGTCTCCCATCCTTTGTCCTAAATTTTCTGTGCTATCTGATTGGTCCCAGTCAAAGCCTCAAAGTTTTATCGTAGAAACAAGTATGAAAGTGACAGGTGGCTCCCTTTGCCACTCAGGCTTCAGCCCCTTTAAACACAAGAAGGTCCTAACCAACATGAATAACAAACAGTAAATAAGAGGAAACAACCCTACAATCAAGGAAGACTCCACTCTCCCATTATTTTAGCCACGACCGGAACGAAAAATAAAAAACAACAATTAATCAATAAAGTTATTGACTTCTTCAACCGAAGCCTATGCAGCATATTTTGGATTTGGATGCCTTTCCCGCCTTGGTCTGGAACTTCTTGTGCCAACTTGACTCTCATCAATACTCCCCCTCTCAATGAGAACCTTGTCCTCAAGGTTCAGATTAGGAAAGCTGCGCAGGAGCTGCTGGGAGTCTTCCCAAGTGGCTTCTTCTTCTGGTAAGCCTTCCCACAACACCAAACTCTCGGAAGCGGAGGTTGAGCCCTTATTAACCCATCTAGTAGACAACACCTTTCGAAAGCCAAACGAATCACGCCTTCTCTTCTGGCCGTGGTGGAAGTTCGCCATTGGCAATACAACCTCCCTATTTTTCGCAACGACACATGGAACACCGGGTGTATCCGAGATCCTGTCGAGAGCTTCAATTTATAAGCTACCGGTCCAATGCGCTCTTCAATTTGGTAAGGCCCGTAATAACGATTGGATAATTTGTGTGAAGTTCGGTGGAAGACCGACTGTTGCCGATAAGGCTGTAGGCGAAGATAGACCCAATCGCCAACCTCAAAATTGACTTCACGCCGCTTTATCACCGCCGCGCGACATTTGCCGCATAAATGCGCTCTTGTCTCCCGGGGCGTACCATCCCGTGTCGCCATCCGATCATCAAGTTTCTTCGATGGGGCATGAGCCCATTTCTGCTAACTAGGAATACATGAGGACGCATACGTGTACCGGAACGAGTCATTCCAGTAGAGGAATGGTAGGTGGTATTGTACCAATATTCGGCCCAGCGAAGAGAGATCACATGACGAGATTTAGGCATAGCAGTATGTCACTATAACGACACACTCATGTTTGGCTGCCAGTTGGGGGATGATAGGCGGATGTCATGCGTAGCTTGGTGCCTGATAATTTGAGAAACTCTTGCCAAAAATTACTAATAAACACAGGATCTCGGTCGCTAATAATAGAGCGTGGCATACCATGCAACTTGACCACCCCTTCAACAAACTTGTTAGCAATGGTTTCGCAAAGGTGTAAGGGCAGGAGCTTACGCGACGAAAATGAGCGGACTTACTTAGCCTATCAACAACAACCATGATTGAAGTCTTCCCATCCGATCGAGGTAGGCCGTCGATGAAGTCCATTGTGATATCCTCCCAAACTTGACAAGGAATGGGTAAGGGCTGTAAGAGACCCGCCGGAGACATAGTTTCTGCTTTGGCTTTTTGGCACACATCGCGTCGCTCACGCATCGATGGACCGACCCAGCGCATGCAGGGCCAATAAAATTGCCGGGAGTCGCTTATAGGTCCGCAAGATCCCGCAGTGTCCACCCATTGAGTGTCGCAAAATTCACGCTAGAGACGGTGAATTGTGAGGCTTAACCGTGGCACCACAATGCGATTGTTGTAGCGCACTGTACCCATTGCGCCTATCGGGTAAGGTTGTTCAGTCAAGCTTTGTGGCTAGCTGCCCAATACGTTGCATGTATGGGTTAGAGTTTGCTTCACGCCGAATCTCATCCCAAACTTGTACCTAGGGAGCAAAAAAAACATTTAAACATGGACTGGTCATGTTCCGGGAAAGTGCATCAGCTGCTTGGTTGGTTTTCCCCGGTTTGTATACGATCTCATAATCGTAGCCCACCAACTTGGACATCCATTTTTGCTGCTCAGGAGTTAGAATTCGTTGTTCCAAGAGGTATTTCAAGCTCCGCTGGTCAGTTTGAATGGTGAACCTCCTGCCAAGGAGGTAAGGTCTCCAAGTTTGTATCGCCACAATGATTGCCAACATCTCACGAGCATGTTGGCGCGATTGTTTGGAAACCCTGCAGCACTCCGCCATGAATGCGATTGGGCGCCCATTCTGGGATAAGACAGCACCAATTCCATCACCCGAAGCGTCGGTTTGAATGACAAATGGCGAACTGAAGTCGGGTAAGGCCAGTGTAGGAGTAGTGGTCATGGCCGCCTTAAGATTCTCGAATGCTTTCTTGGCAAACTTCTTCATTCCAATCGAAATTTTCCTTTTAAGGAGAGATTAGTGAGTGCACGTGCCATAATGCCATAATCGTGAACGAACTTACTGCAATACCCAAGAAGTCCTAAGAATGCCCTGAGCTCTGCGGGACTGCCAAGTCTGGCCGCGCCAATCCAACATTGCTCGATCTTTCGATTGGTCTACTTTCTCACATCGCTAGCAAGAGATGATATGGCCTATATTCGAGCTCGTGTTTCCCAAACTCAAGATTTGTTAAATTTGACAAAGAGTCGTGTCACAAGAAGAATAAATATTGTCTTCACATGTTGTAGTGTTCCCGCCCAAGATGAGTCAGAAACCAAGATATCACTGCCAAAACACCAGCACAAACTTACGAAGAAAAGGTCGGAAGACTGAGTTCATCAAGGCTCGAATGTGGATCTAAGGCCAGATACCAAACTAGCATCACTTAAATATTCATGTCCGTTGTGTGTTCGAATGCCGTCTGTAAATGTCGTGTGGATGAAGTCGCACTATGGTAACTTGTGCTGAGATCGAAGCTTAGTAAAATATTCCATGAAGTTCATCCAAAGATGTCTTCAACAGAGGAATCGAAACTGGCTTTTATCAAGGCCGCCTGCAGCCTCTATAATTCTGTGCGTAACCGCTGTAGATCCATCTTTCTTTTTCACCAAGAGCACTGGTGAAGAGAATGGACTGGAACTGGGGCGAATCAACCCCGAATTCAACATGTCACCTACTGCCGCTCAATCTCAGTCCTTTCCGGGAAGCAAAAGTACAGCGATGGTCGGACGTTGATTGGGCCTGCGCCCCTTCGCAGTGATTTGGTGCTCAATATCTCGCTGAGGAGGCAGTCGAGGGTGCTCAAAATATCACTGGTCGCCTCGATTAATTCTTTGAGTTCTTGCGGTACAGGCGTTGAATTGCCCTCTTCTGTAGCATATATGGCAAATAGAGCATGTCCCTGGCGAGCTTCCTTAGAGAGGTGATGAATACACATTTGAGTAATAATTATAAGAGAATCGAACACATTTAAACCACAATGTACTCACATTTGGCATAAGAACATGTACTTCTAATCTCTTCATTTTCGATCAGGTGTCTTTAGTTTAAAACGTAAGTGCACAAGGATGTAAGCTCGGGAAGCTAATATGAAGCAATGTAGATGTGGGTGAGCAATTGACGAAGTCTCGGGAACCCCAGAGAAGCAAGGAAAGATTCTGAGATTAAGTCCTACCAGAGATTTAAAGTCCTACCTGAGCACTTGCCGGAAAAGTGGCATGAAAGCAACTCCTACTGTAGGACTTAAAGCTCACCTGTAGGACTTTATGAAACTTGAGGGAATTGTCCAAGAATTCAATCCATATCACGAGGGCATTTCGTAGTGTTTAACCAAAAATGGAAAAATCACTGGGAGGGGGCTATAAAAGGAGGAGGACACAAGTATTCTGGAGTTTTTTTCTTTTTTCCTTTAGTTTTGCTTTCTTTCTTTAGTTTTATTCTTCAATTTAGGTTTAGTTTTGATAGTTTTTCTCTCCATTTTCTCTCGAGCGGTACTTTGTAGATCTGCATTTCAGATTTTCATTCTTTCAGAATTTCGTATCTAAGAGTTTGTACTCTTTTCAAGATAAATATTTCTTCGGTTTTAAATCTTAGCATTCCATATTCTCCATTCTCGGTTTTACAAGTTAATTCTGATTTTTGCAAGGTACTGTTTTTAAAAGCTTAATCGTTTTATCTTAATTGTTTTATAAGTTTTATGGAGTTCTAAACCCCATCAGCTGGATCATATCGGGAAACCCACCCCGACATGTATAGTCCTCAATTCTCTATTGATTTTCAATGGATCAGGGTAATATTGATCAATGGTAGAAAGGTTTTAAATCATTAGTTGGGCAAATTTTTGACAACGTGTTAACGAGATATTTCCGTACACGCCAGGCTTGATCATAATGCCAACTTAAGGATTCGCTTTAATAGAGAACAAGTGTTTTGTATTACCTCGATCATCTTTATTTTCCAAAGGGGCATTCAAAGATAAATCCTCCATCGACGATCGCTTTCTCAATGTTCCAGATGAGTTTATAAAATAAGAGGTGGGACTTACATGATCAAAGTGAGTGGAACTCTAAAATCTCAAAGAATTGCCTTTCTATTTTAAAACATTCAAACCAATCAACCATTCAATCAAACAACACAACATTGGCGCTTTCTTTTAAACCATACTTTTTAGTGGAGAATAGCTCGCTGATCAACCGACGACACTCACTCCTCGTGGAGATGACCTCGTGGATTCCCATAAGATACAATGCTGGGGACGACTATAATTCCTAATGGGAATAGAATTAGGCATACTAATCAGACTTAAGCATTTTTGAAGGCCCCTGGGAGTGGCGACTTCAACCAAGTTGATCTCAAAGAGAGCTAGAGGTAATTCTGTGTGTCGTATCGCAAATCCCAGACGCCTCCATTTTTCTTATTTTGTTTTGTTTTGGCTGAGAAATCTCGCAGGGCGTTTCTCGACGAGGCATAGTGCATGTCAACTGGCTCGCAATGAGTAAACACCGATTAGTCAATCATCCCTGTGAGACTCCGAGAGAAACCCATTATAGCCATGTCTCAAGATAACACTTTACCTCCAATGGATAATCCTGAGAATCGCAAGGACTCTATGAGCCTCCACAATACGGGGGCAATACGCTCCTAATAAACCCATGCTGGGGAGGAGGAAATGGTAACCCTTTCAAAGAAAATCAATATAGAGTCTCTCCGCTCCTTCGCCTAATGCAGAAAGAACCCTTCGAGAGTTCCGCAACCTCGCAGGACCACCACAAATTCAGATTCGCCTTCCCATGAGGCCAACCATTCCCCGATGAAGCTCTGAATGATCCGCCTTCTACCGCTTACTAAGGGTCTCGAATCGAGAATCCTTACTTCATTCACGTAGGGATTCGAGGATGTCTCAGTTGCATTCCTCTCCACCTAGCTCCCTCTCCACATTATCTCTGCTTCGTCTTATTTCCTTTTCTTTAAAGGAGAAAGCCAAAACTCAGTTCCATTCCCTTGCACTCACCATCTTATGGGAAAACACGCGGAATGAATTCCTCAATAAGTTTTTTTCCTCCCGCACGCATTTCAATGCCCTCATGCGAGCAACTGTAACTTTTCCGAAAGCCGTGAACCCTTTGGTACGGTGGCCGGAAAGATAGGCGATCTCCTCCATACTATCCCTCATCAGCTGGTCGATGTCGTAATACCCCAGGCATACTTTACCGGCTGATTATCTCTAGGTAATAAACAAGATATCCAAATGATGTGTGCAGAGAATTTTATGAAAAGAGTGCCAGGAGGTAATCTTCCAACTTGACACTATAGCGCAGAATGCTCGAACTCGGGAGACAAACACTTTTGTGACCGCTTAAAGTGCATAAAATATGACTGGCCGGTGGTGGAATCCACCACCTAAGAGAGAATGATGAGTCGGCAGCCAAGATTGCCAATTTGACAAGGAAATTTAGAGGCCATGTAGATGAAGAGAGTGAACTCTGAGGTAACAAGTAGCCTCACTACCCTCGCCCCAACAGACCTGGGAGTAGAGGAGCCATGTATTATATGCGATGACCCTACACACTCCGACCATTAACGCCTAAATCTTCCTCTAAGTTAAGGGAGCCATTCAAATTGAACAAGCCAACGCCTTAACTACCAAACCTTCAACTCCCCATAATTCAAACTTACAATCCTCGTCAGTAAGCATCCTAATTTTAAATTGAGAAACGTAAGTGAGGACCACCTAACTCGCTAAAACAACCAAGGCCCTCACTATCCAAACCAAGGTTTTCCAAATTCCATTCCATTTCGTAATCAAGCTCCCCAAGGATTTCTGCTGAAATTCCAATCAAGGTCACATCCACTCGAACCAAGGGAATCAAACTCATACCTTACCAACCTCCACATAAGAGTAGTCTCGAGGACATACACACAGCCAGACAAACCAAAGAACTACACAAACAATGTAATCCGAATCAAGCTCCAATGATGGAGATCCCGTATAACCAAGTTAACCTCATCTATAGTAACCTTCAACGTTAAAAGTGAACTTCCATCAACCCATCCAAACCCACGTCAAAAAACAAGGTGGAAGTTTAGGAACCCAGTGAGGGTACCTTTGAGCATTGTAAGGCGGTCACTACCCTTCGGAGTGGTAAGGTAGTCGACAAAACTATTCCAACCAAGGAACCATCACAAGAGTCTCAGAGTGAATTAGCTAGGAGGATGAAAAATCGTGACACACCTCATGTCCCTAATACAAATGACAAAGATAAGCAACCGAGGAAGACAAGTCTTAACCATATCCCTCCGCCTCCATACCCTTATAGGCTAAGAGCACCAAAGAAGGTGAATAACCGCTGAAATTTATGAGTTGTTCAAGTGTGTGAAACTCAACATCTCGTTAGATTATTGCCAAATCCCATCATATGCTAAATTTCAAGGATTCAGGCACTCAGAAAAGGAAACTAGTGTCAACAAGGAGGCATTCATGATCGAACACCCACGTCCCTAATTCGAACAATCCTGCCCTCAAAATACAAAGACCTGTGCAAATCCTACACTATTTCTATAGTAGTCTGGAAATTCCAAGTCAAAGCATGCTTTAGTGACTTAGGGGCAAGTGTTAATCAAGGTCTTACTCGTGATACGACCTGTGGTCAGAGAATTAGAGCCAACCAATATCACCCTCCAATCGTCACCAGAAGTGTCAAAATTCCTGTGGGAATAAATGGTTGATGTCTTCGTCCATGGGACAAATTTTACTTCCCCGTCGATTTCAGGGTGCTTCGACACTAACCTATGAGGTGAACCAAGAAACTCATTCCCGCATTCTAGGTCGACCATTCTCGCAATCAATGCCATCATACATTGTGGTGGAGGCCTAATGACACTTTCATTCGGGAACATGGATCAGACCAATATTTTCAATGACTAGTGCTGAACGGGAGATGAAGAAGATATCGTGAAATTAATGCTGACTCAGTGGTACAAAATACCGATAATAGTCTCACATGATGATCCTTAAGTCAGTGTCCGGGTCAGCCCGACCACTGGGATGAGGAAGTGACCACTTCGGGAGTCTAATTTCTCCACTCTATAATCGGGAGTACAAAGATGTATTTGCCACTGTGTGGGTACCTAAATTCAACCTTGCCGCCAAATGAGGATAAGACATTGCCTCTGGGAGGAGAAACCACCTAAGCTAGAGCTAAAACCTTTTACCAACACATCTTAAATATGCATTCTGGTGGGAGCAAAGACACTTTTCCAAAGAATCATATCTTCCTTACTGGGACGTGACTCAAGAAACCTCAACTTTTGGAAATATTGAAACACAATGTAACCCGGCTTTCGGGGCCGGACACCGTAGATATTAAGGAATTAGCCCCTTGATTTGCACACATAGAATTCACTTCCTTAAAGAGGATGTTAAACCTTCTAGGCAACCACGTAGACGATCAACCCAATAATGAAATAGGCGGTGAAAAGGAAGTGTAAACTCTCGATGCTCTGGGTTATCTACCCTATCGCGTATAGCAAGGGCCAACAACATGCGGGGGCTCAAGAAGTCAGAGTCACAAAGATGCCAATGAAATAACGAGCTCATTCATTTCTGTCACTGCATTTGAGTGGTGTGCATAGATTATAGAGAACTAATGCAGTACTAGAAAGACCATTTTCCTCTTCCATTCAGGATCGATGTTGTGAGCTTAGCCATGTAAGTATGAATTTTATTTGCTTTTCTATGGGTACTGTGGTACAATCAAATCAGATAGCCTTTAGAAGATCAAGAAAAAACTACATTTGGTCGCTCGTACTTTCGCCTTAGAAAATGCCTGGATCGTGCAATGCACTTTAACTTTCCAACTAGTAAAGTATATTGGTATTTCGCTGACAGGATAGAAATCATATTGGAGATTTTCATGGATGATTTCGCCAAAGCACTACTCGAGGGTCAAGTAGAGAACCTAGCGTAAGTGTTTAGAAAGCTCAAGAGAAAATCTTGTGTTAAATCAAGAAATTGTCATTTCACGTAACACAAGGAATTGTTTGAAATAAGATTGTGTCAAAAGATGAACGGCTGATAAGGCCAAAAGTTGAACTAATTTCCAACCTTCCTCCACTCTGGGCGTGTTAGACATATGGCTTTTCGGGGCTACAATGGTTTTTATCGAAGGTTTATAAAAGATTTTAGTGCTATACTCTACTTATGTACTTTACTGCTAAAGATGTCCTTTTCTACATGGTCACAAGCTTCAGACACTCGCTTTGTTAAGCTTCAAAACCATGCTAAGATCACCCCAATCATGCGGCTCTAATCGGGGACCTCCCATCTGAGATCACGTAAGGATGCTGAAGGACATGCCATAGGGTCGTGTTAGGACAGAGAGTGACGTGCGTTTTCACATTTACTGCTAGTAAGACACTAGACCTCCTGCCCAAAGCCAACTATACAAACTACGTAAAAGAGTTTCTGAAGAATGCCTCGGGGCTTCAGAAAAACAAGTCATATATCATTGCCTCTCCCGTGACCATCTTACATTATGCAAATTTTCTTCTCTCTCTTCTCTTGCAAATACTGTCACTGTGATACTAAACCGGTACTGACTAGGTGGATTACTCTGGCCAAGAATTCAACTCGACCATCAAAGATAAAAAGTGGTCGAGAACCTGGTCGCACTTCAATTCATCTCGATTAGTTCAGAACCGACTCCCATGGCATACCCATAGGTGATAGCTTTCCCCGATGAGCAACTTTTGCTTCAGACATTGACATCTTCGTGGTATCACTGAGTTATAGTGAATTATCAGTCACCGCCAAATTTCCAAATTTCAATTGACTTTCTCAAATGTAAAAGAAATTCTCGACAGATATTAAGAAATACTATTTTGATGATCCATATCTATTTAAATACTCGCTCCAGATCAAATAACGAGAAGATGTACCGAATGATTTAAAGGTGTACGAATTCTAACTCGCATTCCGTTTCATGAGGGACATTTCTCCGCCTCGAAAACAAATAGACAAGATTTTCAAAGTCGGTTTTATCGCCCAATTCTATTTAAAGATTGTTTTGATTTCGCAACGCAGTGCTCCATGCCGCTGAATTTAAAGAGGGGTCATTGAAACGAAACATGATGCCTCTACCCCCACCTCCGATCATCAAATCTTTGATTGTCGGGTATCACTCTACTGTGGCCTTTTCCCTTCTCGCGGGGCTATCTCACATTTTATTGTTTGTCGACTATGTATCTATGGGTCGAGGCGCCCAACGGTGAACCAATGACCATAAGGTTGTTTCTTGAAATTTATAAAATAACATATTTTTCTCGTTGAACGCCGCGATTATTGATGGCGGACTCCACTTTTGCAATCGATCTTGAAAATCTCGCTTAAATACTGAGTCACCACAAAGTATCTACGCTTTACCATCCATTGCATCATCACCTATCAGTCAATCCAGTTTCAATGTGAGATAAACACATCAGAAAAGACTTTGTCGCCCCAAATCGAAAAGATCGTCACCCGTCTTACCCCGATGCTCTACGGGCATAGCATCGCTTTAAACTGTCCCTCGTATGTCTCCTATAGGCTAGTTTATGGCAAGGGTTGCCATTTGCCGCAGAGATGGAACACCTAGCTTACTGGCTATTCGAACTTTAACTCCGATCTAACTCAAGCAAAAAGTAAATGCTTATCGCGCTTAAATGAACTCAAGAGTCATGGAGGGAGTCGCATGAAAGCTCCGCACTTACAAGAAGCGGCTCAAGTCATTCCACGACAACCAGGCCGTTTGAAACTTTGAACCCAATCGTAGCGCTTCAGACGCTTCCCAATACATCTATTATTTCCTCGAAAGCTCCGCCTCACTGGATCGCCCTCATCATGCATAGTGGTCATCCATACGGGCTATGGAAATTGAAAATCCAGACAATGGACACTCCTTCAAGGTGAATGGCCAACGCCTCAAACCGTTCCTTGAACACTTTAATCCTCAAGAGCACAGTGAAGATTTGGTAGACCCGCTCTACCAAAACCTCCCTTCCCAAGTAACATCACTCAAATCGTCAGAATAGCTTCGGCTTTACTTTTGCCTCCTTGTTTTTTTTTGTTTTTATTATTTTTACTTCATTTGCGTTATTTTCTTTCCATAAATATATAAAAAAAAAAAAAAAAACAAAAAAACTCGCTCTTGCTTTCAGGTGTCCTTAATCTTTGCTGCTGGGGTAATTCTTGTTCACGTATCGGGGATAATGCTTGCCTCAGTTGTAGTACACCGGTCGAATGTAACTATGCGCCCTTATATGTTCGTGGGTCAAATTTTCAAATCATTGAATATCATGTTTTACCTTATATCAGACATACCCACTGATCTCATATACTCTCCATCATCTTAACGATGTGTGCATCTTAACAAGCACACACAACGAGCCCCTATATCTCACCGTGAACCTGCTTTCCTCGCATTCTAATTCGCTTTTACTCCTCACCCATACTACGTGACTTACGGCCAAAATTTCTCCAATCTCGCCTCGTGATCGCTTCCAATCAGGCATCATTTTAGCCGCCTATAAATTTCATGCACTGAGGTACTTTATGGAACACCTCGTGATAAGTGGAAAATGATTAGAGTACATCATTTTGCGGCATACCGTGAGTCAGAGTCTCAACCTCAGACCCATTTCAGCCTCGCCTGTCAAGTTTATTCGAACCTTAGGAACTGGACCATGGAACAAAGAAGGATTCTCATGGAGAGTCTAAGACATCCCAAGAATGAATTATAGTGCAAAGTCTACAAATGCATTCAGCTGGAATCTCGAATCAGAGAAAGTAGATACGTTAAAAACCTGGATTTAAAGGCAAATAACAAGTCAAGATTATGGTCGGCACTACCATTCTAGTGGAAAATATATATATATTCACTATATATATATTCTAAAAAAAAAAAAAAAAAAAAAAAAAACAATCAAGAGCAGCAAGTCCCACGGCCGACTTTAACCACCCAGAGGATTCCGACAAAAAGTGGCAAGAAGAAAAGTCCTACCTACGGGACTTTTGTCCCAATTTGCAGACTAAGGTACGGGCGTATGGTCTTTATCACCCAAACGGGATATCAGCTTCTTCATTTTCCATAGCTTTATATTACCCACAAGTTGCGGCCCTACATTGCCTTTACAAGCACGCCTTAAGCCCGATTTCTCGCAGTGGTTCCCCGTCCAAAGTTCCGTGATTACTGGCAATAAGATTCAAGACGGTAAGCTTTACCATTCCCTCCACTAGTATCGCCGTCTTCCGCTTAGATACGGACTTTTCGATGGATTTCGCTGTCGTTATTCCATTGTCAAGTCAGGTCGTCGCCCAACGTAAGGAGATCGTTTTCCGATGCACAATAGTACACCAGTTGTTGCTCGAGACAGGTACTGATACGGTTATTTATTTCTCGCTATCTCGGCCGTCATTGCTATCATTGCCATCTTCATGGCACGCTCGAAGAATACAGGAAAGGGGAAGGCATCGAGTTCTTCTATGGAACGAGCGGTGAAGAAGAGAAAGCCCGATGCCACCTGTGTACCTGAAAAGAGAAAGGAAAACAGCTATAATCCCTTCTGGGAAAGTGAGGATCTATCCGAGAATGTCACGAGGAGATCGAGGCTATGTTCACGAAGATTCCGAGGGTGAGCACGAAACGGGTTCAGCTTAATGGCAACAGAGGTTTCCGATGCGAGAGGCCAATCTAGAAACATTTTTATATACTCACCCCATCGTGGTAATTATAATAGAGCAAAATATGCACTTTGTGCACTCAGAGATGAGGGTATTTACCTTCGCGCTGTTCTGTGAGTTCTACTCCAATTTGAAGGAAGATCAGCGGGTCGATTCTGTGTTGGAAACCTCAGTGATGGGGAAGCAGCTTCGTGTCACTCCTGACTCGATAGCACATGCCTTGCATTATGTTCACTCGACGCATCGACCGCCATATCCACTCAAAATATTACTAGTTTCGATGTTCACTTTTATCGAGGCTATGCGCACCCATCCCTGCACTCCATGAGTGGATTTTATGAGACAAGAATTTATCCTCGAAAGTTTCGGTTTTAATACTCGATGAACAAGATCATCCACAACGTGTGTTCGGGCCGAATGAACAGGAGAAGCCCCACCAAGAACGTATTCAGCTGCTTATACGAGGTTACGACCGGAAAGCTTATTGGACATGCACTAGTCATACGGGTGCGCGACGAGAGTTTTTACAAGATTCGCTCAAACCGGAATATCTGTCTCTCGCCATTACGACCGCATCAGAGAAGAAGCCGACGAGGGAACGCATAACATGAAAAAGAGGATACCCCAGAGCAGATCACGACTAAGACCTCGCGTAAGACGGCAAATTTCTTACTAGGGCCAGTGCTCACCGCGACTCCACTCACTCAGGGACCACTTCTTCCACGCCCAAAGACTCCATGAGACACGCCTCAAGAGGATGGAGCGGCAACAGGATCAAGGTGGTTCAAGTGTATCCTCGAAGCAAAAGGCCAGACTGACGCCCCGCTGTGTCGAGCCAAAGTATCTTCCATGGTGAGCCAATGATACGATTCTACCTCTCCGGATTGCAGGAGAGTCGAAGAGTCGGACGACCGCGCGGACGAGACATTCTCCTCCTCGATGAGGATGAGGATGCACACTGCATAGCCGCACAGCCTGCAATAGTGGTGGTGCGCCTGCAACGTAGTGTGATCTTAGCCAAGGCCGCGCCAACACCCGCTTTGATTTTTCCCCTTTCTTCATATTAAACCCATGGTCACAGCAAACTGTTAAGACCCCTCGATTCGACTCAGGTTTTTTCCTGCTTCCCTTAGACTCTATGCAATAGATGGTTACATGTTTTATGCCATATGATCAAGGCATTTTTATTTTGATCATTACGCTCATCGCAAGCATGACTATCTGGCACTCTTAAATCCACACAATCCCTAATCGAATAACCAATTTTGTGTTCGCATGTTACAATACTCATCAGGGAAGAATGTGGTTTGGTAATTGAGTCATACTGGGTGTGTACCAACGTGGGTGAAATTCTTATTCCATAAGTGTTGTTTTCGAGGATTTTCGTAGTTATATTATACCTAATATAGTTTCATACCAGCCGGGTAGTTTCATTCTAAATCTCAGGACTAGCAAGATGCGTGTCAGGGGTGTGATGAATACACATTTGATTGATAATTATAAGAGAATCAAACACATTTAAAACCACAACGTGACTCACATTTGGCATAAGCAAACGTACTTCTAACATCTTCCTCAGATTTCTGTGACTCAGGCAGTCTTTTTAGGTTTAAAAACGTGTAAGTGCACAAGCAAGGATGTAAGCTCCCAGAAGCTAATATGAAGCAAATGTAGATGTGGGTGAGCAATCGACTAAGTCTCTAGAACCCTGCAGAAGCAAGGAAAGATCGTGAGGATGTCCCACCTAGACTTAAAGTCCTACCCCAGAGAACTCACGAAAACCGGTAATGTGACAAGTCCCACGGCAGGATTCTAAAGTCCTACCCAGAGCACTTCACGGAAAAGGCAAAGGAGCAACTCCTACCTAGAGACTCAAGTCCTACCGGTAGGACTTTATGAAACTCATGTGGAATTGTCCAAGAATTCAACCATACGCGAGGGGCATTCGTGTTTAACCAAAATGGAAAAATCACTTCGGAGAAATACATAAAAGGAGGAGGACACAAGTATTCTGAGTTTTTCTTTTCCTTTAGTTTTAGTTTTCTTTCTTTAGTTTTTAGCTCTTCAATTCTAGTGGTTTGTGGGTTTTGATAGTTTTTCTCCATTTTCTCGAGCGGTACTTTTGTAGATCCGTATTTCATTTTCATTCTTTTCGACTCGCATTCAAGAGTTTGTACTCTTTCTAGATAAATATTTCTTCTGCTTTAAATCTTAGCATTCCATATTCTCCATTCTCATTTTTACAAGTTAATTTCGATTCGCAAGGTACTGTTTATGCTTAATCGTTCTTATCTTTAATTGTTTTTATAAGTTTTATGGAGTTCTAAACCTCATCACTGGGATCATACTTGGGAAACTCACCCCGATTAAGGTATAGTCCTCAATTCCTCTATTGATTTTCAGCCTGATCATTGTAAGGTCATCACTTGTGTAGAAAGGTTTTAAATCATTAGTTTGTAAGAAATTCTCGATTAACGTGTTAACGAGATATTTCCTAGCACACGCTGCGGCTTGATCATAATGCTGATTCGCTTTAATAGAGAACAAGTGTTCAGATAATTTCGATCATCTTTATTTTCCAAAGGCATTCAAAGATAAATCCTCCATCGACGACCGTTTTCTCAATGGTTCCTAGATGAGTTTCTATAAAATAAGAGGTGGACTTCACCATCAAAGTGAGTGGAACCCTAAAAATCCCAAAGAATTGTCTTTCTATTTTAAAAACATTCAAACCAATCAACCATTCAAGAATCAAACAACACAACATTGGCGCTTTCTTTAAACCATACTTTTTGGGAAGGGAGAATAGCTCCTATTGATCAACCGAATCATCACCCCCCAGGAGATTACCCGTGGATTCCCAATAAACATTACAATGCTAGACGACTATAATTCCTACGTCAGAATAGAATTAGGCATACTTAATCAGACGGCAAGAGGCATTGAAATTTACAGTCGACGGTGTTGTCCCAGTCCCCGCAACACACAATTTCGTCCTCCACCAAATTCCATGGTGAGATTTCTCCCAATCGCAAACCACCTGGACCAACAACTCAAGCCATCAGACTTCAACACTAACCAGATCAAGCTAGTGGCAGTTTAAAAGAGTTAAGGAAAAGTGGACTCGAAAGTGATACACATACCGCCTCAGATTTTACTCCAAGATCGCATTGGTGTTCGCCGCGACGCGCACGAAAAGGCCGTGGGAACAACCCGAGTCGTGAACATGGTGGCCATTTTCTCACTGATAAAGTTATGAGTAGAACCACTATCTATCAACGCCGCACAAGCCGATGGCCCAATTTGCGCATAAATCCGCATGGTTCGGCTTTCACTCCAACCCGCCAAAGCATAGAGGGAGATTTCAGGTTCTTGTTCCACCAAAGGTTCTTCCATTTCACTGGATTCCCACCCCGACTCGCCTTCCATGAGGAGTAGCTCGCACGGGCGACATTTGCGTCCAGTAAGTGTACGCCATCACAATCGAAACAAAGGCCAAGACTTCGCTCACAGATTTCCTCCCAATCGAGTCACAGTCAGTCGTGGGTCCCTTGAATTCCGTCAAAGTTACTAGATTCGAGGTTGGGTCGGGCTCCGCTCGACGTCAGAGCTGCTCATCCTTCATGCGAATATAGCCAATGGCTTTTAGTGATTTCCAGTCGAAACATTCAGAGTCTCCATCAAGAACGGCCTGGATGTAACCCACCTATAACGGTGCCCACCAGCCTGAGTCCATCCTCAACCTTGTCGACAAGCCTCTCTCAAATCTCCCCCGCCGTAGTCCCTGAAAAGTCCCATCTATTTGACCTTAGATGTGGCCCCATCAAAGTCTCTCAATACGCAGGTCCAAAAGCGGGCCCACAATTCCTTCCTCAAAGACTCCCAGTTATCTCTTGCCTCCTCCTCACGCATAAGCCCATTGCGGCTCGCACCACTCATTAGCTTCATCCTCCAAGTGGTAGGCGCCGCATCGCACCTTGTGGTTCTGTGTGTTGCTTCGGGTAATCAAGAATTGCTTTGACTTCGTAAGCCACATAGTCAGATCCCCCGTCGCAAATCGTGGGAATTCTGGGCTGGCAAATTTGGATTGAAACATGGGTGTACCGTCGCCTCTTCGACATTGATACGTCATACGCCATCCCAGATCCGACGACTCTTCCCCGAGATCGGCATGCCCATCACAGCAAAGGTGGTTTCCGCTGTTGGAACTTATCGGCCATACCCATCTCAATGCTACGACATCACGTGGATCGAGCCAATTCCAGTTTCTAATCGTCAATTCTTTCCTCATAGCCACTTGATCGGGCTCTTATACCGTATGATTGGTCCCAAATAAAGCCTCAAAGTTTTATCCAGGTCAAGTATGAAAGTGACAAGAAAAAATATTCTCCTTTATTACTCAGGCTTCAGCCTCTTTAAATACAAGAAGGTCCTAACCAACATGAATAACAAATAGCAGAAATAAGAGGAAACAACCCCTACAATCAAGGAAGACCCACTCTCCCATTATTTTAGCCACGACCGAACGAAAAATAAAACAAATAATTAATCAATAAAGTTATCGACTTCTTCAACCGAAGCCTATGCAAAGATATTCGATTTGACGCCTTTCCCGCCTTGGTCCGGAACTTTCAGGCTAACTTGACTCTCATCACTATCATTGTAGAATCAAGTTATGTTATTTTTACTACCGCATCAATTGAGGTGTTTCTTTATTTCAGCTTTTGTAATATATTTTTGAAAAGTAGATCTTACAGCTCTGCTTCATTTTGAACTACTTCAGCATACACTTCAGTTATATGAGATGTCTCCAAGACTTCAAGATATTTGAACCCATTTTCCTGTAAATTTCTTCCATTTTGTTCCTCTCCTGCAGGATTACTATTACATTTTAACGACAGATTCTGCAGTTTTTTTCATATATGACATAGCACAAAATGAAGCTCGTAAATTTCATGGAATGTCGCGAAGGAAGGGATAATCCACTATGGATTTTTAATAATTTAAGACCTAAGATTTCCAACCAGCCATCGATGAAATGCTTGCAATGAATCTCTTATAATTTTGCCAAACAGTTAACAGGGAAGCATATATAACTATGGAAAACCCAAGTTAGAATAAAACACACTGGGAAAATGCAAGGTATATACAATGATCAATTAACAGTCCAAAATTGATTAGGGTTTGTATCCAAGTCTGTATTTACTTCAGTATCAACTCAGTAATCAATGTAAGCGTCATATCAATTCACTAGAAACATAATCAACACAAGAACTTGGCAAAATTCTTCAACAAACAACTAAATCAACACAAGACTCACAATCAATCACAATCCTCGAAACTAATACAAGAAATTTCAAGAATTTAACAGATAAATCAACTCACACAACCTTGTTGTGCTCTTCAATGCTCTTCAAACTGCTCAGCATCTCGATGCAGAACCACTGAACAGAGCGCCCTCAAGGAATTCTCTATACAATGGACGAAGTGGAGTTCAAGGAGATTGACACATGTACCACTGATGAAAGATGGTGGCTTTAAAAGTTTGTTCCACTCACAGAGCTCTCACAGCCCTAGGTTTCTTGGATAAAGAAGAACGAAGAGAAAGCTTCAACGGTCAAATTTTTTAAAATACACTGAATGGGCCAATCCTATCGGCCCATATTTGAAAATAAGGGCTTCGCCGCTTGGGGCTCATTACTGTCGACCCAAAAATACGCTTGGCCCATGTGAAATTATTTTTCCAATAGTGACGGGAGTAATAAATCATAGATATTTAGTTTTAAAAAAATAAAAAAAATAAATCATGGATATTTACGTGAAATTGAGTTTGAATAAGAACTAGGAAAGAAAATAAATTAATTTAGAGGGTGGAAATTTTTTTATCCCTTTAATAGGGAAAAAGTGCAAAAATGCCCATAAAGGTTTGGCTATATGTCAAATATGGCCCCTAAACTCTTTTTGGTCTAGTCACACTCCTTTAAGTTTATAAAGGATTCAACTAATAGACAAACTCGATGCATACGTTTTTTACTTATGTCCACGTGATTCATTAAACCCATATTTTTTGACAAAATTTCCTCTATCCCTAAGCTCCCGATACCCCTCTCTCTCCCCTGACTTGATAAGAAACAGGAGCTAAGAATCAATCCTTGAACAACAATGCTAGAAACTAATACGAGAAATTTCAAGAATTTAACAGATAAATCAACTCACACAACCTTGAAGAAGCCTTCAATGGTCTTCAAAACCCCTCACCCTCTTTGATGCAGAACCACTGGAACAAGTCTCCTTGAGGAATTCTCGATAAAAATGCACGAAATGGAGTTCCCTCAAGATTAATACAAAATAAATTTGATGAAAATATTTGGGTTTTTAAAGCTCTGTCCACTCACAAAGCTCTCACAGCCCTGGGTAAGAAATAGAATGAGCTAAAATTCAAATGCTCCCCCAACGGTCAATTTTTTTGAAATCCACTGAATGGGTCAATCCTATCGGCCCATAATTTGAAGGTATGGGCTTTCTATTGACCCAACAGTACGCTTGACCCATTGGTATTACATTATTTTTTAAATAAATCTATAATTTTGTTATGCTTGCTTCTCTCGAACTATGTGAGAATTGAAAGGAAATGAGAAAGATTTAGAAAATAAGTGAGCATATATTAAAACCAAAAAGTGATAGAGGGAGATAACAGGAAAATAAAAATCTTTGGAAAATAGCTCTTTGTTAAGAGAGAAAGGGTGTCAATTTCAATTTCATTTCTTAGTAATCAAACACACCTCAATGAAAAAAATAAAAAAAGAAGAGGAGAATATTGAGACGAAGAAAAATAGAGAAATTAAGGCAGTTCCTCCTTTTTATTTTTTAAATCATAGCTTTTCTTTCCATCTTGGTAAAAGTCTAATCCAGAAGTTTGATTTATTGACTAGTCCAGACTTGAAAATGGAGGGAAAATTACCATTTTGTTTGTTTGTGCTGTGCTCTACACTACACTTTACACCACCGCCACGCTCAACCTTCAAGAATGCATAATGATTAACCCATTTCTATTTCTGAAAATTGTTTCTAGATATTGAAGTTTTCAAAAATATAAACACTATTTTTGTACTTTAAAAATTATTTTTTTATGAATTTAGTAATTTTTTTATGTTTTTGTGTTTTTCTGTGAATTAAAAAAATCTAAGAACCAAACTTTATTCTTAAAAATTATATTATTTTATATATTTTTTTTATCAAATCATGGGTATTTGACCTAGTTTACTATTATATAGAAAGGGTTTTCTTTAGTCATGATTTCGCAACAAATGGATCACAAAAGTAAAATAAACTTATATCGAGCATGAAAAGAAAATATTTTATTAAAAACCCAAATTGAAAATGACGTTTACGATTTTGCGCCAAGAATAACAAAACATCACTAATCCTTTTATCAAACAAGGGTCTCAAAAAGAAAATGTAGGAAATCACACTTAAGGTTTCCAAAAAGAAACGTGAAGCAATACTAATAATAACTTTCAAAATTTTCAAATAGACTTTATTTTATAAAATATTAAAATAAAAATTTTGAAAACTTCTCTTAAAATACTGTTTTTGATAACAATTATCAATGAAACCCTAACATTCTTGGAAACACTTTGAAAAACATTCTTGGTTTTTTTTTTTTTTTTTGGGGTATTCTAAGCTACAGGAACATGGGGTCTCAATCATTTCAACACGAAGAAGGCAGTTTCGAAAATATGGGTGCTAATTTTATTAAGCATTTAGGCTTCAAATTTTTATTTTTTTGGTTTTCGATTGGCTGTTAAGAAGGGCATTTCTGGAAACCTCAAGTGGAAAACCCAGGGATTTTTTTTCATTATTTTTTTTAATAAGACAATCAATCTGTCATTCTTTTCCTATTCCTTATAACCTATTTGTTTTTTTAAATAAAACCATATCAATACGCCATAGCATAATTTTTCCAAATTTTTATTTCTAATACAATATATTTAATGGTTTATGTTTAAAATTACTTCTTACAACAGCGCTTAGAAAATAATTGAATACAATATCATTACATGTTGAGTTGTGAATATGTTGTGCTATAAATGTGGTGTAGAGAGATATGGAGATTTGATGGTGTAGAGAGATATAGAGATTTGATATTGTTTTATGAGAATTAATGGGATTTTTCTTGCTAAATGTTTAAAAATGAGGTGAAGAGTGAAAATGGAAGATGACATGAGTAATGATATAGTGCTAGGAAGGTGCATGAGAGTGTTATGCAGTGAAGAGTGAAGAGAAACATCTAGGCTCTAGCTAGTGCTACACGGGTGCATGATAGTATCATGAAGCGGAGAAGAACGATCTAGCGGTGCATGAGAGTATCGATATTCGATACAATGGAGAGGAATGATATAGTGTTAGGAAGATGTATGAGAGTGTTATGCAGTGACAAGGAATGATATAGTGCTATTCAGGTGTATGATAGTGTGGTGTACGTAGTGAAAGAGAGTGGAAGATGTATGAGAGAGTGTTATGCAATGATGAGTGCTAATTGCTATGCAAGTTTATAATAGTATGATGTAGTGACGTGTAGATGAGTAATCCAGTGTTATGCATGTGTATAAAAATGTTATGTGATGAAGATGAGAGATCCAGATTCCAGCATTACGCATGTGTAAACCAACGATGTGTTATTTATTTATTATTATCTCTTATCAAATTTCTTAATTATTATTATTATTCATTTTTATTTAAAATATAATATTATAAGGTAAACTCCAATCTTCTAAGTATTTCAATTTAAATTTTTTATTTTTTCATATTTTATAAAAATAATTTTGCTTATTTTTTTAAAAATCAAAATTCATTTTTTAATTTCTAAAAAAATCGATCAAAACCATTTTCTTTAACTTTTAAGATTCAAAAATCATTTTCTTCAATTTCAAGAATTCACCAAAAAAAAAAAATTTATTTTCTTTAATTAAAAATCATTTTCTTAATTTCCAAAATAATAAAAAAAATCATTTCCTTTAATTTAAAAAATTCAAAAATCATTTTCTTTAAAATTCAAAATTTAATTTCTTTAATTTCAAAAAATTAAAATTTATTCTCTCAAATGCTAACAAATCTTTAAATTCTATTTTTTTAAGTTTCCCAAATCAAAATATCAATTTTCAAAATGTTCATTTTTTCAAAAATTCCAAGAACACTATTTAGTTTATGATCCCAAAAAAATGGAATCATAACTTGTGTGTTAAGTAAACGAGTCTTGGTGGGCCTGACATCCCATGTACTCCTTATTACACATGAGATCTACAATTTGTTTTCCTATTACAAAGTGCTATTACAATGTGTAATAACAAATATGGAAAATATACATTATCTTTTATCGGTAACACTTATGATTTGTCGCCAAGGTGCATACTTTTCATTTTTAACTTTACTTGCTTATTTTATTTAGTTATTTATCATGATGTTTTGATGGACACTTGTGTAATTACGGAATAATTTTCGATATCTATTGATAACCACAATGTTCTATAACCCGATTAAGAAAGCACTCTACAAGAAGGTTTGGGGCCGTGATGTTACAATGCTCACACGCTTTTCCACAAGAATACGACTTTCGACCGACCGATTTCTCGTATAATATGTCTTTCTTAAAACGAAACACTGTAGCTTTTATTTCATTTCGCTTTTTCCTCTTAAAAAAATAAACAAAAAAAAGTGGATATTCCAAACTATTTTATAAATGTTTTCAAAATAAAACGAAATTTTCACATATATTAAGTGGTGAACATATTATAGTTTTCAAAATGCTGCCTACACCTTTTAATAATTTTAAATATATTTTAAAAATAGTTTTGATATCTAATATTTAATTTTTATCATCCTAATGCTTATATGATTAATTTTTAATATATTCCTAAAAAAATAATTAAAAGATGTTATCTAAAAATACATTTTTTTTTCTATTTTTAAGAACAAAAAACAATTTGATAGTAAATATGATAACATTTAATAAATTATAAATATAAAAAATGCTTAGGTTGATTGATAATATGATGTTATTCCAAATAAAATTAAGTCAATATAAAATCTTGAAAATATATGATTCATTATATAACAAATTCTATCATATTAATACAATATAAATAAAAAATGTAAAATGTCAGTCATATTAATAGAATATGAATAACAAAAGTAAAATGTTAGTACAATTTCTAATAAGATTGTATTTATTTCAACTTTTACAACAAAATCTCATAATCAAGCTATCAATTAAACATAAATATACAATATATAACATGTAACATATTTCCATTCCACTTTAATATAAATTCTCACCATGTTATTTTTATATGAATAAAGATTTAAATGTTAATGCAAAATTTAATTAAAAAAACATATTTCATTATATTCATTAATCATCATAAGAACATATTTTAAAAAATATTGTATTAACCAAGGAAAATAATGACACTTTAAATGTAAAATTTGTTCTTCAATAATAAATTTAATGTTAAATATGAACTACTATTGTCAATAATAAATTTAGAAAAATGAATAAAACATAGATTTATCATTTATTCAAATAACATTTCATTAAAATTTAAAAAGTTAACTAATAGAGAAGTTACAAATTTCTTTTCTCTCTTTCTTTTCTTTATTTTTTTCCTCTCTTCAAAAAGTTTTTAGGTTAGATTTTCTTTCTCAATACCCTTTCAAGACTGGCTAGTGGGCAGCATAAGGCTATAAATTGGATTTTATTTTGAGTTACAAGTTTACATATATCATGGTTTTGTTTTAAATTTTTATGATAGGTATGCTAGAATTGAAAATTTTTAATCATAAGATCTTTATTTTTTAGTTTGGGGCAAGCTCTAATGGATGTATGGCCAGAAAAAGGAAAAAAAGTTGTAGCGTTCGGCGGTCGTATTTCTCCCTGACAAAACTATGACGTAAGAATTAAATAAGATGTTTTAATTAGAAGAAAGGAATAAGATGTTTTAATTAGAAGAAAGTTCCCCCCACCCTCGCGGGCTGTGTATTTCTCCCGACAAACCAAGTGACGTAAGCACCAATAGATGCTTTAATTAGAAAAGTTTGCAACCTCGTAATGTGTGATTCCTAATAAAACTATGACGTAAGCACCAATAGATGTTTTAATTAGAAAAAAGTTTGCACCCCCCCTAATTAAGTGCATGATAGCTCCGAGAAAATCATGACGTAAGATAGATGATGTACAAATTTTAATTCCATCTCAACATTGGGTTCCTAATTCCTTAAAATTCTTAAAATGCCATGACACGTCCTTATGCCGCCCTTCGGATTTTCACCTTTATCATGAAATGCTGCTCTTAGGATTTTCTGCATTATGATAAAGTGCTGCCTTCGGATTTTCTTCTTTATGATGAACTGCTAGTGCTACCCGTCCGGGCTTAATCCAGTAATTAATGTCTTCGAGAAAGATGTAATTTCTGGGTAAATTTGAGGATAAGTTCTGTGAAAGTTCAAGGATTCTTCCTCAGAGGAGGATTGAATTGATCGGGAATCCCATTGTTTCCGGCAAGGGAATGATTTTAAAAGAAAGAGGAACTGAGAAGTACTAGAGAAACAAAGCTTTGATCAGGCTTTGAGCCGCTTTCTGACTATTCCTTCCTATTTTACACCCTTCATAGGGTCGTGATGTCGGGGATACGCCATGGACAGAGTGGATGTGATGGTGGTGGTGACGGGGAGCCGATTCGAGATGGAATTCTCATCCCGAATAAGGCGTCGTCTATCCCGACTCATGACTCTCAACAGCTGAGTAGAGCTTCTTCTGCAAGTTCTATGCAGACTTCAAATGATAATAATGGAGTTCCTTTCCCGTCATCATCGACACTGCCGTTGCTGCAGTCTGAAGAGTTTGAAAATGGAGATTCGTCGGCGCAGACTCGTATGGGGGTGGACTCTGAGGAGACATATACTGGTGATTCGTGGGCGCAAAATTCTATGGAAAATGGATCATCACCTTCAGTACTGTTTCAGAGGGTGCAGTCTCATCTAAGTGGAGCTTCATCTTCATCTTCATCTGGTCGGTCACAAAGCAGCATCGACTCCAAGACAACTACTATCATTGGTGATCATGGAGCTCCTTCACCGACGACTGTGCCGTTGCTACAGTTTGAGGAGCCCAACGAAGCTTCATCTACTGGGTCAGGGTCTCATTCAACCATATTGGACGTCCCTGCGCAGCCTTCATCAGCTGGGTCTAATTTGACCCTTAATGATCAGAACAACGCTCTACTAGAGTGGATAGATTCTTCCCAGTGCTGGGGATGCATTCTCATCTCAGTGGATCTTCAAACTCACCCTCACCGGTCGGTCAGCAAAGGCACTGACCTAATCAAGAATGATCAATGATATTAAGACTGCGAGCCTTTCACCGACGACTGTGCCAAAAGCAGCAGTCTGAGGAGTCCAACGGAGTTTCATCTACAGGATCAGGGTCTCATTCAACCATATTGGACGTCCCTGCGCAGCATTCATCAACTGGGTCTAATTTGACCCTTAATGATCAGAATAACGCTTCTACTGGAGGGTCAGATCTTCTCCAGTGTTGTAATGCAGTCTGCTCAGCTCGACGGCCACGTGACGTTCAGTCTTATCATAACGCTGAGGATGAGGAGGAACTAGAGAAGAGATTTGCTCGGATTTTGGACGAGCAAGACCGGAATTTTGTGCGGCCGGAATCCGGCTGGGCCAAGAAACTGGCCTCGGCTTTTGAGTCTCATTTGGAGCACGGGCAGAAGATGGGGTTTTGAAGAGTCAGTAGTACCACCCTGCAAGAAACTGGTTATTGTCAAAGATTTTCCCCGTTTCTTCAGAGCTTGCAACAGATATGCACACTGTGTTCCCCATCCTCTACGGTTGTGTTTCGATTTGAGATGGAAAGCCTCAAAAGGGTGGCAGCTTGATGGCGCTTCTATATTTGAAGTAATGCCATGATCACAGTCACTCTGCCAGACCCAAAAGGCCCTGCTTCGCCACACAGCAAGTATAATGTGTTGAGAGGATTTGAACAGATGAAAGTAATATTGACAAAGTGGAGAGCCTAGATCTAACCTGAAGATATACTGCAGGTGGACTCACAGTTGAGAAAAGACCTCAAACAGGTCTACAGATGGTTTTCTTGTCCATGGGAGCGTAGAGTTGGATGGGCGTTCAGACAAAAATCCGTTTCTTGGTTTGGTTCCATGGTGCAGCTGAGGCGGCAGAATGTTAGTAACATCTGCTAAGCAGTAACCCAGTGAGCTTCAAGGAGGCACTGCTTGATTCTCGGATCAAAGCAAGCCCCATACTTAGCTGAACTTTTCTTCATATGGCTTTGCCATTAGTTGCAAAGGTTGTTTCTGGCAGTTTCTTAGGCATTAAACAGACTACCATGACACAGCGGACCTCAGATAAAAGGCAGCTAACTGTCCGCTATGTTAGAGACTTTGAGAGAATTCTGTCTCTAATTCTCGAGGGAATATCAAAGACCTGCCATCTTTCCTCGCTGCAGCAATGATAGGATACAACATGGGATGCCTTAGATTTCGGATCTCATTAGCTTACTGGAATGAGAAAAAGGCGACTACTGAAGATGTTGAACCTCAAAATTTGTCTGCCTGTGGAACCATGGGGCTTGTTACAGTCATCATTGTTGACATATCTTCTGGAGGACTAATTGAAGCTTCTGGAAGCTCAGAAGATGTTGATCTAATGAGGCGGCACCGGAGGACAATGAGAGATGCAGTGATGACCTTTAAAATGGCAGGAGTAGACATAAAATTGGTTTCAGGGGATGATGATGGGTTACCAGCCTTGACAGCTATAGCTTCTGAGCTAGGAGTATATACTGTTGATTCAACCGATCATGAGGCAGTTGAAGGCCAAGAGATTAGAAACCTCAGTGATGGTGAACTGAAAAGACGAGCCGATCAGATCAAAGTGATGGCGAATTTCCTCCCGACACAAGATTTACAGTGCTGAAAGAATGCCAAGAAGGTGTTTCATGAGGTTCAATGAAAGATGATTGTAACGAAATGAAAGCAATGATGTAGAACTAAAAACAAACAAAGACAGATAGATACAAAAGATTCATTGATTATCATCAGTCATACAAACTTCAATTCATTGATCCCAATCTGGAAGTATGGCAGATGGCCACGGGCTAAATGATCCAAAGTTCTGTCCAGCTTCAACTCACAGTCATGGTTTCAGCTTAGTGATAACATCAGTAGCAACAATGGCCTGGTTAACTAAATAACCCTAATTCAATTGATTTGGGTGAATCTGATTACATCGATTCTTGGTGGCCTGATGCTTGTAACAGAGCCAGAAAGCCGGGAACTAGACACCCTCCAAGCAGCAGGCAACAGAAATGAACCAGTCATAACAAAGGCCATGTGGGTATACATCTTGACACAAATTCTATACCAGTCCTCTGTTCTGCTGGTTTTTCTCTTTAAAGAACAATCCATACTGGGCATCACGAAAGGTTAAAACTATAATTTTCTGGGTTAGTTTGCCTGATGCTGGTGCCCTCAGCTGGTGGTAATGCCATGGACCTAGAGAAGAATTGGTCTAATGGGGGCTTCTTACTAGTTGGCGTCGGGACGGCGGTAGCCGTGCAGGTGGTGGTGGCGGAAATTTGGGCGAGGTTGAGCTTGTTGCAGTGGGGTTTTTGTTTCCTCATAGCTGCACTTTCATGGGGGTTGGGGTTAGCCAACATGCAGTTCTTTCACCCTTCATGCCCAACTTATCATTTATTTCCATTTCTTCACATCTTAGGCACTCAGGATGGATGCCTTCTCGCCATGATTTCTGCTTCATCATCTTTTCGTCTCTGTTTTTCCTTTCCTGATCCTCGCATTGTTTCAACCCAGATACAAGCCGGGCTTTAGAGTTGGCAACATCTTCCAGTAATCTAACCGGCTTATTTGCTACCGTAGAGAACCTATTAAGAGAATTAGATAATTATTTGTAATTATCTTCTATAGCTAATTTATTATTGATCTTGTCTGTTCGGTGAACCAACACATTTGCTGACTGTCTATAAGATTTTCCTTTTTCCTTACCTACTGTTGTTCCTTGTTAAATACTCGAAGAAGCCTCTCTGACAAATCAGCTGAGAATTGAGATGAAAATGTTGATGGAGTGATTTCTTCAGTCAGACAAAGGGATACAGGGCCTCCATAAAATCTATTTAATCAAACACTACTGCAACTTGGAATTCAATCCCTCAACAAAATTGCAAGAAACTACTGCTGAAGATTCAAGAATTTAACAAATAAATTTAACTCACACATAATTCAAGAATCCCATCAGTGCTCTTCACACGTAATTCAATTTCATCCCGTGAGAAGGATATATATATATATATATATATATACAAGAAATAGTCTAGAGGATACAAGAGATATTCTAATTGCAGCTAATTACGTCCATATATATAATTAAGCATCCCAATACCCTCAATATTAGTCCAATGAAATCTTAACCAGAAATATGAATTATATTTCAATCAAACTCCACTTCGCTCTTTCAACTGAAAGGAAGAGGCGAAGGGAGGAGGCAATGTGTTTATCTTTAAATGTTGCCCAACGGTCACACATATTGGCCCATATCTTGAACTAGATGATCAGCCCGCATGACTGTCCAGACCTGAGGCCCAAACAATGAAGTGTATGTGGATGGCCAAGTAAGTATTGTTTCTTTTTTTTTTTTTTTTTAACACCTATTCATTTTGTTTATTCTATTATTACAAGGATTCAAAGTTCAAACTCTGGCCTTAATCCTACCATCGAACAGAACGAGCAGATCAAGTGTTTTATAACTTAACCAATAATCTCGTATTTAAGTTTCAAAATACAATCGTTGCTTTGGCGATGTAGCTTTTATAACTTTGCATGATCTATCTCGACTATAAAGATTTAAATTCTCACATACGATATGCGCGCTTTAAAGACATCAAAGACATAAACTAATCCACTTAATAATCTTACATCCGAAAAAAAAAAAAAAACTTATCACGTAACTCTTTCCCAACCCTTTACCACTTAAGCCTCGAATTTAGAGTTGCTACGTAGCAATCTTCCAATGATCTAACCGATGGATCCCGGCCTACAATTTTTTCAGAGCTACTCATCTAGATTGTAGCCATAGCCACTCTTCCTAACGGGTAGTTAAGGAATTCCTTAAAATCCAGAAATATTTAGGTAAATAACCTCAAACAACCTAACAATTCCTAAATTTAACCCTTTTTATGTTTTTCTTGAATAATAATTTTTTTTTAGACAAAAATGTCATTTTGATGGATGTTCTAAGACATTTATATTGTATTTAAAGAAAATTTTATTTTCTTATAAGAGAATAATGAAGGTATATATTTTATCAAAAAATCACGGGCTGCCAGCCCCGTTTAGCTCAATTTAAAAATTTTCAACTCTATCCAAAATTTGTAATACGAAAATTTTCAACGACTTAATCTTGCCATTTTCTAAATGTTTCGCATCTACCGCAATGAAAAGATTACTTTCTAACCCCGCCACAATTTTATTAATTTAATTTGAAATGTAGCTTAAAATAAATTTTTACCGTTTTCTAATTCATATATAAATGCTTAAAATAAATAATTTATTTTCTTTATTTTCGTACCTATTGCCTTATTCTCGTGAATCTAAACGTTTCGTTAAAATAATGTAGAAATAAAATTTTCTACCTACTAAATGCGCTGTATTTCTAAATTTTGGTTTTAAAAGGTTTTGAATTAAATAACTTCTAAATCTATTTAATTAAGCAATACTGCGAGTACTTGGAATTCAATCCCTTCACAATATTGCAAGAAACTACTGCGGAAGATTCGAGAATTTAACAAATAAATCTAACTCACACATAATTCAAGAATCCCATCAGTGCTCTCTCTTCACAACTCTGCTTCAGTGATGATGAACCCCAGATTCTCCTTGGTACCTTTGCTTGAAGAAAAGATGGATTTTCGTCTGAAGAAGTGTCTCGTAAAAGGAGTAAGAAGGTCATATATAAAAATCACCTTCCTAAAAAATGGGACCTAAATATACACAATCACCTTCCTAAAAATAGGACCTAAATATACATGATTATATTCCTAAAAGAGGACGTAAATCTACAAGAAATTTTGCAGGAATACAAAAATATTCTAGGGAGATGATTGCATATACAAGAGATATTCTAGGAATTTACAGCTAATTACATCCATATATAACCCATATATGCTAAGTATCCCAATACCTTCAGTATTAGTACAATAAATTTAATTTAATAAAGGAAATATGGGTATTTAAAGCTCTTCGTCCAAACTCACCTAGGTTTCTTCTTGAATCACAAATGGAGGCAATGTGTTTATTCTTCGATGTGTCGTTTCAATGGTAATTGTGAAAGACTTTACACCTTGGGATTCGGGATCCATTCACTATCAAAAAGCCCAAATGGCCTCACTCAAGATCATGCAACGGTCCAAACCGACTTGTTGTATTAAAACCATGCTGGAATAGGAGAGTTTTAAACCCCTTCGATCCCAAGCAGTCCCCGCCGACCATCCATCGTATATGGCTCATATGATAATATAAAAGATATTTATCAACAAATTTTCTAAGATCCAAATCTCATTTGTCTCATAAACATAAATTCTTAATAAGGCAAATTGAATTACCATAAGAAAATAGATATTATCACCAAAATCACTTAGATTATATTTCCCATAATCGCGAGAATTCAAGATAAAAACAAAAGACTCTAATGATAGATTATGATGTAACCCAATCGCGCTTAATTCCCTTCTTCTTCTTTCTCCACCCTACGACTTAATCACGAGAAAGGCCACACAAATTGCCGGACTCTTTTTTTGCACAAGGCCCCTCTCGCTGATATCGAGCAATCGACTGATGTTAAGAAATGATGTTGTTCTCATATGCACTTGTATCTAAACACGTTAACGCACGCATTAATTCTCAATTCCTTCAATTTTCCACTCAAGCGTTTAAAGCACCATATTTTTCTCACCAAGGTTTAACCTTCAAATGGGAGTAAGGGCATTGTGATACCGCACTTTAGACCTGCACCACTGAGCACAATAAAGCTCACTCAATGCAATTCGCAAGATCTTATATCTATCCATAAACAAACTTTCCAAATATGAAGTAAGACGCCTACGAGTGACTTGAGATACACCGCGACTCAAGATCCCCGAATGCCCCGTGCGTCCCATCTCCTTCATGGCCAAAGCCATCTCCATCATGAGTCCTATGTCCCGTAGGCAAGAGGCTCACAATCTTGCCCCGACGGACAACTCAATCAATTCCCTCAAATCTCTCCGACTCGCCATGTCTCGTGGCCATATAGTCATCACCAAACGCGTTAACCAGGAATCCGCCACGCACTCCATCAATGCCATTGTTCCCCGCTTCAACTCTACAGGAACTCTCGGGGCCTTTGCATGTCTAGCTGGTCGGAAATCATTTCGCTTCATAAAGAGCCCATGGAACTCTGCCCAAGTCATTGCCTCTAAGTCCCTAGAGGTCTTAACTTAGTCCCACCACACTTGGGACTCACCCCTCTAGCTAGAACGCAGCTAGCCGAATCTTAGTCGCATCGGAGGTAATATCCATAGCCTCCAATACCTTCTCATCCACGGAACTAATGGTTCACACCACCTGATCCCTCCCCGTGAACGCCGAAGGATGATGTGACTCAACCTCTAAAGGGTTACTCTGACCTCCTTGACTACTACCGCACTACCAGGCAATGACGCGAGTCGCGAACCCAATAACCCCACAGCATTCACCGGTCAAACGGTGCCCCGGTCAGCACCCCGTTGACGACCCACGCCCTCGACCGACTTTGCCATCTACACACGTCAAATGGCAACAAACTTTATTTAATTTCATTTCAGTCTAACTAGTAATGCACATGTCAATCACCACAACTTGACAACCATGAACTGATCTGCTCATCACCTGTTATGCAAACAACGCAATCATCCACTATTTAAGAGTTCAAAACTCTGTCCAGCTACTTTCAACCTCATAACCTTAGCATTCCACTTTTTTTTTTTTTCCTATATACATTATGCTATGTATATAATTCTTCCGCGCAATAACCAGTCAATCGGCTACTTCCATATACATCATACGTTGTATATATCTTTCCGTTAAGAATTTGTAACACTACCAATTACGTTAATCACAAACATGGAACACATATCTCAACACAAACGCGAAACACACCATGCATGCGTGTCCAAACCCGTCCCATGAACTCCAGGGTATTAGTGTACCCAACCGATACTAAGCCATGACGCCGGTATCACTCACTACAATAGCCATGGCCTGGGCCCATGTCCCTTAAGCCCTAGTAAATATATACCTATACTGATACCACACTATGAAGCTTGCATCGACATCAGCGCCAGAATCAAGGCACCAAGCACTACACCGCAACTCCATATCCTGTGCTCCACGCCGCACGCTACTGTAATCAGATACCTTAATTTCGATACTCATGTTGTGACACCCCTATCCCGAGGGTCCCGCTGACAACTGCTAACTTGCGTAAACCTCAGAAATACCTGTGTCCTTGATATCACACTCATTTCCTGTATATTTAATTCACAAATATACAAAAATATATGTTATAATTTATTTACATGTAAAAACCTGGATATTTTATCCAAAACATTTTAAAATAATTGAATAGCCACAACCCGCCTTAAGTCATCACCGAGCCCAAAACTAGCTTTCCTCCCCTGACCAAAAATACCCCACACCTGCATGAAGAATGCCTAATAAAGTTTTCCCTACAAGGGTTACTCCCTCACATAAAATGCACATGCAATGGCGCATACAATCAATCACATTTCAGCACACTTATGCAACATTATATGAAATGTTCTCATTACGACGAGATACAACTTCACGCTCACAACCCGAGTCCCAACCGATTCCCCACACCCGCACTCTGTGGAAACTACCTGTATCAGTATTTAACCCAATGACTTAAACCATTGGACAACCCTCCAATTTTTAATTTATCATGTCATGATTTTCTTTTTCTTTTGTGGGCCACGAATTTTTGGGTTTTCACCACAGGACGCCGCACGCCTTTCCAACATTTTCGCAAACTTATATCACCGGGATTTATGTCTAACCGTGAATAATATTTGGGTCTTTCACCCTGGGGGGGATCTACCCCAACTTGCTCTGCCCAAAACATGTGATTTATCATTTTGATCAATTTACACATCTGTGAGTTTCAACCTTGGATTTTGTCCCATTTTCCGAACTCACGACATATTCACTAACACTGGTGAATACTTAATACTATGCACCCACACCCGACTTGACGTGATGTGACCGTGCATATGAAATGCATGATGCCAATGCATTTTCCTTCATGTTACATGTATATATGAGTGCTACATGAAACATTAATACACCATGGACAATTATAATTTTTCCATATAATTTACATCCATGCAATCCATGTTAATACATCAATTAGCATGCATCAACAGGGCAATTAGCATGCATCAACATAATTCTCACACACTGCATGTTATTCATAAAATCCATAACACACAACAACATGTTATTTAACATTTACAACACAGTCACACAAATGGCCAAAAATCTCGGCCTACATAAAATGTGGCACCTCTTGTCCCTCTCACCTGCTCACACGACCATCAGTGGATATCAAGACACACCACAAAACCCGAGCACCAGTACGTGGCGCCAGTGTCGATGACATGCTTCTATCACATCAACCTCGACATATGAATGATCGCCCACTGAGGCATGGGATCCCGCGGTTTTGGGTCGGGCGCAGTCCTTCCACCATCGCGGGGATAAATGTAGACACAATTTGTTCATTCTCACCCCAGTGTGCCGAGGGACCAGATCGCCCCGTGGTGTCGTGATAGTGCTTTCGCTACACAGCAGAAGCAGTGGTATGGGTCGAGGTGGAGGCCAAGACTTCCAGTCGTACTCGTGACTCCAGAGGCGTGTTCACGCCGTGGCACCACGAAATGAGCGCAGACAATTCTGACATGCGGTGATAATGCTTTCATACCTAATTACTCGGGCCCTGACGCATCATGTTCATCATGTATCTCAGGTGATAGATTTGAGCTCGAGGCCGAGCCCCCGGGAAAAGTAGTTGTTCGAAATTCCTCCCCGTGAACCAGTGGTGAGGGTCAGACTATACACGTCTGATCAGGAGTGAGAGATCTGGGCCCCACCACTTCTGCGGGACCGCAGAATCGTGGAATAGATCCGGAAGCCGATGTCATTCCTGATGATTCAATTAACGACACACTCAGTCGCCGTGAAATGGTGATTGAAGGAGACACACGTGTATCAAAGATAGTATATGATTACCTTGGAATTCTCGACGAATTTTTAAGGGGTGAGAGGTGAACCCTTAAAATCCGACTTTCGAAAAAGCAAGAAAACTGTAATTTCACTTAAAAATCTAAAATTTTATAGGATCTTTGATGACTAAACAACAAGGTCGCTAAATCTGCCTCTTCATGAAATCTAGTGACCCGTAAAAATTTTCGTCAATTTCGAGACAATCGAAAATTCTCCCAATTTTCCGATTTTCTGTGCTGGAGCAAGTCAAGCACGATTTCAGTGACGAGATTTTTACTTAAAATCTCTAAGTCGTGAAATGACTTAAAGCTGCTTCATTTAAAATAAAGTCGACCGAAGTTAAATAAATTATTTCAAAATGCACTGAATTTAAATAATATGAATCATGTATCCAAAATAATAATAATAATAATTAAAAAGATAAAAATGAAAAACAAAATGAAAAGTCAAAATGGGCGTGGGAGAGAACAAGAATGAGAGAGAGATTTATTTTTATTTTTTTCTTTTCGCTTATCTTCAAGATTTACGGAAATTAGACTATACGTTTTCATCAGAGCAGAAGGCAAAGTTGATCCACGCAATGAGGGCTAAGTGTGTGTACCAAAATCTTAGAGTTTCGTCAACTTCATGAAGTAGGGAATTTTCCTACTTGTGTTATTTCTAGCCTAAAGACCATTTAATGGCTTGAATCGCTAGAGGTCGTGAATGCCAGAATTTCACCCCCAATTTTTTGACTGAGTGTAGGAATTGGGACTATTTTCTGACAAATCAAGTCAATTTCTAGATCTGTTGTTAAATTCCGGCCGAATTTCTGACTATTTTCGCATAGTCCAGCTAAAATTCCTCAGGATCAAGTTCGGCAATGGACCGGAAATTGGGTTGGGTTTTGATTCGAACCGATGTCTTCTAAGTTTTATGGTGTGTCAAGATATCACAGTAATTCGGTGACAAACCGTGAAGGGACAAGAGGTGCCCTGTTTTATGTGGGTCCGAGATTTGGGCCATTTTATGTTATTGTTGTAAAATATTAACAACATGTCATTGTCTACGGCTTTTGGCAGTAACATGCAAAGCAGTGAGAATTATGTTGATGCATGCTAATTACCCTGTTGATGCATGCTAATTGATGTATTAACATGGATTGCATGAATGTAAATTATATGTAAAAATTATAATTGTCCATGGTGTATTAATGTTTCATGTAGTAATTAGTTAGACGCGCGGTAAATACGGAAGAAAATGCATCGCATCATGATTTCATATGCATGGTCACATCGCTGGCCGAGTCGAGTGCGGATGCATTGGTATCGAAAGACACCTGTCAGGAATGGGTCGTGAGTTCGGAAAATGGGACAAAGTCCAAAGTTGAAACTCATGGATGTGTAAATTGATTAAAATGATAAATTACATGTTTCTCGGGGAGGAAAGCAATGAGCAGATCCCCCCTCCCAGTGGTAAAGGCCTAAATGTTATTCACGCTAGACATGAATCTGGATGTAAGTTTGCGAAAAATGTTGACAAAGGTAAGCAAGATCCCAGGGTGGTGAAAACCCTAAAACTGCGGGCCCACAAAAGAAAAAAAAATCATGAAATGATAAATTAAAATCGAGGGTCAGTCTATCGTGCTTAAGTCATCGGGTTAAATTAATGACTGTTTCCACACTTGACAATTGCAAAAGGGGGAGCCCATTGGGACTCGTGTCAGGAGACGAGGGGGTCGTGATCTCATGCATGACACTTTAACATTTTATATAATGTCGCATAACCAGGCTGAAATGTGATTGATGTTTATGCATCGCTATCAGACGCTAAGATTTTGGTGATGAGGAGTAACCTTTCAGAGAAAACTTCACTGGCATCGCTTCTCACCCCTCGTGGGAACCATTCTTTTCACAACTCGTTATGGAAACCAGTCGTATTTCAACAGCGATGATTCAGACTGTCAAACGTCCAATATTTTAAAACATGGATAAAATATCCGGGCTTTTACATGTAAATAAAGTATAGCATATATTTTTGTATATTTGTGAATTAAATATTTAGCAGAATGAGTGATATCTGGGACACCCGGATATTTACAAGCCCCTGCTTATGGGTTATCAACGAGACCCCTATAAAAAACACACGAGATCCCGCACGGGGTTTATGATTATACCATCCGTTAGTTCCCGCATGGCTTATATGGGTAGCCGTCTAAAGCCGCCACAGTGGTGGTTGGGGGCCGTGGCCCGCACAAGCGCTTGAGCCAATTTTTTCTTTTTTTTATTAAGTAATGGATCAGCCCAAAGGCCATGGTACTTACAATGCCCCCGTTTTTTTCGACTAGAGGATTATGCCCTTCTAGTCGGGCAAAAATACTGTGTTTCGAGACCCTAAGTATGAAGAATTGTAGATTATTAATGCGCATATGTTCCAATGTGTTTGTGGCTCATGATATTCCGATGATGCATTCAATGCGCCTTTTGAAGTTCCTCCCCTGTATAGATGGGGGTGAATCTCCGAAGTCCATGAAGTTGCCAATGGATTCCTCTTCCATTGCACAAAGCTTCTTTCCCCCATTGTGATTTCCTCCCTCACCCGCATTTATAGGCCGGTAAAGGTGGAGAAGTTATGGAGGGAGGCTTTAAAAAATCTTTGCAATTATTTGTCACCAATGGATATCAGGTGTTTGAAACTACATCCGCGGCCGACTTACCGTGATGTCCTAGGTGGAATCCCGACAGGCCAATTCCCCTTTCTAGTGGTTCTTCGCAGGCTAGCGCGGTCCCCCGTCCCAAATACTCCTTCGAGCCTGCAGCGCTGGGTTAAGGTGTACGGCCAGAGACGAGATGAGTTTCAAACAGAATATTTTCCAAACTCTTTCTTTCTTCTCATTTTTCCCTTTTTTTTCTTTGATACCACGGTACTGTTTCGATCGAATTGTAATGGGTCTATCATGGTCGTTTGGACGCATTTGTTTTTGTTTTATATAACCCCTAATGCCTATTGGCTCATTTTAATAAGATTTGGTTTTTAGGCATACTTATGCACCAAACTTTCTATCTTTCATTCTTCTCGCGTATGACTACTGTGTGGAGCAAATGGCTTGAAGATGTCTATGAGAAGCCTCATCGGGTTGCGAATGTGTTTTCATTCCGATCGGGGACTCTTGTCTCTCAGATACCATGGGCCCGGCTTTTGAAAGGCACCACCCAGGGGCCCTAGAGTCGCGACCTAGGTCCATGTAACCATGGGCTATGCTGATAGACCTAAAGGGTTGGGTGCTTGGCACCAAAATGAGCTCATGTGTGGTTTAGATGCCCCAGAAGAAAACGCCTTGTGAATACCAAGCGTGAGATGAGAGTGAGCACGTCTCGATAATCGAGGTTTGATGGTCCGTCAAGGCATTTAATGCGCCTGTTCGTGCCTTACCCTATATAAGGATAGAGATTCAGAACTTAATTTCTTTATCGTTACTTAAAAAACCTTTTGCCCAAAAATTCTGAGCATCCGCACACTCTCAAGACGCCAAAGGAGTCGCTGGGCTGTTTCCGACCATTTTGATCTCCTAAGGTTTTTTCCTTTGCTTTGGCCTCCACTTTTATCATCCTGCTGTTTTGTTTCAGGCCGGGTTTTCTTCCGGTCTAGTCTGAATGCGCACTTTCAAATACCTATAGATTCCCAGCTACTTTTAAATGTAAGCGGTGGCTTCGGATGTACTTCTACATTCCCAGGTGCATCCTAACAGGTTTCTCGAAAAGCCTACTCGCCTGTGTGGTTCTCTGGCCTTGCATCGCTTTGCTAAGAGATCCTCAAGTTGATCCCCTTTCTTTGTTTGCCTGTAAAATGTCGAGAAGTCAAGAGGAAACTTCCACCAGTCAAGTTGGGCACAGGAGGGGGTCCAACCGGGAGTCGCCTATTACAAGCAGTCTTGTGGCTTCTATGTCCGTGGAGGAACTGAGGTCCTTTTGCCGAGTCCCTGACAGCATTAGCTTAGAATTATTGGACGGACCAGCTTTCTCAATTGTATGACAAGTGCATAGCGCCGTATACTTCACTCGGGAGCAGTTCACATCTAAACTTTGCTTCCCCATTTCGTCATCAGCGGCGCCTACATGTCACCCGGCACCAATTGTCGCTACTGATCGTCTCGATCTCCTCGGGGCATCGACGCGATGTAAACTTGCAAAAAGGGTCCGGGCGACGGCAGGTCGACCACTTCTCCGATGATTAGGTCAACTAAAGGGTGGAGAAGAGAAAGAAGGGAGTTAACATACTGAGTCAGTGATACCTTCCCTCGTGAGGAGTCTTTGCTTTATACTTAATTTCTTCCTTGATTATAGGAAAGATAATCTCGTGATTTTGCTAGATAAGATCTATCTTTCCTATTATGACTAGTTATTCCTTATTAAGGATTAATGCTTTGAGATCGATGAGATTTGAACATCGAGATCTCAGGGATAAAATATCTTACGCATAATTCCCTCATTAATATAGTTTTTCTATCCAACAACCTCCCATAAGGAGGTGGGTGGGATTTACTTCATTAGGACTCTGTGATCCCAAACTAGGCTTAATCATACCTGGTCTGGGTTAGTTCCTCGCATGGCTTAATATGGTCGCCTTCCAAGGCCGCTCTACGATGCGGCCAAAGCATGAGCCAACATGTGTCAGCCTATTGAGTAATGGGCCCAGGGCTCCAAAGGCCACATTACCATGTCGCCCTTTTCCCGCCTGAAGGTTAAGCATTTCTTCACGAGAAAAATACTGCTTTTAAACCTTGGAGGAGAAAGTCAAGGATCAGAGAATTAATGTGTGCATTGAACGCGTGTTTAGATACAAAGCGCTTGTGAACCGCATGTTTCTCAACATCAGTCGATTGCTCGAGATCACTGAGAGGGAGCATAACGAGCTCCTCTTGTTAGTGAAGAACTTGCAGAGCCAGTTCCAACTCTTTCCTTACATAGCCCCCTGCCTTCCTTACATAGCCCTCAAGATCCCTCGGTCCATTGCCGAGAGAGCGCTGTGGGTGAACATTTTGTTCTTGTCGATCTTTTGAAGTTAATCCTGCAAATCTCTTCCTGCTGGATCCGCCGAGAGCCTTAAGTCGAGATCACCTAAGCGGGCCCCAGTTAGCTTCTGTCCGACCCACCGCCACCTTGGGGAGAACAAGACTCACAAACCCTACCCCCCCAAGCTTGAAGAGAAAGAAGGCAGCAAGGTCGATGTATCGCCCGCTAAATACGGACTAGTAGTCTTCGTGGATCGGGTGGGATCCACCCCAGCGAGTCGACCGAGAGAGAGGAGATATGTCTAACTCTCGCTGATCGGCCACATGGATGCGCTCCGCAGCTAAACGGTCCCGACAAGCCGGCGCCGGCTCACCACTTCCTCTGCAGCTCCTCACAGCCCTAGGTGCCCCAGTCCCAAAGAACCACAAAGCAACGACTGCCGAGGTGCACGTGCATCATAGCGAGGGTTTGCACATGGGCTAGCAAGCAAGGCACTGTTTTGGACCTATGCTCTTGTCTACAATCTGAGAGCCATTGCTTTGTTTAAACATGCGCCAGCGGGCTAGGAACCACAAGGCTAGACTTTTGAAAGTGTTAGCAGGCTTAAAGCCACAAGTTTGGCCTTAAGAAATGGCCAGTCGACTGGGAGCCACATCTAGACTTCTGATATGCCGCACGATACAAACCACACTCAATCTGAGAGTGCCAAGAGTTTGTACCCACAAGTCCGCCTTAAGAAAGGGAATCGCGACGCCCTTACCCGACCTGACCCGCTTGGGCGGATCCGAACCGAGTCCAGGATGCCACTAAAATCACTCAAATCATATTCGCTGGGGTTATTACTTAAATCAAGTGTGCTTCCATAAACATTTGAGCATTTAACAAAATCTATTTTACAATGCAGGCAGGATCCAAGCCTTTTCAAAATGATTTACAAAATAGATGTACGAAGATTCAAATTGTTTATACAAAATATCCATATCAAAAAAGAACACATGAAATGAGTAAGTAATATAGTCTTATATTACCCGAGATTTCTTCTTTATGACTCGACGCCTCGATTCAACAACCGCTTATCGATCACTTACCATCACTGCTACTCCGCGCATTGGTAAACAATACGCCTAAGCATTTTCATGCTTAGTGGTTCTTAGCGCAAATCCATTCCGCCCAACAAATCAATTCATGCATTAATAATTCGTAACTTTCGATCATTCGATGATCAATATAAATACATTAAGTACATACTCTTATATATATATATACAATAAATTATAGTTCATTGATCATCTCATAAATACATTTTCATAATCAATATTTCACATCTCAAATCAATCTCAAATATGCTCACAAATTCAATTTAGCTCGACATTCAATTCAATTAAAATCAATTCAGCTTCCGAAATAAATTCAAGTGATGCCAATCAATTCTGGCTTCTTTAATCACTTCGCCATGCTAATCAATCTAGCTTATGCTAACTAATCAAACGCTTATGCCAATCAACTGCAATATGCCCTTAACGAATTTAACTTATGTTCGATATACTGTGATATCAGAAATAATGACCCACGGTCAGCAGTCAGATCACATGGTGGTTTTATAACACAAGATTTGCCACCCCACGCTGTCGATCGGTTATAAACAATCAAATACCGAACACTACCGACACGGTCCTTACTGGCCGCAGACGCGTGAGTGACACATTAATAGTTCGCAAGATCAAGATTCGAATCTCTATCGTATACCAATCTATCCGACGCAAATAAACTAAGCACATTCTATTAAGGGATGCCTGAACTTTGATAGCTGAAAATATAAGATAATATTTACGCTTGTATAAACAATTTATTTTCACTAATCATGCAATTTTTATATGCAAACATTTCACAATCACTTTCTCAAATCAATTAAACTTAATTCAATATGCTTTGAACAAAACAGTAAAACTTGAAAGGAGGAATAGGACCTAGAGGAACAAACATTTCCAAACTTGAAATGAATAGATTTAGAAGAACAAACCCAAAATCTTTGCACTTTGATTCCAACCTCCTTGGAATCTCAATCACGCTTATTCTTTTCCTCCTCTTTCGCCCCTATTCCAAACCATTAAAGAATAATATTCATGCGTACTAGTAGTTTTATTTAGGATTGATTTTCGGAGGTTATTATGAGTTCCAATTTAAACAAGATATATATAGATGGATTCCTTGACTCCACTGGGCTTTCCATAGAGTCAAAGAAATCTCTCGACCTAGTTCGACGAAGGAATTATGATCTTCCGAAGTCGAGGTCATACACGCCAAACTCGAACCGACGAGCAGACCTGAATCCGACGAGCTCACTACCACCTCATGTCAAACATCTTCTATACTCCTCAGAATATTATCGTATTCTTGACTCAATGGGCTTTCCATAGAGTCCGCTAAATACCCAAATCGGAGTTCAAACGTAAGGAGATATGAACACCTTCAAGTTGAGGTCATGCGTAGTAAACCCCGATGAGCCGACTGAATCGACGAGCCGCACCGGGCGACGAGCTCATTAAAACACCTTGTTCGGCGACTCATCATCCTCCTCGCATATGAATGTATTCTTGACTCCAATGGGCTTTCCATAGAGTCCAAGAATTCAAATCGAGTTCAAACGAAGGAAGATATGACCTTCCGAAGTTGGAGGTCAGCGCGCAGCCGCCTCGACGAAAGCCGCCACCGTCATGACACTATTCCATCGACGAATTTTTACCGATCTAATTTCATTCACCGTCAACCATCGCACTTCATGCTTGGATTCACCCTCACCCGCACCGTTGTACTCACCGCTCATTGACGCACTTTGTTTGATTTAATTTCGCCCAATCGCTGGGACGACCACCGGTTTCATCGACGACCTCTGGAGCCAATGGCACTTTCGGCTCCTGGCACTGGCTGGGACGGCATTCACGCTCATCACGGCCCCATTGTTCTGACGGCACTTCGCCCACCGCTGAGATTTACCACTCGGCTCATTGATCGACTTTTATCGTGACTACCTCTCGCCCATCAAGCCAACGACGTCCCCCTCGCCTGACCCAACCCTGTCACTGTTATTAACACTGTTTAACGACATCTCGTTTGACGCACTCTCTGATATCAGCTCGCACCATTTGATCGTTCAATAAAAAGATCATAATTTAGTCTTGCTGCGGTCCGAATTGAGTAAATTCAAAGCCTAACATCAAGTTAATCGATGTGGCCACATCATTGTGAAGGACACACTACCAACCCCTTCACTTCGTACCCCGTAAATCAGCCCCGGTTCAAGAATACGTGATTACCACACAGGCAAAGATCCCGCTTGGTTTAAAAATGCAATCAAACTTTCCCTAAGGCTTCCGTGATAAGTACCCAAAATCCTTAGTAAGTGTAAGTTAATCATAGAGAAGACTCCACTTTCATGTAGCCTTGTCGGTTCCCCGTCTTGCCTCTACTTGTGTACCTGTCACTCAGGGAAGGACTTCCCCCTTCGTGCTTCCTCGCCGGGAGACCCATATTCATCGTCGGAAAACTGCAGGCGCTTGAGCCTCTCTCTGTCCTTCCTTTCTCCATTTTCTTTCTATGACTCACTCTTAACTTATTTTTATTTTATTTTATTTTTATTTTATTTTTTTTAAAAAGCAATATAAAGCCTCCTCTTTCCTACATGCAACATGTCATTTGAATTTTTTTTTTTTTTTTTCCTTTACTCATTTATTTCTCTTTACTACTGCACTCTTAGACATATAAACTTATTATAATCAATTCGGGGTCCCCACTTACAATTTCTCAAGATTTTTTCACGCTCATTTCTCGATTCAACAATCATCTAATCAATATTAAAAAAATTCCGTAAAATACCCAAGTTGGCTCAATTATACCCGAATATAATAATTTTTATTATAAAATTTTAGGGTATTTTCGGGTGTTACAACTCTCCCCACTTTAATAAAATCTCTCGTCCCAACTCATCTTTAGAGCCAACAATGTTGACATCACGCCAAGATCGCTTCCTCACTTTCCCAAGTGGCTCTTCACTCCATGGTTTCTCCATTTCACTTACCAACGTAATCTTCTTATTCCGTAATCCCTCTCACTCACGAGCCAAAATTCACGCCTTCTTCATACGTCAACTGGGCTCAAATTTCAATCATTGCTCCGGGCAGACTGCGATGCACGTCCACCTTGCACTCCAGAGTACGGACACGTGAAACATCATGGATCTTCCAACCGAGGTAATGCCACTCAGATGCCACCCGGTCCCACTTCAATCACTTCATAGGGCTAATAAATCTAGTATTCAACTCTCGCCTTTTCCCCAAATCTCATACCTCTTCCAAGGCGACACTTTCAAAAACACCTTTCGCCGATCTCATATCGAATATCTTTCTTTCATGTCTGCAGATATGATTTCTGGGCTTCATCGCTGGCCACCTTCAATCTCTCTCTAATCATTTCTACTTTTTCTTCGCCCCTCAGATCAAGCTCCAGGCCAATCACTTCTTTTCACTCAATTCGTCCAACACAATTATGTTCTACATTTTCTCCCATATAAAGCCTCATAAGGCGCCATTCCAATACTTGATCGAAACCTGTTGTACACAACTAACTAAAGCAATGTGTCGATCCCAACTACCTCAAGGTCGATCACACAACTCCTTAACATATCTTCCGCAACTGATCACTCTCTCAGATCATTCAACTGGCTTTCAGGTGGAACGCCAGACTAGTTCCGCCGAGTGCCCAAAGCCACTTTCCCCGCAATCTCGTACAAACTCCTGATCTCTGGCCCAAATAATGGACACAGATCCCATGTAACCGAACTATTTCTCGATATACATCTCCGCTAACTTGTCAAGTGAATAGCCCGCCACCGTAGGAAGTGAGTCGACTTCGTCAATCTGGTCACTACGACCCAACCGAGTCATGCTCTCTCCCTCACAATGGTAACCCAACCACAAAATCCATGGTGATTCTGGCCCCATTTCCACTCCTGCATTCTATCAGTCGTAATAATCCCGAAGGAACTTGATGCTCGCTTTTACTCTTTGACACACCAAACACTTGGCTACAATCGATTGACATCTCTTTTCATCCCGACCACCAGAATGACATTTTTAAATTTCGATACATTCAGGCTAATGGGATGGATAGCAAAAAGATCCACTATGTGCTTTTAGTATGGATTTCCCTCAAATCATTACACCTGCACAAAACCCTATCTTTATAATACAAAACTCCATCTGCTCACCGGTGGAACCCGTTCTTTTTACCATTTCCTAATGATTTATTATGGCAACAATTCTCATCTTTCTTTGTGCCTCTAGCACCAGATTCACCAAATCCCTATTCCCGCTATCAACTCGCCACTATTGCATCATCGTCATGTAATGACAAATGGGTATCCAACGCCGGGTTGTCAGATTAATTTTCTACTAAAAAGCCGTTGGGCTACTATATTTACCTTTCCTGGTGATAATCAATCACGCCAGCCATAATCTTTATCAACATCCATCTCCAAGTGCCTCAAGTTAAGCTCTCGCTGTGAGGGCAAATACTTGAGACTCTTATGATCGTTGTAGATGAACACTTCTCCCATACAACAAGGTTCCAAATTTTCGCAAATACAATTGCTGATCTAAACTCGGTAGTCTCTCACGCTTCCAACCCATTCCCAAGGTTGTGGCCACCACTCTTACCCTCTCGCATTAGGACGCATCCAAGTCCAGCCTGAGCCACGGCATCACCAAAAACCCATATATTCTCTACCGCCTACTATCGAGTAAGAACCGGAGCCTCTGCTAAGAATGCTTTCAACTTCATCTAAACTCTTGACATTTCTTTCACCCATCCATATACTTTACATTTTTCCTGAGCAATCTCTGTCATCTGGCCATGCACATAGAAAACCCCTTAATCTAATCTTCTCAGAGTATCCCGCTTAGTCCAGAAACTACGCACTTCGTAACATTTCTAGGGTGGCTTCCATTCAACAACCATTTCTATTTTCTTCGATCTACTGATTCTTCTTTCGATACTATATGCCCAAGAAAGTGACGATTTATTCTTCCAAACTCACACTTCGCTTCGGGCCAGATACAACAAGTTTTTCTCAAAGTCTCTAACACTACCTAAGGTGTGTGTCATGACTATCCCGATCTTTTGAATACACAAGAATGTCGCCTCTATGAACACTACAACAACCGATCCACACATACTGGCTTAAAACACGATTCATTAGGGTCCATGAACGCCACTGGAGCATTTATTTAACCCAAACTCGGCATTACGGAATTCATAATGTCCATATCGCGCCCTAAACGCCGCTTTTTTATGCATCGATATTTTTACCTGGACCGATGGTACCTGTGACAAAGTAGTTTCACCTTGAAAAGACATTTTGACCTTTTAATCGGGTCAAAACAACTCATCAATTTCCGGGTAACTGACATTATTCTTTACCTGCTAACTTGTTCGGGCTTGTCTCGTAATCAATAAGATAGTCGGCGGTACCATCTTTCTTTTAACAAAAAGCAATTCCGAGCTCCCCATGGTGATATTAATTTTGGTCTAATAAACCCTTTTTCTAAGTAGCTTGCAACCGGCAATTTCAATTCCTTTAAATTTCTAAAGGAGCCATTCTGCACGGTGTGATGGATGCCAGGCACCCACAACGCCACCAAGAAACTCAATCTCCTTGATAGCAATCTCGGGTAACTCTTCCCGAAACACATCCCAGAAGGTCGCTAATGCAGGATATCGTATAGCCATCAGCCCGCTCACCATATCAATCACATAAGCCAAGTAGGCTTCACATCCTTCCGTACTACTGCTTTAGCAAGGCGCAGATATCACATTGTGGATGAGGGATGATCGACCCTCTCACCGGTTTAAGGTTACTTCCATCTTCATTCTGGGTTCCTAAGGTTACTCTTTCATCTCTACAATCGACTATTGCTTCTCGATGTGCCCAGACAACCACCCACCCCCACATCGCAGACAACCCCATGATAAACTTCAATCAAATCTCCCAAAATTCATACTCGTGATTTTGACGGGACACCCTATAGACTTTGTTCAATAACACTATGGCCAAGCTTGCCGTCACCAAGATATCATACTCGCCACTTCCTCTAATTTACCTAAGTTAAGTATGTCAGAGACATATGTATGAACGAGTCGATCCCTGGATCTATCAATGCATGCATAATAGTATCAAAGATAGTAAAATTACCGACCATCACATCCGAGCGCTCTGCATCTTCCACGCCAATGACATGTCTTAGTTTAGATAATGGACCATCTTTGCTCACCCAAAGTTCGCAGGTCCCTTGTCTCGAACACTCCTGCGGATGCAACACTCTATCGCTTTTGTAACACTCAAAGCCGGTATTTCCCACTGGTGGTGTCAGAATGAACGAGCTCTAAAGACAATCTGCTCTATGCTCTGGGGATCCAGCCAAATCGGTCAAAAGACTGTAAGTCTCCAACATTCTCCTTATGATTTCTCCCACAACGGGGCAATGGGGAGCACCGGCCCTCTGCATGACCTCCCCGGTGTACTCGCAACCGATGGTGATTTAGTGGTGAGTAGTATTCCTACTTAGCCTGTAAGAGTAGTCGATTGAACCTGTGGTCCCCTCTTAATTTCTTTCCTTACTGTCATATCGGATCACCCTGGATTTTTCCTTCCTCGTTTTTTATCCTTTCTCTCTTTTTCCTCTTTCTTTACTTCTTCATTATCCAATGCACATGTCACAATTTCGAGAAACCTCATGGCAAACAAGGTCGCGGATGGGCTCGACATGGTCATTAATGCCTTCAAACCTACTGAGACTTTTCTTCCCTCACTCAAGTATCTCTGGGAGCATACTTGCTCAACCGTGCAGAACTCTTGATATCCACACACCTATCCATTTCTGCCTCGCATTATGAAACCTCGTCCCATGTTGTTCGATAAATGCGACTGACATAATGCTCTTTGAACCCCATCCAAGAAGAATCCCACGCACCTCTCTCATGGTGCGATCCTAGTCACTTAAAACCCACCACCGATAAGCCTCATCCCGTAGAGGACCATGCCCGACATTCCACCTTCTTCACAAAATACTATGATAAGATTTCGCTCACTTCCTGAGTTTAAATTCTTCGCCAGTAGAAAGGCGCTCCATCCTTTCTTTCCCATAAATCTACAGTCTGCATCTTAAGACTCTCTCAATGGTCGGACGTTTGAACAATTGCAAACGGGTTGCCCGCCTTGCAATGCCTGGAACCAAATGCCAGAGACATCCAGTGCACCTCCCGCCACTGAAACGGCTTCTCATTCATCAGTGGTACTGGATGCTTGGCTGTCCTCCCACTGCTAGACTGGTTGGCGAGTCCCCCGGTCATCCTCGACTTGCTGAGTCGAACCGCCCATGCTTTATCCTATTAAGACCAGCTAAGATCCGCGCCGAGTCATGTCATCCTTTTATATGCAAATTGAAATGCATTTGAACACAATTTCAAAATCATTTTACAAACAATTTCAAATCATTTCAGAGAACCGCCTAAACCTAGGCTCGAGCACCAATAAAGTCGTGACGCCCCAATCTCACCCCACCCGGCTTGATCCGAACCGAGTCCTGGATTTCAATTCTCAAAACCACTCAACACATCTCTCATAAGCGACACGAAATCAAGTGCTTCATAAACATTTACATTTAATGCACTATTTTACAATCAGGCATCCAAGCCTTTTCAAAATGATTTACAAAATACATGTACAAGATTCAAATTGTTTTATACAAAATATCCATATCAAAAGAACACATGAAATGAGTGGCACATGCCTGAGCATACCCGAGATTTCTTTCTTTATGACTGACGCTCCTCGGATCTTTGTCCGCTTATCGATCACTGATCTGTCATCACCGCAAGATTGGTAAAATACGCTAAGCATTTTCATGCTTAGTGGTTCTATACAAATCCATTCCTACTCTGCTCTAAAACTATTCACATGTAATTTAATAATCTCGGTAACTTTTCCCATCATTCGATGATCAATATAAATACATTACATATACTTTATATATATATACAATAAATTATACCATTGATCATCCCATAAATACATTTACAATCAATATTTCACATCTCAAATCAATTCAAATATGCTCACAAATTCAATTTAGTTCGACATTCAATTCACTCGAAATCAATTCAAGCCTCAAAATAAATTCAGTTATGCCAATCAATTCCTGGGCTCTTTTAATCACTTCTAAGCATGCTAATCAATTCGGGGCTTATGCTAATCCAACTAAGAGCTAACCCACCCACATGCCCCCAACGAATTTAACCTATGTCTTCGACATACAGATATCAGTCACCGCACTGCCTACCGGGCCGCAGTTTCCAGATCACATGGTTTTGATAATGCACTGGCCTCGCCGGCTTTGCTGACCGGTTATAAACAATCGTAATGTTTAACACTACCGATACTGGTCTCGCTGGCCGCAACTGAGTGACACATTAATAGTTCAAGAAGATCAAGTATTCGAATCTCTATTGGTATACCAATCTATCCGATGCGAAATAAACTAACATTCTATTATATGCTCAAATCCTTTATAAAGAAAATATAGTGGCTAATATTTACGCTGTATAAACAATTTATTTTCACAATCATGCAATTTTTATATGCAAACATTTCACAATCACTTTTCTCAACCAATTAAATCAATCTAATATGCAATGAACAAACATGCAAAACTGAAGATAATAGGAATTCCAGAGAACAAACATTTCAAATTTGAAATGAGAATAGATTTAGAAGAACAAACTCAAAAAAAATCTTTCGCACTTTGATTCCAACCCTCTAATCTCAATCACGTCATTTTTCCTCCTTCAAATTCCTATTCCAAAACCATTAAAGAATAAATATTATCTGATGCCAGTACTAGTAGTTTTATTTAGGATTGATTTTCGGAGGTTATTATGAGTTCCAATTTAAACAAGATATATATAGATGGATTCCTGACTCAATGGGCTTTCCATAGAGTCAAAGAACACCCGAATCGGAGTTCGGACGAAGGAATTATGACCTTCCGAAGTTGGAGGTCACACAAATAAATCCTGAACTAATGAGCAGACCCGGAACTGACGGAGCTCATCTACCACCAGTCAAACATCTTCTTATAATTTCTGAGCTGATATTAATGTATTCTTAATCAACGGCTATAGTCCAAGAACACCCAAATCGGAGTTCAAACCGGCGAGATATGACCTTCGCCAAGTTGAGGTCATGCGTGAGTAAAACCCCGACGAAATGACTCCAATCACTGAATGCACCGGCTGACGGTTCATTAAAACACCTGTTTCGGAGATGATCTAATATCCTCCTCAGGCATATGAATGTATTCTGACTCAATGGGCTTTCCATAGAGTCCCCATAGCACCCAAATCGAGTTCAAACGAAGGAGATATGACCTTCCGGCTGAGTCACGCAACTGGCCTTGACGAGTCGGCCACCGGCTGGGCGATCACTATTCACCTAATTTTAATTTCTACCGACGACAATTTCGTCCACCGCTTCATCGATGCACTTCTTTGTTTGACGAATTCTCATCCACCGTTGACGTAATTTCACCGCTCATTGACGCACTTTTGTTTGATGACTTCGCCCATCAAGCCGATCTACCATCGCTTCATCGGGACACCCTATTGCTCTCGATTTCCACTCGCCCACCGCCGATTTTACCACCGCTCATTGATTCACCCCTATCGATTCACTCTCGCCCACCGCTCACCGACGCAATTTCTTGTTTGACGTACTTCCTCGGCCCACTGGCCACACCATCGCTTCATCGACGACTTTCGTTCGACGACCCTACACTGAAGTCGCACCCATTTGACTGCTCGTAATAAAAAGCACTATATGCACTGTCTACAAAGTCCGACCTGAGAAATCAGTGCCTAACATCAAGTTAATCGATGTGGCTACAATTTACTAGAAGGACACACTACCAAACCCTCTCACTCGCACCCCAAAATCAGCTCTATGTCTCGAAGCACACAAGACTACCACAATGTGGCAAAGATCCCATGGTTTAAAATGCAACCAAACTTTCCCTGCGCCGATGAATCACCCAAAATCCTAGTGGTAGAAGAAGACCAAGTAGGCGAAGACCTAATTTATATAGAGTTTGTCGAAAGTCCCCTTGCCCGCCTCTACTTCAGGCTCTTGTCACTGTGTGAAGGCTTCCTCTCGTGCTTCGGCCGGAGACCCATGGTCCATCGTCTGAAAATCTGCAGGCGTGGCTCCCCAACTTTTCCTTTTCTCCATTTTTCTTTCTTGCTTCATCACCTTTAATCGTATTTTTATTTTTCTTTAATTTTTTTTTTTTTTTTTTTAAAGAAGCGAGGAAGCTTCTCCCTCTTTCCTACATGCCACATGTCATTTCCTTGAATTTTTTTTTTCCTTTTACTCATTTATTTCTCCTAATATCACTTAGACATATAAACTTATTTATAATTGACCCTTGGGTCCCCATTTTACAATTTCTATATTTTCTTTTTCACTTTGCTCATTTCTCGGATTCAACAATCATCTAATCAATATTAAAAAAATTTAAAATACCCAAGTTGGCTCAATTATACCCTAATATATAATAAT